>QTSX02007126.1:0-289229 GCA_014839935.2 Entomophthora muscae | reverse complement strand
GGTGGAACTTGAAGATGGGGGTAGTGGTGGCGGGGGTAGGGGTAGGAGGATTTTTGTGATGGCCACCATATAATGCTTTTTGTATTCCTTGTCCATCATTGGCTGGATGGGCTGGTAGGTGGCACAAGGTGGGAGGCGCTTGTCCTTTCATAATTAGTTGCCCATGTTTACATGGAAGACAATTTGCGCAAACAAGTCAGCCACCATCAGGCGGCCAAAGAGAAAATTGTGGTCAAGGACCCCAAGATAGAGGTTGTTGAAAGCCTGGGGGCAGCGCTCTGGTAATGTGGATCCAATATTAAAGAACTCAACATCAACCAGATGGATGTCAGTGTGACCAGCTGGGTACACAGAGGCCTGGTGTCTGTGTTCCTGGATGGCCTCAAGGGCAGTGGGGCTACCCTCCATCTGCTGGCTCAAGAAAACCTGGTGCTTGGAATTTGAGCAATCCCAGGAGTTGAGTAATCCACTGAGGATGTGGCTGTACAAGTAGCCATCAATGAAATCTAGGTTTGTCCAGTAGTAGACAAAACCCTTGGCTGAAATAGCCAGAAACGCACCAATGAAGGTCCCCTTCTTGACTTCATCCTTCTATTCTTGGAGGCGGCTTTTCCTTGCTCACCAAAATTGTCAAACACAATCAATAAATTGTAGTATAAGACAAACATGATGTCATCTGTTAGACTAGTCAGGCATTGGACCAGGGTTGATTTGATGTCTAGATCATACGGGGAATCCTCAGCGCCATCCCATTAGTTGCCAGCAAAATTGGTAAGAACTCTTATAGAAGCCACATTTCTGTGCATCCAGAGCTGCACCATGCGCTCAGAGACCCATATGTTATGATGAACAAGCTGTTTGTGGACCTGGGTTAGGGGAAGCTTGGGGTACCGCTGGAGGAGGTCAATCATGATTGGGTATGCCTCATTGAAATGGGACTTGGGGGCCTTCTTGGGCTTCTTGGCTGTCATGATCAGATTCCCCTTGTTCATTAGGTTGTTGAACTCCCGCATTATATTGGCTTGGGTAAATTGCAACTGGGCAGCAATCTGGTCCCATGACAGACCCTGTAGGTTTAATGCCACAATTTCATGGAGAATTTGGGCAGTGATGATTTGTTGTTTGGGGCACTGGGCCACAGGAACTGAAGCCTGATTGGCTGTAGGGGGGCAGGTTGGCTAGCAGCAGGAAGTTGTTCCAAATCAAGGTTACCATCCTGATTGGTTGGTTGACAGGCAGCTTATGTGGGGGTGGTTACAGGAGAAGGGGCAGAGCTAGACGTTAGGTGACTACTGAACAAGTCAAAGCCATATGGGTTGGGGGTCAGTAAAAGGTCAGCTTCCTTGTTACCTGCCTCAAAGGCTTGGGTGTAAACAGGTGCCTCCACATTCTGAGCCTTGCCTCCATTGAAGCTGGCTTGGCTGCTGTTGGCTTAGCTGCTGGTACTATCAAAGATATTGCTAGTAAAAACCATTTTAAAAAAACCTAGAATAAAATCACTAAAAGAAGAAATTTTAAAATTTAATGATTTATTTTTATTGTAATCTTGAGTCCATATTTGGAAGGTTCTCAAAACCATTCCATACAAATCTGGAGCCATAAAAAATGAATGAAAAGCCTCTGTTCCTAAATTGGATAGCTGTTGATTGGCTGTTAAATTATTATATTTCTATTTTAGGCTGCTCACACTACACATCTTGTGTGAGTTCATTTTGTTTTGTGCTTGTGGAATCTTGCTTCTAGATTGCTCTAATTTTGTTTCATTTTAGTCCTTCTGTTGGTGCCTTGTATAAATCCTGATTGGATTATAAATTTACTTCAGAATAGCATCCATTCATCTCACTTGTTACGTCAGTTCATTTTGTTTGTGGTTTAAACTACACTGCTTAATGTTTGATATAATTTTGTATGATGAGTTAGAGAAATTTTGTTTTTGGTTTGAAAGTTAATTTATTAAATGAAATTTTATAAATTAATTGAATCCTGAATCTTGTGCAACTTGGATTTTTTTCAGATCTGAAATTATTTTGTTTAAATCTGAAGTATTTTCAGTTGTCACCATAGCTTTTAAAACTACTGTAGCATACTGCATTCAACTTCCCCCTGGGTATTTCATCCATAACGTCTTCTATGCTTCCCTCCTCAAGCTTCAGGGTGTTCCTCCACCTCTTCATCAGAAAGATGTAATACCTTCTGCGCATCTGGTCAAGGGAATTCCTGAGTACAATATGGACTCTATAATCAACCATTGCTACCACTATGGGAAGTTACAGTATCTAGTCCTTTGGAAAGGATACCTTGTAAAAGATAGTTCACGGGAACCCTCATCCAACTTACAAACTGTGCCAATATTTTTGATTCCTATATCCAAGTTCATCCTGAACTTGGATCTGGAGGGATAATGTTGTGCCCTGCCCCAAAGGGCAGGCTTTTAACTAAGTCAAATTCTATTTTGAACTTAAGTTTAAGTAGTTTATTATTAGTAGATTTAAATCAGACTTACCTTGTTCTTTTTGCTTGCCTTGGGTTTTTTTGCTTTTGCTCCTGCATGTGCGCAGCTTGATTCATTTTCCTTTATAATTCCTATTTTAATATAGGTTTCTTTCTTTTATTTATCTTTTGCTTATGCAATTGCTGTTCTCTCCCCCTGCAGTATGCAGATCTCTGGCTTGCTGTTGCCAGCAGTTTTACCCACTACCATGTGTTCTTCTTTTGTCTATCAAACCCAGCTACCAAGAAACTCCTTTCCAATGAAGATCTTCTCCAGGGCTTGGCTTTTCATGCCATATAAATAGACACCAGAGAAGTAAGCTTTTTAAGCTGAAATTCTAAGTGGTTTTCCCTAATCACTTCACAGGTTTTTACTTCAATCTTATATTTTTCTTTTCAAATCTTCAAATTCTAACTTCAAAATTTACTTAGTTTATCATCTTTTTTTTAAAAAAAAGAACTTAGGTTTACAGTAAATTAATACTTTGTTAGGTCTAAATTTTCTTCCAGAGATAAAGCAGCTAGCATAATTAGAATGGAGATAGCTAGACAACAAGCAATTAGCTTGTTGTCACCATTTTTTAACATTAGGGATAACTTGACTAGTTTTATGTTGTGATATTCCCATGGGGAATATCCTGATGTAGATATACCTTTAGTTACAAACAAATCTTTATTTAAAACTTTATTATATATGGTTTTTTAGGACTAGTTAACTCTATGACACCTTTTGTGTCTAATCATAAGTTTTTGGCAGGTCTTTTAAAAGTACTTCTACAAACTGTACCTACTTTTCTTTATCTTTTAAGATTAAATCTGAACAATTTACATGGTATAGTTTATAATCTTGTACCTCATTGGGCAAGACCTTACACTGAGGGAACATCTAGGGTCAGCCCTGTTAGTACAACACACTGTGTACCAGACTTGAGAGTGAAGGTTACCAGAGAGCAAAGTGGAATTCATTTATTCTCTTTTATCTGGGTTGGCAATTTCTTGCTCTTTCTTCCCTTCTTCTCATATGATACCTCTACAATCCCATCCTTATATGCCAAACTGATTGTTGGTTTCTCCTTAACACTGGTGGCATATTTGGTGTAATATAGCAGGATGGTCTGCTTCAATATGGTGAATGTGTCCTTTTCCATATTGATCTTCACACCATATTAAGCATGAAGGCAGTGCCAATCAAAACATTGTAGTTTTGACTGGGCAGAACTACGGCGGGAAAAGAAACAGCTATGGAACCAAATTGTATTGGGATAGCACTGTAAGCTCCTTTGGAAGTTGTAGTATGTAGACCAGCAGTTCCATAAACTCTGCTGTGCGCAATATCAGGAGCCAATCCTAGCTTTCAAACCAGGTGGGTTGAGACTATATTGATTGGGGCTCCGCTGTGAACTATGGCTCTTACTTTCACCTTATTAACGGAAATATCTGCATAAGTACACTTGTAGTAAGTTTCAGAATATAGGTTTAATAGGTGAATTTCAAGAGGGGCTGGTGTGTCAAAGTATTGCTTGAGACTTTGTCCTATTTCAGGAAAGTTGTTCTCAATGGTTTCAAGCAACATTGCCAGTTGGACTCCTTTAAGGCTGGGGACGTCACTGGACATGTCTGGGTTCTCATTCAAGCAGGTTTCATGTACATGCGCAGAATAAGGTTTGGAGACCACCTCAACTGCATTGGCAGTAGTCTTCTGGGGTCTACCTCTTCCACGCGCGGGAATAATGTATAGGTTGTCTGCAACAAATCAATGTACAGGATCTTCTTCAAAGTCTTGGCTAGGAGCAAAGAGTTCAGGTGATCCTTCCTTTGGCGTGGCATCCTTGGTAGTGTCCTTGGCAGGTTCTTTTACGGGCTTGGCAGTCTCTCTGGAAATTACAGCAGTCTCCTCTTTCTTGTCTCTGTTAGGGTCTTTTGGAATAGTCAAGGGAATGGTGGGTGCAGTATATTCCATTACTGGCCCGCCTTTGCTTTTCCCTGACTCTTCTTTTCAGTTTCCACTACTACATTGACCCCAGGAGGTTTGCCTTTAGAATAATATTGACTTGCCCAGTCCCCTCTTTTATTGCACTTTTGGCAGGTAATGTTGGAATTATAGGGCTTTCCCTATCCTTTGGGTTTGGTAGTAGCTTTCTTATCCCCTTCAGGCAACTTGACTGATCTTTTGCAATTATGATTTTTCCTCAATTCTCAGGACCATTGCAATTGGCGCCTCTTTTATTAGGGGCACAAATTGAGCTCCAAGCAAACCCAAATAACTAGTGATTTTCTGGGTGTTGTTGGCTTGGTCTAGTACCAGGAACATCACATTGGAAAGCTCTCTATAAGGCTGGAGAGCTCTACTCATAGTGATGCAGCATTCAAGATTGGTAAGTACTCCTGCCCCCAAGAGTACCTGTGCCCCATGATAGAAGCGGTCAGCAAAATCTTGAACACTCTCATATTTCTTGAAAGTGATGTTGCTGAATTTGGCCTTTCTTGCCTGTAGCTTGATTTTGCTACCAAATTCCTTGATTGCTGTAATCTTTGAATCCTCATAACACCATTCTTCTGCTGGGAGTTGAGGCATTATTACGCCCACACTGGTGGGGTCCAGAGCATTGATCAGGGCAGTGGCCTTTGTGTGGTTGGAGGCTCCACGCATCAACATTTTGAAGTGGAAAATAAAGGTCTTGATGTTACCTTTTTGGTCAAAGGTTGGTAAGTTCAAGGGTTTGAACTTATGATTGGGGATGGTTGCTTCCTCACAAGTTTCCACTACTGGTTTGACAGGGCAAAGGCCAGTCAGTGGGGTGAGAGGTGGCAAGGCAGCTACTCCTATGGGAATGTGATGGGTTCCTCTGCCATTGTCAGTACCATTTTTGGAGGTAAAGTCAAAGAATTCAGGAGACACCGCCTTACATTCCTCAGGAGAGGAGTTCAGAACAGGGCTCTGCTTATCCTCTACAGACAATCTGTTATCTGATAGCATGGCCTGTTTTAATCTGCTGAGTTGTGCAGAAATATTGGCCTCAAAGTTCTTTCTGGAAGCACCGTTAGATTTTACTTGCTCCAAAAGGCTGCTATGGTTTCCTTCCATAAGCAGAGTAGTGGAGGCTAGCAGATCTAGAAGTTTGCTGTAGGCATCCAGTTTATATTTGAGGGCAGCAACCTGAGCGTGATTGTCTTCTAAGTCCTGATATAGCTGATTAATCAGGGCGCAGACAGTCTCCATGGTTTTCTGCAAATTTTGTTTTTTATTGATATAAGCTTCATATTCAAGGCAACAGGTGTTCTGTTACTGAGTCTGATTGAATATAGATGAGCTGTTGTAAGAAGCTGACTTCCCCTTCATTTTATTCACCTTTTTGACCAGTTTATTTACCCAGGAGATGATCTTGCTCTGGCGCTCCTTGTGGTGGGTGCTATTTTCTGAGAAATGCTGTGAATTATATCCTGTTGATCTTTTATCTTGTCCAAGCTGGACTGGCGGGCCAGGAAACAAACCTTTTTGTCTAGGGGGCATGCTGTGGCGGGTCACGTCTGACGCCCATTATGGAGTCAGGCTGTATGAGTCAAGTATTCCAGCTACCACCTGTATCACCTGATTGTTAAACTGGGAAACTATCTCATCTATACAATAATGTGCAGAAGAAGCAGCTTCATTACTGATATCCACATCTTGTTGGATAGTATGGAAGCTGGAGTTCAACTGATGTACTAGGGCAGTGTGGGCGTGCTGGATTTTGACTCTAAAACAACCCATCTCTTCAAGATCAAGATTTTGGCGGGCCACCAAGTGCTGTACATGCTTGATGGCAGGGTGCACAAAGTATGACAGAACATTGGTTATTCTGTCAATTCCTTCTCTATTCAGAAGTAGACCAAGCTGAATGCTTCTGGCCTCCTGTATCATGAATGACATTTCAATACTTGTATTGAAAACCCAAGAGTCAACCCTCAGTCCCCTGAAGACAGATCAGACCCCCCCCCCAGTATGGTCCAGGACCCACCAATCTGTTAAGTCACAGACTCAAATTATTAAGTTGCCCCGCAACCTGCCAGCCTAATACTGAGGATTCCCCAAATGGTTGCCAGATTGCCGCTAAACCAGTGCCACTAGAGACCCATACCTACGCAGGAAATATGGTCTGCCTAAAGAAGGTTGGGAAAAGACCTGCTACTAGCTCTTCCAACAAACACCAGCTGTTGCCAGTCTCTAGTCCAGAAAAGGTATTGCAATTGGCCAACTCAGATGACATGGTGAACAATGGCGGCAAAACAAAGCACTGCCACTTCTATTCCCAGAGCCAGTCCAGCCAAGAACTGCCAAACCAGTGCCACTGAGGGCCCAGACCTATGCAGAAGCTGTGGCTTGGGCGAGGTCTACTACTAGCCCTATCAATAAGCACCAACTGCTGCCAGTCCCCAGTCCAGAAAGAGAATTGCAATTAGCCCGCTCAGGTGACATGGTGAACCAAAGCAGCAAAATTAAGCACTGCTACTTCTGTTTACCAGAACTTACCCAACCAGAACCTGATGCCCTCCAGACCTTAATTCAAGATCCATGCACCACTGGCAAACTGCCCATGGACCTGAAGCCTGCAAAAAGCAAAGAAGCAAAATCATATGGTATACAAACGCTGGCAGTGTGGTAATGACCAAATTGTCATTTTTGATAATAAAGTTTTATGACCCTTTGGTTCAAACAAATCTTACCCTATCTAGTCTTAGTAATCTTCCACCTCAACTCTGGCCAAGTAGACAACCAGGCAACTGACCCCTCCAGAGATCAACATGCTGAACCACCCCCAGGCAGTATACTGTCCCCCGGGAGCCCCCTTTGGACCTGTGCACTTTACCAAGTACCCTCCAAACCCAGCCTACGCCAAGTTTAACTTGGAAAACATACTCCTTGCTGACCCCCTGGCAATAACTAGAGAAACCAAAACAATAGTTTGAGAAGGAAAGTGGTACCTTAGGCCGCCCATATTGTTCAAAGACAAGTACAATTACCTGCCCGCATATTTTCTTCCATGACCCCACCCATTACCCCTAGACCAGACCGCCCTCTAGAACCTACTGCTGCAACTGAGACCACCTCTATCCAACTTTTTGAGGTACTCTATATTACTTTGACAGGATTGGTGGATTCCATGGTCCCCAACTCTGGACCCTGTTCCTTGCTCAGACAATCTATATCTTACATTATCAAGTTAGCACCCATTCTATGGTGGGTTTTACCCACTGGCTTGGCTGTACCGCACCCTGAGCTGCCCAACACCTCTACCTATGACTGGATTACTGACATCCTGGTAGCTTCTAAAGGTGGACCACAAGTGCTCAGAGGATCTTATGGTGGTAAACAGGGTGTAATCACTATCCTTTTCTTTGTCACCAGTGGACTTGTAGCCTTGCATCAAGGCGTCCATCAGTGACCACATGTCCTCAATTGTGTAGCTCTGTGGTTTGTGTTGTACCATTGTACCAGTGACGTCAAGGTTTATTTACTCCACTGGTATTTCTGGAATTTGGTGGGGGCCATTTCTAAGCCAAGAGATGCATCCCTCACCGCATTGCTAGTCTCCATGTAGCCCCCCATACTTATCAATAAAGCTGGGGTGGGAGGGCAAAGACTTACCAACAACAGACAGTACAAGTAACTCATTTATAAGTAAGCACCACTGTCAGAGTTTTATGTTCTGCTCTCAGACCTGGCAGTCTGATTAAAAGTTGCTTTATTAAGTATGGACAATAATTGGGATATTAGATTATATTTATAAATTTGTATGAGGACAAGCGTTCCTGCAACGTCTGGTTTACCTTGGCAAGGCATAAGTTGGTAATGACAAGGGAGATAACTAACAAGCAACCTTCTACGCTGGAAGCTTGCTACGTTCTTTGAGTACTGACAATGATCTTCAAACTTGGATTTATTCTTCTACTGCAAAAATGTTCTGCAGTAGGATATTCTTATTATTGTCTGCCTCTCATTATTCCAATGAAAGGGCTTTTATAGAGCTAGTGATCTCTTGCCAGGATAAGATCATCTGGCGCATCAACTCTTGCTTGGTAGTTTTTTCACCCTCAGACTGCCAGCATTAACCCCCAGAGTTAGGCATCCATGCAATGGCATAGTTTCAATGTAATAGTACCTTGAGCAGGGTACTAGTTATAATATGATTATACAGGATCTATAAGCGTGCCGGTGGTGGCAGCGCTAATACATGATTCTTTTTTTAGCACATAGTGGGTGATTCCTCAGCGGCTGTTCTATCAGGAATTTGCAGTGACACTGGCAGTTTGCCAGTGCAAATTGATTACTTTCCTTTAGATCCCTGGAGAAACTCATATTCTTCAACCTGGAAGTTTGCCAGAGTATTCTGGATTAACTCTAGCCAATAGGGAACCAGTCATAATTGGAGATTTATTATATTCCTGGTTGTTCTGGCAATGGATGATCTGAATCTCTTTATTAAAGCTTCTCAGATTAATTAAGCCTACTAGTAATATATTTAAGGCTTCTTCAATTAATAGCTTGACAGGCCGCCAAGATTGACAGGTTGAGCAAAGTCAGTATAAATTCCTGACAATCTGCAACAGACAGCCTGCTCCACTTATGTTATAAACAGTGATTGTTTATAACTCAAATTACTTTTACCTTGTACTGTAAATATAGAACCTGAACGTAAAAATGCGGGATTGTCAAATCCTTGGTCCAAATTTTGAATCACTTTTGGGGGCAACTCAGCTGAGTGAAAATTAAAATATTTAATAAAATCACCCATTTAATTTGACTTTTTTTGGCTTATGTAAAATGGCAAATTTTGAATCTCTTGAGCAGATAACTCAAACAAACAAAAGACAAAATTCAGCAAACAAATACGGGTTACATGAATCAGAAATGCAGGATTCTAATTTATGATTTGAGATTTCCTGTATGTCAAACAAATAATAGACATCATGTAAAAAATTAAAAAATCTGAAATTGTGGGATTGCCAAATCCAAGAACCAAGTTTCAAATCATAATTGCAAGGAATTCAAAATAAATATAATTTATGGGTATCTCAAAAAGGATGCTAAAAGATCTAGAGTGGATTTGTGCTAATTCTTTTAGGAAACATAGGATTCTCAAAATTGCCCTATTCCAATTTAGGATGGCTAAAATTTTGAGCGTAATATTCACCAACTTAACATACTTAACAATAAAATTGAATAAAATATACACTTCTCTTTTTGAGTTTAATTTTTTAATAAAAATTATTATGCCTTCTTTTAATAACAACCAAATAAGCAAGCTGTTCCCTGGCCTTGACAAAACTATGCAGGGCTATGCTTGGTCTTCTAATAGTGAAGCCTCCCTCTATGGCCAACCCAACCTGCAGGCCCCTCTGCAAGCACTACCCAGGAGTATGTTCTTTCTCCCACGTCCTCAAGCATGGTCCTATTTGCCCATCATGCACAGACAGCTGCCAACCCAAATCCTGTATCAACAATGGCATCTGGAACCAGTCATTTGAGCCATGGGGTCACTCAGAGAGCCCAGAACCCCAAAACAGCCAATCAGATGGCATTGACCAGTTCCCAAGATAGACACATCCCTCCCCCAGCCAATCAGCCTGCAAGCTGCAAAAGAAAATTAATCACTCTGGAGATTTTTCTCAAAATGGTTGAAAAGCAAGGAAAGCTTATGTCCCTTGAGGAAATTGCAGCCGCAATGGGGTTTGCAAAGTCTACTGTGGCTGCAACCCTGTGAGCTCACGCCAACTGTGGCCTCCCTACCAAGAAGACCCTGACTGGTGCCCATACTTCAACCAAAGGTGACACAGCCCATCCCCTTATGATGACCATTATGGGATGTGACCTGCAGATGCCCCTGGTCCAGGTACGTCTCCAATTGGGACTTCACAGCATCTTCACCAACAAAAGAACGGTGAATTTGTAGATGCACAGAGTTGTGGTTGCTGCTAGAATCTTGACCAATCAAGTTTTCAGTGGCCCCATTTTGATGGATATCAACCCCTACAATTCAACTATTATTAATTTTATCAAAGGAAGGGCAATGTGGGCCCGTAATGACATCATCTTTCTGTTATATGCTAAGATATCTGTAAGTATTCAAGACTATGGAGAAAAGCGTATCCAATCTGATGAGTACAAGCGCGGCCTAATCTTGAATTGTTTTGTCAGATTTTTATTAGCAGTTTCCCCATTGGGCGTCAATTATTAAACAGCAATATTGAGCACTGAAGATGGGTATACCTACCAGACAGAGCCCAAGGCCATGCTGGAGGAGTGGGCCACACAAAATGCCGTGCACACAGTTGTACTTAGTGCGGAGATGGAGCAGCGGGAATGGGCAACTCAAGAAATCAGGGCTGTAGGGCATACTTGTTGGTCCTACCCCATCAACTACGCCGACATGCATCTTACAGATGTATGTCCTCAATTTTTGTTCCGCCCTCAGGCACTTAAAGCCTGCCACCTACAACAAACTATGCACCCAAATTGATAAGGGGTATGAGCTTTTCCTTTCTGCGTCTGTCCAGGACTTATTTGATCTCATCATCTTCTATGCAAATGAAGTGATAAGTTCAGAAAGGACCCCTGCCTCCCCCCCACGCCAGTCCATCTGTTTTGTCAAGCCAGTAAATGACATAATAGGAATTCAAGCAATTGAAGCAAACCGCTCTTGCTGCCCCTTCCCAGTCAACAAACCCTACCTCCCCAACCCCCCCATCAAGCCACCCGCCTTCCAACCCTAACTCCCAAGCCACTACCAATCCCCCCACTATCTCTGATGCTGCCCCTTTCACAAGCGCAGATGAAGGCAATGTTCATTCTGCCCATTCCCTCCCCTTCCCATACTTTGATCAGTAAAATAAATCTTTTCTTTGTGACAACTTATTAAAATTGATATCTCTCTTTCAATTCATAATTAATAATATTTTCTTTTTACATTATCAATTTTTCCCATAATTAATACAATGTTGTACATTTTATAAATAGCTTAAAATTATGAGCATACATATTTTTCATCATCATTAAAAAATAAAAGACAATAAACTTAAATATTGCATTAGAATATTGCAGTTAGACGTCAACTCTTGATATTTAGAAATTATGTGCATAACTCAATGCATTTTATTTAAATAAAATCCATTGAAAACAAGGCTTTTTTTATTATTATTTAAAATAAATTAACTGTATTTATATTAGAGAGCCATTGACACTTAGTACAAATATTGATACATAGTGCATTTTACAGCCTGTATATTTACCTATTGGTAATAATTCTATAAATCTTTTAGGTGGATTTTACGAGGTAATAATAATGTAATGTGTTAATATAATACTGTTTATTGTCATTAATTGGCTGATTTTCTTTGCTGTGGCAATTATGCATTTTCTGATATTTACGCACTAGTATCCAATTGGTTGGTTTCACATCCAATTGCATAGGCAATAAGAAATCAAGCCGCCACCCCAAGACCAGATGTGGTTGGGGTAGCAGCTTGATTTCCTATTTCCTGTGTGATTTGATGTGAATCCAACCAATTGGATACTAGTGTGTAAATATCAGAAAATGCACAATTACCACAGCAAAGAAAATCAGCCAATTAATAACAATAAACAGTATTATATTAACACATTACATTATTATTACCCCGTAAAATCCACCTAAAAGGTTTATAGAATTATTACCAATAGGTAAATATACAGGCTGTAAATTGCACTATGTATCAATATTTGTACTAAGTGTCAATGGCTCTCTAATATAAATACAGTTAATTTATTTTAAATAATAATAAAAAAGCCTTGTTTTCAATGTATTTTATTTAAATAAAATGCATTGAGTTATGCACATAATTTCTAAATATCAAGAGTTGACGTCTAACTGCAATATTCTAATGCAATATTTACGTTTATTGTCTTTAATTCATTAATGATGATGAAAAATATGTATGAATTGAAGATTGTACTATAAAAACCAGTTTTTTGATGGAATTCAAACAAAATGTCAACTATCTATATCTTGATTAACAAATTAGAAGTACACCTGCAAAAGGTTGTTGAAATAGAAAAAATATCAGGGAATAGTGACAGGATAATTGGGCAACAAGGGCCAGACACTAATCCAATCTAAAGAAAATACTATGAACAAACTAGGTAATATTATAGACAAAAAGAATAATGAAGCATTACTAAATCTCCAGGGAACAATTCTATCAAGTCTGAAGTTTAACAATGCAGCCTAAAATTTGTGGTATTTCTGGCAGGGGGCCAAAGAAAATAATAAGATCAAACTAATTGAAGGAAACAAAGTTACAAAGGAAATTAACACCAATGAAGAGGAAAATAATTAAATGGAAACAGACAAAAACAAAATACAAGCAAGAAGCAGGAGCGCTACACAAAATACAGAAACTTTATCAAATGAAAATCAAGAGTGTTACAACATCTTTGATTACAACCTCTTGGGGAATTAACGCCCCAAGTAAATCACCAAACAACTCATCAAGTGGTTCACTGCCCAGTCAATAAACTGGTGGCACCATTATCATTTAACCATCTATGACGGGGATCACTCAATCCAGGTCCTAAATGGAACACAACTTGATTAGGCCTCGTGACTCAAGAGGAACATGACTCAGATAAGCCCCATGATCTCCATGACATACATGGACAGCATGTGGCTTGTCATGATACTATATAATATTCTATATTCATATCAAATAAAGTATCATTCTCTTCTTAATCTTCCCCTTTATTTAATCTATTATACTTCCCAGAAGTATAAAATTGACAGTGGTAGCACAGGTAGGTTATCCATACCTACCCAACTTGAAGGAAAAATTCCTCCCAAGAAAAGAACCCAAACAATGTCACTCCCTAACAACTGGAGAGATTACAAAGTAGGACAAGACGTCCCCCAGGCCTTGTCATCTACAATATTCTCTTTGTACCCATTGACCAGTACAACGCTCTCAAAACCTGCAAACTTTTCCCTACCACGCCAACCACAACAGTGCCTACGCAACCTGAGATACCCAATATTGTGTTTTAACGCTTAATAACGCTGAGATTGGCACCTTTGCAGGACTACGCTGTGAGAACGCTTCTCTTTGGATCAATAGCACCAAGAGCAAGTTTGAACAAGTGGAGTACCCCCAAAGACTCTGGGTCAGATAAATTGCCCTCTGTGTCACAGGGACTGCTTCACACTTTGTTACCAAATGGCTAGCCCAACATCCTGACCAGAAGGAAAATTGGGAAGTGTTCAAGGCCGCATTCCTTGAAATGTTCTCCATGAAGCACTTGGACGTGGTGATATGACCAAGCTTTGAACCTTCAAAATGACAGGA
Source organism: Entomophthora muscae (assembly GCA_014839935.2). Classification (NCBI taxonomy): domain Eukaryota; kingdom Fungi; phylum Entomophthoromycota; class Entomophthoromycetes; order Entomophthorales; family Entomophthoraceae; genus Entomophthora; species Entomophthora muscae. Next base: position 275,387 of record QTSX02007126.1, on the reverse strand, counting down.
ACCATCAAAGAATACATTGCAGCATATGAAGGACTATGTGATTGTGCGTCCAACACCATCAACTTTGATGAGCCTGGGCCATGCCTGGACTTCTACAATGGCCTTCCTACACACATTAGATGTCAGTTTGGCATGACCTGTCGCAAGAACCCTGAGGATGTATTCCTAGAAGGAAAACATGCAGCTCATAAGTCTGACAATCTACACGCCACCAACAAGAGCAAGAAAAACCCTGCAGCTAATAGAGAGCCTTGCCTCAATAAGCAAAAAAACCAAGCCCACAGTACCCAGCATCAAAACAGGAATTGTACTGCACAAGCCAACCAGGCCAGCACCAAAGATACCAACAAGGAGGGAAAAGCTCAGGGGAGTACTTAGGCAAGCCACTTTCTCCTCTTCACAAGACTCATACAGAGAACAGGATGTGGACTCCATCACCATGATCCAGGTTCCCTCCAGCAATCCTCTACTGTTTGCTGCCCAAACTGGAAAGAAACTCCTAACCTATCCTTTCTGTTTTTGCATATACTAGGGCATAGCACTATTTGACACTGGAGCTGATCAATCACTCATTAACAAGAGTTTTACAGACCTCATGAAGTTACCTACCATTCAAAGTAGCATAAAAAAGTCATCATGGCAGACAACCGCAGCACACCAGTTACTACAAGACTAAATCTTTCCAGGCCCAAATTGGAGAATCCAAACAACAATTAGCGGCCCCATCATTCCAATCCTCAAATACAATATCATACTTGGATTAGATTGGATGCAAAAGACAAAGCCTCACATCAACTGGGACAGTGCCACCCTCACTATCCAGTAAGGAGAAGTTCACCATCATGTGTACCTGATACATCTTGACACCCTCATGAGGGACCACATATTTGTAAAGATCATGGAAACAGAGAAAGAAACAGACATCAGCAAAATCAATTGAAGCACATGTTCATATTAAATCATCCACTTCAAAAACACAGAAACTCAGAACAAACAAAACCCAATTAGATACCAGCTAGTCAATTAATTTCCCTCTGTATTCCAAGAAACACTACCTGGGTTGCCCCCTGATAGGGGTATACAACATGAGATCAACCTAAAAGGTATTGTGCCTAAAGCACAACCCATCTACTGCCTCACACCACAAGAAGACAACGCTCTAAAAGCTTATCTTGACAAAGCACTTGAGAAAGGCCTCATCAGACCCTTGAAATCACCCTTTGGTGCTGCTGTCTTCTTTGTGGCAAAAAAAGATGGAGGTCTCCGCCTGGTCACCAACTACAGGGCCCTCAACAAGGTCACAATAAAGAACAGGTATCCCATGCCCCTAATTGATGACCTTTTTGATGCCCTGGGGGGTCCCAAATCTTCACAAAAATTGATTTGATAGCAGGATATCCCCAAATTTGCGTGAAGCCTGAAGACATTCCAAAGACCACATTTTGAACTAAATACAAATCCTTTGAATGTGTTGTCCTTAATTTCAGCATAACAAACGCTCCCAGTATCTTTGTAACCTTCATGAATGAAGTATTCAAGGAACACATTGGGAAAAGAGCAATCATCTACCTGGATGACATCATCATTTACAGTCCCAACCTGCAACAACCCTGGGAAGACGCCTGTGCAGTCCTCTGTACCCTGCAGGAAAACCAACAAGTTGCCAAACCGTCCAAATGTGAGTTATTCTCAACTGAACTTCCATTACTTGGCCATATCATCAGCAAGGACAGTGTCAAGTTGGATCCAGACAAAATATGCGCTATAACAGAGATGCCAGCTCTAAGGAACAAGAGCAAACTCCACACTTTCCTTGGAATGGTAGCCTATGTACTCAGGTTCATCCCTGACTGGGACGCTCTGACAGCCCCCTTATCAGCCATCATGGGGAAAACAACCAAATTTTTCTGGACACCTTTACAAGATCAACATTTCTGCCAACTGAAAAAGTGCATGGTTACCGCCCCCATCCTACAATACCCAAACTGTGAGGGTATCTATGAGCTAGAAACCAACGCCTCTAATTATGCCATAGGAGGAGTCCTCTGTATCCAAACGGCCCAAAAGGACTTCCTCACTGTGGCATATAAATCAAGGAAGCTATCAGATGGCAAACAAAGATACCCTATACACATTAAGGAATTGGTTGCCATCATACACTGCCTCATGAAATGGCAATGCTATCTGGAAATAGCCCAGACATTCAAAGTACTCACCAACCACAAATTGTTGATATTCTTTAAAACACAACAACATATGTCAAGAAGACAAGCCAAATAGATGAGTCTCATACAGAGATACCCCATGAAAATTGAATACAAGCCAGGCAGAGAGATGCTTACTGCAGACACCCTATCAATTCTATACAATAAACACATCCTTTGCACTGATGGCAACCCCAACTGGCCCATGTTAATCATGGGGAATCTCCAGGAAGGGTTCCCACCTGGCACACCAATGGACATCCAAGAGAAAGTCCTCAAGAACAAACATCTGTTCAAAAATGTATATGATACCCTTCACCAAATCCTTCCAAATGGTGACACTGTACCCTACGTCCTGTCAACACAAAAGATTGACACAATACATTGTTATCACATAGACTTGGGACACACCTGTAGCAGAAACTTGCATGAATATCTCAAGACTTGCTACTGGTGGCCCAACATGTTAGATGATATTAGAGAGGTACTGGAACAATGCAAGGTCTTTGAGAAGTACGCACAAACCAAAGCCCCACCCAAGTCAGTAGTACCTGTATCCATCACATAACCCTTTAAGGTATGGTTTTTGGATATTGTGGGACCTATGCCTGATGAAAGCAAAGGAAAGAATTACATCATCACAGTCATTGACTATGCAACCAGATGTCCTGTAGCACAAGCCATAAAATATTACAAAGTCAATGACATGAGACAATTCATTGGCAAGGAGATCATAGCAAAGTTTGGAAAGCCTGAACTCTTAATCACAGATGGAGGCACTGAACTTAAAACTATTGACACCAATATTTATCTTGCCAAAAATGGAATAAAACATGTCACAGCCAGCCCATATCACTAACAAGCAAATGGTCTCTAGAACAACTAAACAGCTCTTTAGTGGAAGCCCTCATTAAGTTGTCTGCCAACAATCCAAAAGCCTGGGTCAACATGCTACCAACCGCCCTTATGGTCTGCAGAACACAAGTCAACCGCAATACAGGCAAAAGCCCTTATGAACTTTTCTATGGTTATAAACCCTCACTTGTAAGTACAATCTTGGGACCACAACTGCCACTTTCAAAGAAGATACCAGACAGTAATGACCTAAAAGTACTACAAGCCAGAAAAGACCAAGAAGTGATGAAACAACAAAGGGTCCAGCAGGAAGCAATCCCATTGCAACAAGAAAGGTTCCAAGTTGGAGACAAGATCTGGGTTGTCAATCACAATCAACACAAATTAGACCCAGGGTTACACAGACCAGGCATTGTCATGGAGGTGAACCCAAAATCACCTACCTCATCAAAGGGATTGGAGCTCAAACCAAGCTGAAACATATGCATCATGACCAACTTTGTTTATGTAAGGCAAGGACAGCTCAACAAAATTCAAGGCTCCCTGTACCCAACGCCAAACTGGATCAATATCAATCCTGTATAACAGATACTCTCAAAAAGATTCCCAAGGCTCCGCCTTGCAGCACCCCAGGGGGAGATGTCGCAACATCTTTGATTACTCCCTCTTGGGGAATTAACGCCCCAAGTAAATCACCAAGCGGCTCACCAAGTGGTTCACTGCCTGGTCAATAAACTGGTGGCACCATTATCAGTTAACCATCTATGACAGGGATCACTCAATCCAGGTCCTAAATGGAACACAACTTGATTAGGCCTTGTGACTCAAGAGGAACATTACTCAGATAAGCCCCATGATCTCCATGACGTACATGGACGGCATGTGGCTTGTCATGATACTATATAATATTCTATTCTCATATCAAATAAAGTATCATTCTCTTCTTAATCTTCCCCTTTATTTTTGTTTATTATACTTCCCAGAAGTATAAACTTGATAAGAGGAAGCACAAGTTGCAAGAAAAATAAGTAAAATTAAGCCCAGGAAAATTAATGAAGAGCATCCAACACTCATGAAGTTTGCCAAAGTGGCGTCTGTGGCTGAGGGGGCCACAGGGGAAACAATTAGTAAGTCTTTTTATGTTCTACTTATATTTATTTTAGTCATCACCAAAAATAGGGATGAGGTTGCAGAAGTGGTGGATTATACAGCAAGTTGGTTTAAGGGGTTTCTAGTCACTGGTAGTCCCTGTAAACAAAAAAATAAAAATAAAATAAATAAAATAATTCAACAAAATATGTTTAATTTTTCAAGTAGTGAAGCTAAAAATAGGGAATATTTACCACCTGTGGGGTGCTTGCCATGGTTGAGGGAAGCATATGAAATAGGATCAAGTATCAACTTCAAAGAAATGAATGAAATTTGTGGGGATATCAAACTAAACTTTGATGAATATATACAAAAGTATTCAAAGATTCCCCTTCACAAACATCAACAAATATGAAAAGAATTTAATAAAAACTGACTTTCAAATTGGAACTGAATATTTGTAAACTGCAATTTTTAATGAAGTAATTAGGGCACTGTCAAATAAAGTTAGGGATGCAGTCCTTGTGAATAATTTTAAACCTTTAATAAATTGTTTGCCAAGGCCTGGGGGGCTGATTCAAGTCAGGCGCCCCCCAGAACCCACTTCAAGTTCAACCAAACATCCTATATCAATAGGTTAGTTCAAACATTCAAAAAATTATGCATGTTCTTGGAAAAGTATACCTTGCAAAGAACCCACGTTGCGGTATACCTGGGAATCCTCCTTCACTGCATATTAAAAACCAACATCAAAAAGTTGGAGGATGTATCTATTCAAATGGATATTTGCTGCGTAGCCCTTGACTGCCAGAAGACACCGCAGGGATAAAAGACAGTTGAGCATGTCCTGTATGACTCATTTGCATTGGCAACTTTGTATGGGTACTATGTGCCCCCTGAAAAAAACCTACTAGTCAAATCACTCACCCGCCTTCCTTTTATTAAACGTTTGACAACCACCAGGGTACAGGGCGCCACCCCTCTAGCAATCACATCCAGGGTTGTTCAACATGTATAGAAGTGTATGTGGATCCAATTAGATGCATTAGCTGAAAATTTGATTTTGGGGTATAATTCCCTGGAATAATTGCATTCCCTTTGCAATTAACATCCCCCCAATAAATATTTTTCCCTTGCAAATTAAATTTTATTTTTTTTAACTTTTTATATTTTAATGCTAAAATTTTAAGATTGAACTATGTAATATTAAAGTTTCACTATAAAATTTTTAATATCAAATATTTCAATATTGAATAAATCATGATTTAATAAAAATGGTTAAATTTCAAATATTCAAACTTTAATATTTAAATTTTAAGATTTATAATTATAATTTTACTTTTAATATTTTGATTTTAATTTTTAAATTATAATAGTAACATATAATTATGTTGATAATAATAAAGGGACAGTTTAATAAAGTGAACATGTGTAATAATAAAATATGATTTATAAATTTGTTTATTTACTAGCGCGTCAAGTACTGGTTCATTTATTACATAAACAAACAATGAGAATTGAATTTATCCGCATCATGCGGCCTTCTCCACTTATATTCTAAACAAATGATTTTTTAGAACTCAAATTACCTTTCCCTTGTAATATTATTTGATAAACATATTCAATATACTTGACCTGTGTCCTAAGTACTAATTAGTAAGTAATATATGAAAATCATTGGTTTCCCTGTTGTGTGGCTATAGTGACACTGAAATAACAAGGATCAGATGATGACCTGCAAGGTCTGATTTGTGGCTTAGAAAAGCCAAAGTACCATCAAGAATTCACAATTTTTAAATAAACTAATTTAGTTCTATCTTTTTTAATTTATTTATTTGTTAGTGCAAAAGCCAATAATAATATTCAGTGCATTATAATAAAAATAAATCCATCTTACCTAGTATAATTAATTTTACTTACCTTTTCTATGTATTCTTATATGTCTATATTACAATCAAATGTCACATTATTTTATATAAATAATAATTTTTGAGTCTTAATTAAAACAACTAAATAAAAATAAAAAACAAATAAAACCCAGAGCGCCCATTTATCTGATTGGCTCAGAGGCCAGGGCTTTAGGGAGGAAGGATTCTGAGTGCTCATAGAAAGCTGCCACCACATGGGGTGGCATTGCAAATTGGCTGATCTTGAGAATGTTGAAGAGATCCTCAGTGGCCTGAGGGAGGCCTTGTTTCACCTTATTCTTGATCCAACCAAACACCTCCTCAATTGGATTCAGGAATGGGGAATATGGCGGGAGGAAGAAAAGTCTCATTGGACAATTGGTAAGCCGGTGGCTGGAGGTGTGGCTATTTTTGTCAATGGGAGGGGACTTGGACACAACCGGATCCACTTTGTGGAGCCCAAAATTATCCAGCACAACAATGTTGGTTGTACTGTGGTAGTTGATCTGGAGATACTCTTTGACAACTTTGAGAAAATTGAGAAAGGTCCCGCTATTTTGGGAACCCTTGATCATTTGGTATTGGTCCAACCCGTGAGGACCAAGAAGCGCAACCATTAAATAGGTCTTGGAACAGACAGCTGCACAATGAGCTGCGCCATCCTTAGACCCCTTCTTGACCCACCCATGCCTAGACCTGAGTGAGGAGGAAAACAACAATTTTTTGATATAGAAGAACTGGTTATTCCCAGTCTCCTTTAGTGCTAGATATGTCTTGGCATAAATGTGTCAATCCTCAATGGTCTTTTCACTGTTCCTATTATACAGCAAAACTCCCAGCACTTTCCAGGAGAAGCCCAAATCCACCATTGTTGTGTAGAAAAGGGTTTCAGAAACAGAAAACCCAAACTCCCTGGCAAGCATTAATTGGACAGCAAGTGTGTCCAGGTGGCCATCATTGGCTACCCACTGCTTGATTGTGTCAATGTGAATAGGGTGAAGGAGTTTGGGCTGTATTTTTGCCTTGGTGGATTTGGCAACATGCCCGGTATTGCCATACTTGTCGTTGATGTTGGCAATGTATCTGGCCATGACACCAAATTGGGACACAATATCCCAAACTGCCATCCCCCCGTTCAAGCAGTTGAGGAGAGCTTCACACTCACTATCTGTCAACCAACACCAGCCCTTGGCAGGTACCACAGCATCCTGGCTACCAGGCTCAACACAGAGAGCAGGGACCTTTGTGTAGAAGGTTGGATCACGCTTGCTCTCAGTGGCGCTGTCAATGGTTGAATACACAATAGGCGCAGATGGTTCCTCAGTTGTGGTCAATGGTTGATAGGAGGTATCAAAAATGCGGGGGCAGGAAGTAGCAACTCTTGGGTCAAGAGTGCGGGGCCAGGTGACAACTGGGTACACAGTAGAGGTGTAAGTAATCTCAGTGTTCCCAGAGACCCTGGTTTAGGAGAATTTTGTAGCAGGTCTTGAGAGTGGCTTCTGTCTGGGATTCAGGCTGGTTGATCTGGCCTGGGATGTGGGAGGTGGTTGACTGGCGCTAACACCTTGGGAGGCCTGTGTATTGGCATGACTCCCCTTGAGTTGTGTTCTGGGTCTGTTCTTGGACCCTCTGGGATGCCCTTGTGGACAGGCTGCCCCACAGGCTGGTGCAGGAGCTGATTGGGAATGTGATTGACTGTCCATAAAAATAAAATAAAAAATATATTTTAGATTAAATATGTATTTATTTAGATTCATTGGTTTAGTTATTAGTAGGTATTTTCTCTTGAGTTAGCCTTGAATAGTAACAGAATTTCTATATCTGTGATTTGAAGTGAATAATATTGTATAATTTCCGGCTTTGGATAATTTTAAAGTTTAATCACTTTTTATGTCATGACATGGTTACCAAAATTGAATTTTTAGTTTGATTTTAGTTGTGGTGGAGCTTCTTGATTTGGGTTGGTGTTTCCTAGTGTTCTTACTGTACATTAAATTTGGATTCCAGTTCCTGTAATTAATATCTGAGTTTACTAGTGGCATTCAAAAGTGATTTGAAATTTGGTTCTTGGATTTGACAATCCCGCAATTTCAAAAAACATAGTAAACTTAATGAAAATGGTTGATGGATTTGAACACTTCAAATCTGATTCCAGTTAACTCATTTTGTCCATTGGAAATATGCAGTTTGACTTGAACTTTGCAAAGTTTCTATGAGTTCCCGCATTTTTAAAAATTCAAATAAATACTCAAATAATTCAATTTAATTAAAAAAGGCCATCCTGCAAAAGTGATTTGAAATTTGGACCAAGGATTTGACAATCCTGCATTTTTACGTTCAGGTTCTGAATTTACAGTAATATGATTTGATGAATAGATTTTCTATGCTTGACCTGCGTCATAAGTACTAATTAGTAAGAGATACATGAAAATCATTGGTTTTTGTGTTGTGTGGCTATAGTGGCACTGAAATATTAAAGAACAGATGATGACTTGTGAGGTCCAATTTGTGGCTTAAAAAAGCCAAAGTATCAACAAGGGTTTGCAATTGTTTAAATAAAATTAATATATTTCTATCTTTTTTAATTTTTTATTTGTTAACTCTACAGTCAATACACTATTTGGTGGATTATAATAAAAAATACATATTTCTATATCTAGAAAAATTAATTTTAATTATATTTTTTACTAATTTTTATGTCTATAATACAATTCAACGTCACATCATTGTATATAAATAATAATTTTTGAGTCCTAAAGAAAACAAAGTATATAACAATAAAAACAAATAAAACCCAGAGAGCCCATTTATCTGATTGGCTCAGAGGCAAGGGCTTTGGGGAGAAAGGATTCCGAGTGCTCATAGAAAGCCACCACCACATTGGGTGGCATTGCAAATTGGCTAATCTCAAGAATATTGAAGAGATCCTCAGTGTCCTGAGGGAGGCCTTTCTTAACCTTATTTTTAATCCACCCAAAGACCTCCTCAATTGGATTCAGGACTGGGGAATATGGTAGCAGGAAGAGGAGTCTCATTGGACAATCAGTAAGCCGGTGGTTGGAGGTGTGGCTGTTTTTTTCAATTGGTGGAAACTCAGACACAAGCCAATCTACTTTGTGGAGCCCAACATTATCTAACACAACAATGTTGATTGTGCCGCTGTAATTGATCTGGAGGTACTTCTTTACGGCTTGAAGAAAATTGAGAAAAGTCCCACTATTGTGGGAACCCTTGATCATTTGATATTAGTCTAACCCGCAAGGACCCAGAAGCGCTACCATTGAATATGTTTGGGAATGGACAGCTTCACAATGGGCTATGCTGTCCTTGGACCCCTTCTCAATCCACCCATGCCTAGACCTGAGTGGGGAGGAAAACAACAATTCATTAACATAGAAGAACTGAAAATTCCCAGTCTCCTTTAGGGCCAGATAAGCCTTGAAATAAATTTGTTGTTCTTTGATGGTTTTTTGTTGTTCCTATTATACAGAGAAACTCTAAGGACCTTCCACAAGAAGCCCAAATTGATCATTGTTTTTTAGACAAGGGTTTTGGAAACAGAAAGCCCAAACTCTGTGGCCAGCATTGATTGGACAGCAAGTGAGTCCAGGTGACAATCCTTGGATACCCACTGCTTGATTGCATTGATGTGCACAGGTTGAAGTAGGCTGGGCTGCCGCTTAGCCTTTGTGAATTTGGCATTTTGCCCAGTGTTGCCGTAGTTTTGTTGATGTTGCCAATATATCTGGCTATGACCCCAAAATGGGACGCAATATCCCAAACTGCCATTCCTTGTTCAAACAGTTGAGGAGAGCTTCATGCTCACTATCTGTGAACTGACACCAGCCCTTTAAAGGTACTGCGGCATCCTGGCTGGCAGGCTTAACACAGGGGATGGGGATCTTTATGTAGAAGGTGGGATCACGCTTGGTCTTGCTGGTGCTGTCAATGGTGGTATACAACACAGATGCAGATGGCTCCTCAATTGTGGCCAACAGCTCATAGGTGGTGTCGAAGGTGCAGGGCAGGAAGTAGCAACTCTTGGATCAAGAGTGTGGGGCCAGGTAACAACTGGGTACACAGTGGAGGTGTAAGTAATCTCAGTGTTCCCAGTGACCCTGGTATAGGAGACTTTGATGGCAGGCCTTGAGAGTAGCTTCTGTCTGGGATTCAGGCTGGTTGATCTGGCCTGGGATGTGGGAGGTGGTTGACTGGCGCTGACACCTCAGGAGGCCTGTGTATTGGCATGACTCCCCTTGAGTTGGGTTTTGGGTCTGTTCTTGAACCCTCTGGGATGCCCTTGTGGATGGGCTACCCTGCAGGCTGGTGCAGGAGCTGGTTGGGAATGTGATGACAGTCCATAAAAATAAAATAAAAATATATATTTTATATTAAATATGTATTTATTTGGATTTATTGGTTTAGTTGTGATTAGTTGTTTTCTCTTGATTTAGCCTTGAATAGTAGCAGATTTTTTATATCTGTGATTTGAAGTGTATAATATTGTATACCTTCTAGTTTTGGATGATTTTAAAGTTTGCTCACTTTTTATGTCTAAACATGGTTACCAAGATTGAAATTTTCATTTGATTTTATCCAGAGTGGAGCTTCTTTATTTGGGTTGGTGTTTCCTAGTGTGCTTACTGTACATTAAATTTGGATTACAGTTCCTGCAATTAATATCTGAGTTTACTATTGGCTTTTAAAAGTGATTTGAAATTTGGTTCTTGGATTTGACAATCCCGCAATTTCAAGAAACATAGTAAACTTAATGAAAATAGATGATGGATTTGAACGCGTCAAATCTGATTCCAGTTAATCTACTTTGTCCATTAGAAATGTGCAGTTTGAATTGAAATTTGCAAAGTGTCTACAATTTCCTACATTTTTAAAAATACAAATAAAAATACAAAGAATTCAATTTTATTAAAAAAAGCCATCCTGCAAAAGCAATTCAAAATTCAGACCAAGGATTTGACAATCCCTCATTTTTACGTGCAGGTTCTGAATTTACAGTATAACTTTTAACAGTTTTTAAAAAAATGAACTTTATATATCTTAAATCTATCAAAACAAAAAAATTATTTTTAATCACATATAAATATTTGCTTATATAATTAAAATTGTACAGTAGTTTTCAAACCTGTTGAGATAAATGTTATTAGTCAGTTTAGAACACATGGACTCAGTCACAAAACAAATTTCAACTGGAACCAGTTGAAGGTTAATTTACTCAATAATGCTTCCATTTATCTAGGGCCAGAAAACAAAAATAGTCAATAATATAGCAAAAATAGAGTCAAATACTAAATTCCAAAAATGAGATAGCAAACACATAGAACTCAAATTGATATCACTCGCAATCCAGTCACTTGCTGAAGCATTCCAAATCAAATTTGATTATAAGTGTGTGGCAAATATTATAAAAACAGAGAACACATGAGGTTCATCACAAAAGTAATGAACTCAAACACAAAAAGACTCATTTTTTGAAAATATTGATTATTTTTGGGACTCAAATTGGAAATAGTGGGTTTCAGGACTGAATCCACCAAAATCTATTCAGGGAACTAAAGCATTATTTTCAATTTGCATGTTTCTAAATTTGGACATTTATGTGTGAGAGACTGTAACAAATCCAACTGACAAAGTTGGATTCCAAAAACCCTCTATTGGAAAACAGATTTTCCCTTTTATGTTCTTTACCCAATCATCTCCCTCATTCCATATTCATTATGGCTTTTTAAATTTTTCCCTAAATACCTATCATGATAGCTCCCTGAGAATTATCTTGGTTTCCTAAAAAACTATAATAAAAGAGTAAAAACAACAAAAAACCCCAGTTTGACATAAAAATCAACATTTTGAAATTTTTAAATCAAATTTCAAAAAAAATATGCAGAATTATTTTCTCTTGTTGTTTGAGGAAATGCTTCAGCTAAGCTTTTTCCAGATTATTTTACTCTCATTTGCAATTCTTCTGACTTTATCCAATAGTTACCAGAGTCTGTGGTTGTCTCCTGCCTGCAACTGATTTCTGTCAGTAATGGTCTCTGTGGTTTGGGGCCTGGTATGGTCCACTTGGCCAAATGCCTTTGTGGCAAGGTGGAGCACAGGCCCCATTCATCACAGAGAATGGCTCAAAAAGGAGCATACACTTAAATAAAATTAATTTTCTATTAAGAATTTTTTGCTTTTCTGTTTTAATAGAATTTTTATTGCTTTTATTGGTATGAGTTTTCAAGTGAAAGTAACACTTAATGAAATAAGCCTGTTGAAAATAGGACATGTCTTTGTTTGAAAATTGGCACACCAACTTATGGTCAATCTAGCACCAGACCACTGGATTCTCTGGTGCTAGATTGACCACAGGTTGGGGTGCTAATTTACAAACAAAGATGTGTCCTATTTCCAACAGGATTGTTTTATTAAGTTAAAATGGTTGCAATAACTGAGGCGTGTCTTGTCTGAGCCAAGCACAAAGACACCACATGTATTCCCATTATGATTTTCTGGTCTGTAGCACTTGTTTTTTTAAAATTCATTTTATTTTAGCACTTTAAAAATATTAAAGTTATAATAGAAAACAATAGAATTAATAAATATTAAAGCAGCAAAATTTAACTTGTGGCATGATTAAAATCAATCAACACTGTATTTAAATGTAAATTATATATTTTAACAATAAAAAATACGTAAAAGTTAAACCAATATTTAATTAAAAATTAAAATTATTGAGGATGGGCAAGTTTTATTGGGTGAAATTAAATTGGGCAGGGCTAACTAGTTGGCAGGCTGGATTGAGGGGGGAGGACTTTATTGGCTGGGGATGGATTCCAAACAACTGAATTGGTTGGCTGGGTACTAGGGCATCTGGAGGGCCCAGTGGTGATTGAGTGCCTTGAGTGGCTCAGATGAATTCCTGATGCATGACATCATATCCAGACTCAGGGAGGATGGTGATTGACTTGTAGACTGGAAATTGCAATGGGGCAGCTGTGGATCCTTTGGTGATTGGCTTCTTCTGAGAGCATTCAAGGCCATCTTCTTAAACATGTCAGCAACCTTCTGATGGGGAAGCAGCACAGTGGGGTTGTTGGTTGCACTAACCACATGGCTGAAGATTGTGGGGTTGTGCCCACAGATAGTGTCCCCAATTTTGAAGAACAACACATCAACCAGGTGAAGATCAGAATGCCCAGCAGGTAAAATTGAGATGTTGTGGCCACCTGCTTAGATATTCTTGGAGGCCACTTCAGTGCAGTCCATTTGGTGGCTTAGGAAAATTTTGAATCTGGAATTGGCCAAGCTCCAGGTGGCTAGCAAGTTGGAGAGGAACTTCCTGTACCAGTACCCATTGGTTTAACTGGTTGTAGTTTGGTAAAATACAGTCCCTTTGGGGGAAGCTACAAGGAATGCACCAATCACAATCCCCTCTGTTTTCTTCTTTTTACCCTTGGGGTGTTCTTTTTTACTAAGGAACCATAATCCTGGACTTGTAATGATAATTTATAGTAGAATAAAAATATGATATTGTCCAAAATGGAGGACAAGCAGCGGGTGAGAGTGGCACTAATTGCACAGTCATAGGGCAAATCAGATCCATCATCCAACTCATTAGCCAGCTGATTGGTCATAATCAGATCACTGAATACAATCCCATGCATCCAGAGCTGCGCTGTGCGGCTGGCAACAAAAGTGCCCTGGAGCCCAAATAGGCAATGGACCTCATTCAATTGAAGGTAAAGGTCCTGCTGGAAGACGTAAGGCATTAGAGGATAGGCATCCTTGATCTGAGAATCTTGTTGCTTCTTTGGTTTCTTGACCAGCTTTCCACCACCTCTCTTCAAGAGGGCTAGGAACTCACGCTTGATCTTCACCTTGATAAATTAAAGCCAAGTGGCTATTTCCGCAAAATTTACGCCACTCTGCTTTAGGCTCACAATCTCCTCTATCATCTCATTGGTTATGATTTGACGTTTTGGGGTGCTTTGGAAATAAGGGGACCCAGATTAGACAGGATAAGGGTTACTTGGCCTAAATTATTGGGCAATGATTGGATACAATTGGAGGGGGCCACAATTTCCTGGTCTCCAAAATGTAGCACAGGCACAGGTTGGGCCTGGTCTTGGGGAGCACCATACTGGCCGTTGGAAACGCCACCTGTAGATGAGCCTGGTGACACATACAACTTAGCCTCCTCACAACTTTCATTAAACTGGGTATAGACAGGAGCTGTGGCAGTTGCACTCCCTTGATCAGCAGCCTAAGCTTGGAGTAGCTCCTGGCTCTGCTTCTCAATGACAACAAAGTTATTTTTTCCTGTGAAACACACACTAATAAAAAGCAATAAAAATTCTATTCAAAAACAGAAAAGCAAAGTATTTTGTTGAAACAGCAGGCTTGACCCACCAGCAAGGTTCCAAACAAGCAGGTTTGTGACCTGCAATCCAATTACCCAGCCACTCAAAGCCAAACTAGGAAGTCAACTCAAATTATCAAATCTAACAACATGAACAGATGATGATCCCTTATGGTGGATACCTTGTTTTGGCGCTTGACTCATTACCAGAATCAAGTCACCCTCTTCACCATCCAGCCGTGTGATCTACACAATCATGTTCCTGTTATACTTGATTCACATTGACTATATAATCACTATCTCACAATAAAGATTATTATCTAGCTTCTAAATATTTTCCCCTTGTAACTCTGATAAAACAGCACAGTTACAACGTTGGTAGCACAGGCAGGTTATCCATCCTACCTTATTTTGAAAAATTCCACTTGTTGCCTGCACGCGCTGCGGCCAACAAATCCTTGACAGAATTATGTCTGGCCTCCCACCTGACTGGACCCCGTATACCCCTGGTACTGAGATACCTGATGGCTTTGTCCTGTACCAGAACATAGTGATCCCACTATCCACCTTCAACACCATGTCTGCATGAGGGCTCTTTCAGGCTCCCTCCTATATTCTGCAACCAACCGACAAAAACACCATGCCTGCCTACATAGCCCAAAGACTGCAAAGCGCTGCCTTAGAACCTTTTACTGGGGCCAACAACAACAATGCAGCCGCATGAATCCAGTCCTCCCAGAGCAAGCTGGCCCAGATGGAATGACCACAGCAATTTTGGATTGCAGAAATCTCCATCTGCCTGACCCACAATGCTGGCACCTGGTGTGGCAAGTGGCACAAGAACACACCAACAAGAACTGGGATACCTTCAAGCAAGACTTCTTGGCAAGATTTGTGCTTAAGAACACAGCGCTCATGATCATACGCCAAGTAAAGAACCTAACCCAGAAAGGCACCATGAAGGAACTCACCTGCGCCTACAAGGAACTCTGACTTTGTGCACCATCTGACATGGCCTTTGACACCCCAGCCACAAACCTCATGTACTACAACACCCTCAAGTTGCATGTGATCAGACACGTGAACCTGGACCAAGTGACCAACTTGAAAAGCCTTTACTGCAAAGCTGAGAAAGCAGAACAAACCTCCAACATCCCCCATAAGGCACAAACGGGAAAACAAGATAGACCCAAGGATTCCCATACAGGTGGGCGCTCCACTCAATCATCCCCTGGAAACAACAAAAATAACACCAACCATAAACCCACAAACTCAAGCAGACATGGCAATGGGACAATGACCAGTCAAATTGTACCCATTTCTGTATCACTGCCACACAAGGCAATCAGGATGAGGGAAAAGCCCGGGGAGAGCATTAAGCAAGCCAAGCTCTCCCCACACAACTCCCAACTTGCCCAATGATGGGTACTGACCCAAGGACTTGTACCAATGTCCAATGATCCAAGTACCCTTGGAGGACCTGGTACTGTACACCATTACCAGACATCCCAATAAACTGATGTCCTATCCTTTCTGTTTTTGCAGTTACACAGGCTCAGCACTCCTGGATTTGGGCGCGGATCAAACCCTAGTCAACAACAGCTTTGTAGATAAGTTCAAGCTAACCACTAATCCTTTGCAGATTAAAAATGTGGTCCCGGCTGACAAACACCACATTGCTGTGCTAAGGGAAACTGCACCCTTCTCTGTCATGCTCAAGGACTTACATTCCACCATCCAAGGTCCTGCCATTGACTTCCCAAAGTTTGACATTGTACTGGGGTTGGATTGGTTACAAAAAACAACCCTCACATAGACTGGGCAACCTCAGTCTTGGCCATCAAGCGTGAAGGTATCAACCATCAGATCTACCCTGACTCATTGGACCAGCTCCTACGTGACCACGTCTTTGTGCGCATCACAGAGACCCTGGACAAAAAGGAAACCCAAAAAGGTTATTGACTGGGACTCATGCCAGTACAAGATCATACACTTCAAAGATCACCAGGATACCTCCACGCCTCAGGACCGCGAAATTGTGGCCCACCATCCAGAAATCTTCAAGGAAGCGCTAACTGGGCAGCCCCCTGAGAAACACATCCAACACTCCATCCAACTCAAAGGGGCTGTCCCCAAAGCACACCCTATCTACAGGCTGACCCCAAACAAAGATGACGCCCTACGCACCTATCTCAAGGAGGCATTAGAGAAAGGACTTATCTGCCCCTTCCAGTCTCCTTTTGGGGCTGCTGTGTTCTTTGTGGCCAAGAAGGATGGAACATTACGTCTGGTCACAGACTACCAAGCCCTAAACAAAGTTACCATCAAGAACCGTCATCCACTACCACTGATTGACAATCTCTTTGAAGCCTTGGGAGAATCCACAGTCTTCTTCATAATTGATCTGACTGCAGGCTACAATCAGATTTGTATTAAGGAGGAAGACATCCCCAAAACAGCCTTCTGCACTAAATACAGCTCATACAAATGTGTGAAGCTCAACTTTGGCATGACAAACGCCCCTTCCACCTTTGTGACCTCTATGAACAAAGTATTTGCGCCACACATAGGCAAGCATGCCCTAGTCTACCTGGATGACATCATTGTCTACAGCTTCTTGGTAGCACAGCATCACAAAGACCTTGAGGCAGTCTTTGCTACCCTGGCACAACACAAACTGTTGGCCAAGCCCTCTAAGTGCCAGTTCTTCCACAAGCAATTGTCTTTCCTGGGATACATAGTCTCAAAGGACGGCATCAAACCCAAAAGTCAAAAGATGCAGGCCATATTCAAGATGCTGCCACCCAAGGATAAGTTGGAACTCTGCACCTTCCTGGGGATAGTGGCCTATGTACGCCGCTTTATACCTGACTATGGCGTTTTGACTGCCCCCTTATCCGCCATAACTGGCGCCAAATCCAAGTTTGTATGGACCCCCCAACGTGATCTCTGTTTTAGACACTTCAAGGAGAATCTCACAACAGCTCCCATCCTGCAATACCCCAAACGTGAAGGGAAATACCAAATGGAAACCAACACCTCAGATGCATTCATTGGGGGAGTCCTATGAATCAAAAATAACAATGGTGACTTCCTGCTTGTAGCTTATGAATCACAAAAGTTGACAGATGGCAAGTGTTGATACCCTATCTACAACAAGAAACTGCTGGCCATTGTACACTGTCTAGTCAAATGGCGTTGTTATCTGGAACAGCAGGATGAATTCACAGCATTAACCAACCACAAGTTGCTCATATATTTCAAAACTCAAGCAAATCTATCTTGTCACCAAGCCCGCTGAATGGAGCTCTTGGAGAGATTCAATATGCTCATACAGTATAAACCTGGGCCTGAGCTTGCCATGGCAGACGCCCTCTCACGCCTATATGTCTGTGCCACAAGAGGGGAAAATGGGCTCAACCCAGACTGGCCTCTCTTGGTACTACAAACAAAGGACAAGGGTTTCCCCCCTGGTACAACTGACATAACAAATGAAACAGTTATCAAAAACAAACACCTATTTGCTGAAATTTACAGGACCCTGCACAGAAAAATGTCTGACGGTACTACCATTCCCTATATACTCACGCATTAGCAAGTAGACACCATCCTATGCTATCACAGAGACCTCAGACACACCAAGAGTCAAAATCTATATGAGTTCCTTAAACACAAGGCCTGGTGGCCAACCTTATATTGTGACGTTCAGGAAGTCCTAGACCAATGTGAGGTATGCAAAAAGTTTGCCAAAAGCAAAACCCCTCTAAAGTCAGTAGTACCCATCTTCACACAACTACCCTTCAAGGTATGGGCCCTTGACGTTGTTGGCCTCATGCCAGGGAAACACAATGATAAGAAATACATCATCACCGCCATAGACTTTGCTACAAGATGGCCAGTAGCCCAAGCAGTAAGGGCGCACACTGGCAATGACGTACAACAATTTATTGGCAAAGAGATAATCAGCAATTTTGTAAAGCCAGAACTTCTGATAACTGATGAAGGGAAAGAATTGACCTCCAAAAACACCAATGTATACCTCACTAAAAATGGAGTCAAAAACACTAAAAAATAACCATATCACCCACAGGCTCATGGACGTGTAAAGTGGCTAAATGGAAGCCTTGTGCAAGCCTTAGCCAAGCTCACTTCTGGGAGACCTGAAGACTGGTATAAGCAGCTATCAACTGCACTACTTGTGTGCCAAACCCAAGTGAGCAGATCCACCAGAAAAGCCCTTCTGAGTTGGTATACAGCACACAGTCAAATATCATCCAAGTATTAATAGGAACCAAACTGTAAATCCCAAGTGAAGTCCCCCTGCACTCAGACCCTCAAGTTAAAGAGGCCAACAGCAAACAAACAGAAAAGGAAAATGAACGTCTGCAAAAAGCTTTTGTCCCCATCTGAGATAGCCATGAAGTTGGGGATAAGGTTTGGGTCATGAAAGTTGACAAAAGCAAACTACAACCCAAGAAAGTAGTCCCAGAAATTATCTTAAAGGTAAATAACAATAACACTTACCTTGTGCAAGGACTCAGGAAGCGCAAACAAGACAAGACCCTACACCATGATTGCCTGAGACCCTGCAAAGCAAGACAAAAACAACGCAAAACTACCCTGCCCTCCACAGAACAATAATTAGTCCAGTATGTCACCTGGGCTCCTGAAGACCGTCCTGATGACCTACCCCCAGAAGAGGCCAACCTTTAGTTGGGGGGTTGAAACAGCAGGCTTGACCTGCCAGCAAGGTTCCAAACAAGCAGGTTTGTGACCCGCAATCCAATTACCCAACCACTCAAAGTCAGACTAGGAAGTCAACTTGAATTACCAAATCCAACAACACAAACAAAAGATGACCCCTTATGGTGGATACCTTGTTTTGGCAATTGGCTCATTACCAGGATCAAGCCACCCCCTTCACAATCTGACCATGCAATCTACACAATCATGTTCCTGTTATCCTTGATTCATATTGACTATATAATCAATCTCTCAATAAAGATTATTCTCTAGCTTCTAAATATCTCCCCCTTGTAACTCTGCTAAAACAGCACAGTTAAGACAATTTCTAGAAAATTAATTTTATTTAAGTGTGTGCTCCTTATTGAACATTCTCTCAGACAAATGTCCAAATTTAGAAGCATGTACATTGAAAATAATGCTGTAGTTCCTTGGATAGATTTTATTAGATTCACTCCTTAAATCCACTATTTCCAATTTAAGTCCCAAAAAATAATCAATATTTTCAAAAAATCAGTGATTTTATGTTTGAGCTCATCACTTTTGTGACTGTTGGGAATTTTGATAAAGCAATGATGCTAATTATGACAGAGCTTGTGGATATAAATTGCAGCTGCCAAATTAAATAAATTGGTAGTATAAGTTATATGTATATTGGATTAGCAGTAGTCTGCTGACCTGAGCCTTAAGCTAGCCAATGATAAGCGCTGCCGCGGTAATTAAATAATATATGATTTGCCGCCACGGCACTTAAAAAATACACAAGCGCTGTGGTGCTTCCTAGTAATTGGATTAGGCACCAAAGCGCCAAACTATTTTTACGTCAAGCGCCAACTGAAAATTATTGCAAGCGCCTCAGCGCCGCCTGGCAAATATTGCAGGTGCCAAAGTGCCGCCCTACTTTTATATTGAGCGCCAAGGTGCTGGGTTTGATTCCCCATAATCTTGGATTTCCTAACTTAACTGTATTTCTAAGCAGTCAATGTAGGGACACAAATTAATCAGGATGAATGGCCCCAAAATATACCAAACCCCCACCCCAGCAAGGATTACCTGTGCTGGGTGAAGCAATTAAATCTTATTGGTTGGCGTGTTTGAAACAACCAAACCTAGATCACTAATTACCCAAAATAAGAGTGTGTTGGAATGTCCTAGAAGATATTGCCAACAGCTCAGGAAGACATCCCCCAAGAGGGTATAAATACTTTTCCCCTAATAATAATATACTTTTTAACTTATTAGAAGTGCTTCTGCATGATCAGAAGCCAAGCCTCCAAAGTAATTATTGATTCCTCTTCCTATACGTTTTTCTGCCACAATACTAATCATATCCTCACATATGACAGTATTCAAGCTGAGTACTCCGCGCCCTATTACAGAAATGAGTTACCCCCATACTCCCAGCGCAAAAAATGGTGCTCACTACAGGGGGCCCATGTACTTGCCTGTGGAAGAAGATAGCGCATCCTCTTCTTCTCTGCTCACTGGGTTCTATGAGCACTATGAAGGCGCCCCCATGGAAACTAATGATAGGAAAAGGGATTGCTGGTTCTGTCAGGAAGAAGAAATCATTGACATGAACAAACTACCAATCATCCCAGATAGCAAGTGCGCTGAACTACCAATTGCTTTACTTGATTGACCTATAGAAATAGAGCAGGCTACTATTATTAAAGTGGCCTCAAATTTAATCACCAGTTATCAACTGGCTCATGAACCTGCCAGTGTGGAATTCTTGCCTTTCCATTGCCACCCTGATGCCCAAAGACTGTTGGTGTCCTTCTGCAGCTTCCTCAACTCAGAAGCGGGAAGCCTAGATTGACTTCCCAGCGTCAAAAGGGTCAGCAATTGTATCCAGAACTTCATTTGCCCTGCAATTCACCACCTGCTAGGCGTACAGACCCGCCACCATAGGAAAGTATGAGATCTGGTGGCCTACTCTAACCATCAACGGGAATACCAGGCAGCCTTGGTCCACTGTCTGGACCTCAGCTTTGCTGAAGTTCAAAACTAGCCCACCAGAATTGAACCCAACATGTATGGACCTCGCAGCACCTCAACACTCTCTTAGAGCAGCTAAATACTCAGCTTCCCAACATTGTGGGAAAGATACTGGACTTGAGAGGAGCTTTGCAAACCTGGTGTCAAGATGTAGCTTGCCATATTCTGGCAGTTGAAAACTATGTGGAGGATGCCACCCGTTGAGAAGCAGCCCACCTGGAGGAAATAGGCTGCTGTACGTCTGAACTGGCAGATACACGCTCCAAGCTGGAGGCACTAAACAAGGAGTTCAATGACTTCTCACAGACCAACCAGTCAGAACTCAGTAGACTTAAAGACCTTGCCCACACTGCAGAGGCCAATATTGTCAAATTAAAAGACAACTTTGAAATATGATGACCACCTACAAATGACATTAGAAGAGAAATTGACCACGTTCTGCAAGGAGACTGAGGAGGCACTACACCTAGCCAGCCAGACCCCTGAAGCCCAAAGCACCACTACGTTTGTCCCTGAGATGGATGAAATTTGACGCCAACTTGACAGCCCAATCATCTCAAATAACAACGCCTTCTGAGAGATCAACAAAGTTAACAAGAGACACAAACAACAACAGGTAGCCCTCCAAGCCAAGATTTGTGACCTACACAACACTGTGCGGGAAGTCCATGAGAATGCTACTATGCAGGAGTTCACTCTAGAAAAATATAAAGAAGGGATGGTGTGTTGTGGTACTCTTATTGATTGCCTCTGTGGAGCAATGAGGGAATTGAAAGCCCAGCTGGCTGAAGTCAGATCAGAGGTCCAGGAAGGAAGATGCCGTTGTAGTCAGGCGCAATTCTCTGCCTTGCGTGTGCCTCATGACAGATATGGGGAGAGCACTACTCTACGTCAACCAACTAGCTCTGCCTACAAAGATGATGCCATCTCATCCTCCTTGGGACAACAAAGCTTGTCACCTGTGTTTGTGGTCCCTTCTACCCCAGAAGAAACTCCTTGCCCTAACTGCTCAGAGTCTTCTGCAGGAGAATCAACAGAACTTCTTTGTGTGTACCCAACAAGACACCCCCTCCTCCTCCAAGATGCCAGAATGCAGATGAAAATGCGCCCAGGTTCAAACCCATAAACCTCCCCAAGTTTTACTCAAAGGGGAACGTCCATACATTCATCAGACTCTTCAAAATATTGATGTATGGAGCTAAAAATCAAGACAAAGCAACCACACTTTTGAACCAGCTTGACGCCGCTAGCACTGATCTCATCATACCTCACATGCCGCAGAACAACTGGTCCTACGCTGCAGCTAAACAAACTTTGTTGTACAAATTTGGAAGTATAGCCAGGGTTACAGAACAAAAGAACAAGTTCCTGATGGTCCAATTCCAAAAGGACAAATCCATAGCTGAATTTTCAGATCAATTCTACTTGGAGGCGCAGGTTCTTACTGGCTCTGAATCTCTTACAGTGCATAATGCACACATAGTCCTGTGCTCTGCTTTCAAACCTTACAAGTCATTGTATTGTACTTTGATGCCGGTGTTCCAAGACAACTGTTCTATTGATGTCATGGTGCAATACCTTTGTCAGTGTGGGGATACCTTTGGGCCTCCCAATGCCTTGGTTAAGCCTAGCTTCTTACCCACTCCTCCTGCCTGTACAGAAGGAAGTGGACACTTTGCCCCTAAGGCTGACATGTCCAAGGTTACTTGCCATCACTGTAATTGCAAGGGGCACTACACCAACTCCTGCACTTCTAAAACAGGTGTTCATGTACTGCCACCTCAGGACATTACTATCCAGGGAAAAGACCAAGTGGAGTAGAGACAGGACTCTCTCACTCCAATATAAACAACCCCACTAATGTCCCTACTGTTCCTCCTGACTGCCTACTGCAAGCTCCAGAAGAGCCAGTAGCACCACCCTATGGTGCTGACCACTCCCCAGATAAGGTGGAGTTATTTGTCCCGGACGTCAGCTACTCAGGCAATGCCCTACACCGCGTCATTGTTGAGGACGTCCATGTAGTGCAAACACACAGTCAAGCAAAGGCCAAAGGCAAAGTGGTTGTTTCTAAGCCCTATGCCTACCAGTTGCTAGACAAAGCCCCCAATGAAGGTCCTGGCCCTTCCACTGACACCTTTCATTTGAAGAGGGTAAATGTTGCCATACCCATGGACACCATGAAAGCTCACCACCTCAAGCTGTGTGGCAGCATCCTTGAGTTTCTGTCCATGGCAGATGATCTTGACATACACTTGGTAAACAAAATAAGTTCCTCCTACTCTGAATGTACTTATGCAGATATATTTGTGAACAAAATCAAAGTACAAGCCATTATTGACATGGGGTCTCCTATTAATATTGTCTCCACATGTCTGGTAAAATGCTTGGGACTAGCTCCAGACATTGACCATCAGAAGCAATATGGTACTGCTGGGCTGATAGTCACCACTGCACAAGGGGCATACAGCGTCTTACCTTTGTGTTTTGGCTCTCTTGCAGTATCAGCTCCTGCCATTGTCTTGCCAAATGACAACTATGATATCCTGATTGGCACCTTGTTCATGAGGCAATACAGGGTCAGGACTGATCTGGCCGCTGATACCTTTGAAATCTTATGCCAGACCATTCCACTGTATTACTGCTGCAACAAGTATACCGGCACCCACAAGACCATGCCTAGTATCAATATGGCATACAAGAACAGAGTAGTACCCATCCAGTACCAGAAGCTAAGCCATAAGATCAGACATCTACCTAACCAACTGGAGAAATACAAAGGGCTGCCGCTTTGCGCAGACCTGCCTATTGAGATCCTGGCTGGTCACCAAGTACTCATTGAGACTGGCTTAGATATTGATATTCCTCAAGGACTGTACAATGAGCTACAATCGCCCTGCAACCGCTCCCACCTGGAACCCCTAGTGGCCCCAGGCCTCATCCTACCAGGGCATGGTGCTGTTAAAGTGCTCTTGGCAAATATCATCCAAAGCCCAATCAGAGTCCAAAGGCACCATTTAGTAGCCTATCTACACCTTATACTGGTGGAAGAGGTTACTGGGATACACAACTTTGGTATCCTGGAGGAGTTTGGGTTAGGCTCCTCTGACAGTCAGCCACCCCTAGTTGGTGCCGTAATACCCAGGGAAAAGTTGACTGGGTTATCCACAGAACAACAGGACGCAGCCATGGCCCTCTTTTAGAAATATAAATCCATATTTGCAGAGGACAACTTTGATCTGGGATGCGCCAAGAACACTCTCCACTACATTGACACAGGGGACAAACGGCTCATTCAATTCTGCTCTATCAGACGCTCACGTGCGGCCAACGCCACTGTGGGTGAAAGATTGAGAAGCTGGTACAGTTGGGATTGTTGATACCATCCAAGGGCCCTTGGTCATCTCCAGTGCTGATAGTGAAAAAGAAGGACAGGACCAACCATGTTGTGATTGACTACCAAAATTGGACAACATCACAAAGAAGGATTCCTACCTGCTTCTGTGCATTGACAATGCTCTTGATTGCCTGGGTGGCGCAAAATTCTTCTCTGCTATGGACCTAATCTCAGGCTACTGGCAGATTGAACTCCCACCTGAAGAACAGGAGAAGTGCGCAATCATTACCAGCCAAGGGCTGTACTAATCTACCTGCATGCCTCAAGTACTGTACAATGCACCAGCCATGTTTCAACGGGCTATGGACAATATGCTTCATGACCTTAAGTTGAGTTGTGTACAGGTTTACCTGGATGACATCAATGTGTTTTCTTGCATTTTCACTGAACACTTGGAGCACTTGGAAGAATTCTTTTGTTGCCTTGCAGCAGCCAACCTGAAGATTAAGCCCCAGAAATGTGACTTCTTCAAGGATCAGCTTGATTATCTTGAATTTGTAGTGGATGCACACGGACTTTGCCCCCAGCCTGCCAAGATTGAGGCTATTGAAAAGATGAAGGTCCCCGCCAACAAGCGCAATGTGCAAGTATTCCTTGGTATGATTGTATACTACTGTTGCTTTTTAAAGGACTTCTTCAGGAAGGGGGATGCCCTCTTCCATCTCTTGAAGAGTGACGTTCAATTTGAATGGACACCAGCATGCCAGAAGGCATTTGACATACTCTGCCTTAGCCTCATGGATCAACCCATCCTTTGATTCCCCAACTTCAGTCAAGAATTCATTGTACACACAGATGCTTCCTTGACTGCTATTGGTGGTGTACTACCACAAATTGACGCAGAAGGCAAGGAACACCCTGTTGCCTATTGTGGCCGTACTCTCAATATCCATGAACGCAATTACATGGTAACAGAACGTAAATGTTTGGCAGTGATATATGCATACAAACAATTTTGGGTATACTTACATGGGGTACACTTCAAAGTAATCACAGATCATGCATCACTACGTTGGCTACAAAACCTAAAGGAACCAGAAGGACGCTTGGCACAATGGGCACTTAAACTTCAGGCATACACCTTTGAGATCTCCCATTGAGCAGGGGCAAAACATCAGAATGCAGATGGCCTATTGCAACTTCCCACAGTAGCCCACCTAGCAGACATCTCAGATCTTTTATATGACAAAATTCTGAACAGCCAATTCAAAGACAAGCCACCAGAGGTTCAGAAGATCCTATAACACCTTCTAGAGGACACCAAGATCAAGAATGGTATAATCTTTAAGAAGACAACTGAAGGGATAAGAGTGATTTCCTGACCCTCAGAACAAACTGATCTCATTGTATGTGCCCACAAGGCAGTAGGTTGTGGGGCTTTCTGCAAGACACTGGCCCAACTTAAAACAGCATATTTTTGGGAAGCAATGGCGTTTGATGTACACAAGATGCTTAGCTGCTGTAAGGAATGCCAAGGAGAGACACCATTCAAGAAGATGACAACCTATCAACTAGCGCGCCCTAACTTTGCCTGGCACACCATATCTATTGACGTAGTTGGACCATTACCTGTTAGCAACTACCGTACAAAATACATCATAGTGGCCATTGACCACTTGACAAAGTGGATAGAGACTAAGGCAGTAAGGGACCTGGGGGCAGGCACCACTGCTAAGTGTGTCTTAGAGAACATTATACTAAGGCATGGCTGTCCACAAGTCATACTCACTGGCAATGGAACAAACTTCTTGTCCCATGTGTTAACCAAACTGAATGAGCTCATGGGTATCAGAGGTGTATTCTCCATGCCATACCACCCTAAGTCAAATGGGATGATTGAGAGAGCAAACAGTACCCTTATAAGTATTCTGCAGAAGCTGGTGGCTGATAGAGCATCAGAGTGGATCATGTTCTTGCCTGCAGCCATGTTTGCTTATAATATTGCTATACACTCAGCAACAGGGAAGTTGCCATTCCAACTACTTTATGGCAGACACCCCGCGCTACCTCCTATCTTGTACTCATGCATAGGAGAACAAGGGCTCCAATCTCTGCACATGTACCAGGAACGTCTAGCTTTCACTCTCATACAGCTGCAGTCAGAGGCATATTCTAACTCATTGGCTAATAAGATAAGAGACCAAGAAAGGAATAACAAGAAACAGTTTGACCTGCCCAAATTTGCTGTAGGAGACTGGGTGCTATTCCACAATACACATGGCAACAGCTGCACTCACAAGTTGGCAGCCATCTAGATAGGACCCTTCCAGATCATTAATAAGACATCCACAGACGCCTATACTATTAAGGATGTGAAGGATGGACGCCTAGTTAACCAAGTACCGCCAAATTCTTGAGAAAGTTTAACAGAAAAGACTGAAATAAAATGAATAAAGAAAAAATAAAACAATTAAAAAATATAGATATATAAAAATAAAACAATATCATATATAAAATAAACATAAAGAATAAGAAAAAAAATAAATAATAAAAAAGATTACAAGAATACCATAAAAGAAAAGATTGAAATCAGGTTGACTAAAACAAAAAAAACAATCAGAACTAAAGGAGATAAAAAATACTAACCAAACCAATACATTAAATAAAAAGATAAAACTAAAATAAAAATAATAAAGAAGAAGAGAAAAATTAAAACACTAATGCATAACACAAAAGGAAAGCACTGGCAAACATTGTGGGCAGTTTATTCATCACAAGTACTGCAAGAGGGGTCCAAGCAACAAGGATGCTTGGTGGGACGCTGGATACTTACCACTGGGTGTTTGTAGGCAGGGAAAAGGTAGTGGTCATCATCAAAGCCCTGACGCACATGTGCCAAGATCACCAACATTTGAGCTCAAGCCAACTGTGAGTTCCACAACATAGAGGTCCAGTTGCAGAGTGGGAGGCAGAGCTGGCTCACAGGCACAAGGCAACCCCAACCACCAAAAGCAGAAAATGCAGCCCCAATTGACAGGCAGTCCATCAGGGCGTCCTCCATGTAGGAGTAGGCCAGCGGCAACAGAACCTGGAGGTGATAATCCAGAGCAGGGTAGTGCTCCAGGCAACAACCAGCGTACCCTGGCTGGCCAGGCTGGCAGCTATTGGGGGTGTATCACATGAAGTGGCACGCAGCGGCAGCCAAGGGAAGATAGAGACTGGTGTCGCCAGTACTCACCGCTGAGAGGAACGCCTTGAAGGTGGCTGAGAAGCACCAACTGGTGTTGGCCTGGACAGGAAGGTCCAGGGTTTGATGAAATGCCAGGTCAGCGGCAAGCTCAAGGGGCCAAATCCAAGCCACCTCATCTATATACTTGTTACAGATAGCAATAGTATGGGTATGCTGGGCAGAGATCTGACCAGGCGCCAAGAAAGGGGACTGCAGGCCAAGGCGCACCTCAGCAGCCAAACAGGAGGCATCATACCGGCCGTGATAGAGCTCACCAGCACGGATAGGGGACATGGCGTCCTAATCAGAGTGCATGGCCTGCACAAAGCTGAACATAGTCTCCTTGTGGTGACAAACCCTGAACTTGCTCAGCAGATTGGGGTAGTCCATGAGGACCTTGCCCAAGTTGCAACAAGCGCAAAGCATTGTTGAGGGGGTGATTGGAGGCTCACCAGAGGAAGGCAAGTGCTGCATGAATGGGCACAAAGCACCAGAAGGACCACCAACAAGAGGCGTGCTGGGGGAAGGAGGAGGCTTGTCAAACATGGAATCCTCCTCAAAGAGGTCACCAGCATTGGAACTGGGAGCAGAATTAGGGACAGAGCTGGCCACAGTGGTGGTGCAGTCCTGCTTGCAGAATTGATCCTTGCTGGAGCAAAGACAGTTAAGGAAGGCAATCCAGACAGAGCGGGGCATCTTACGGAAGGCATTATGCTCCGCCTCACCCATGGTGGCCATCATAGCGTTGTATGCTTGGCGCATACTTTGGCGTTTGTTGTTGTTACTAGTGGGATTCATCTTGGAAAGAAAGAAAGTAGTGCTTGGTCAAGTGAGGGGATATGTTGGGAATTTTGACCAAGCAATGATGCTAATTATGACAGAGCTCATGGATATGAATTGCAGCTGCCAAATTAAATAAATTGGTAGTATAAATTATATGCATATTGGATTACCAGTAGTCTGCTGACCTGGGCCTTAAACTAGCCAATGATAAGCGCTGCCGCGGTAATTAAATAATATATGATTTGCCGCCACGGCACTTAAAAAATACACAAGCGCTGTGGTGCTTCCTAGTAATTGGATTAGGCACCAAAGCGCCAATCTATTTTTACGTCAAGCGCCAACTGAAAATTATTGCAAGCGCCTCAGCGCCGCCTGGCAAATATTGCAGGTGCCAAAGCGCCGCCCTACTTTTACATTGAGCGCTGAGGTGCTGGGTTTGATTCCCCATAATTTTGTATTTCCTAAATTAACTGTATTTCTAAGCAGTCAATGTAGGGACACAAATTAATCAGGATGCATGGCCCCAAAATATACCAAACCCCCACCCCAGCAAGGATCACCTGTGCTGGGTGAAGCAATTAAATCTTATTGGTTGGCGTGTTTGAAACAACCAAACCTAGATCACTAATTACCCAAAATAAGAGTGTGTTGGAATGTCCTAGAAGATATTGCCAACAGCTCAGGAAGACATCCCCCAAGAGGGTATAAATACTTTTCCCCTAATAATAATATACTTTTTAACTTATTAGAAGTGCTTCTGCATGATCAGAAGCCAAGCCTCCAAAGTAATTATTGATTCCTCTTCCTATACATTCTTCTGCCACAATACTAATCATATCCTCATATATGACAGTATTCAAGCCAAGTACTCCATGCCCTATTACAGAAATAAGTTGCCCCCATACTCCCAGCGCAACAGTGACTGAACCTCATGTATTCCCTGTTTGTATCATATTCACCACACACTCATTATCAAATTTGATGTAGAATTCTTCAGGAAGTAACTGGATTGTGTTTGTTTTGAATTTGATTCCCATGTGTTTACTGTCTCATTTTTGGAATTTGGTATTTGACTTTATTTTTTTGTGTGATTGACTATTTTTGTTTTCCAGCTATAGAAAAATGGAAGCTTTATTGAGTAAATTGACCTTCAACTGGTTCCAGGTGAAATTTTTTTTGTGACTAAACCTATGTGTTATAAACTGACTGATATGTGTTTATCTCAACAGATTTGAAAACTACTTTATATATTTTCTATAAATTCAACTTTAGAATAAAATATTATTCTAAAGGAAATCAGTGAAGTTTTAATAAGAGTTTATAGTTTTAATTTCAATTTCAGTTTAGTTTTAGTTTTAGTTTTAGTTTTTAACCTTTTACTAGATTTTTGTATAAAACAACTTTAATATCATTTAATATTTATTTATCAAATATATAAAAAAAGCTATCTGCCCTCTTTTTAAAAAGAGGGATTCAAAAATTATTATATTTTAATTTAAATATTTTAAAAAAGCTAATATTTTAGGCAATAATTTGATTTCCAACAAAAAATATTATACCAGTTTTTATCATATAACTATGTTGATCTTTTTAGAATAATGTCATTTTGTGCTAATTAGCTTTCAAGAAATAATGGTATATGAAATAAGATTGTTACTGGCTTTTAATACAGTTTAATTTAGCTGTAAGTAGAAAATGCTTAATTTAATATAGGCTTTTATATTATAAGGATTAAATAAGATTTATTTTGATAAAAGTGTTGTAATTCTTTGAAATTTTGTTTTAATTTTCTTATCAATAAATTTAAAGTGTAAAGTAGCACTGTTAATAGGAAACAGATTAATCTTTAAAATGATGACTCAATGGTTGATTTAAATTTAACAATCAATCACAAGTGGGTGGTGGTAAGGAAAATTGAGTACAAGTGGGATGTGGTTGGCCTGTGCTAAATTTTCCCAAAAAACCACTATGTGGTTTTCAAATCCTGACCTCCTTGGAGGTCAGGTAACAGTTTACAGGACCACCATTGTTGGTATCTGTAAACTAATTAAATATCATGTGCAAGGAGGCCACCTCATTAAGATGTACCCAAGAGCCTTAAGTAATACTATCCCAACAAAATACAGTAGTAGTTTGATATTTCCCTTTCAATTAAATATATTGCCTCATTTTTCACTTATTTCACTATCTGCCCATTTGATTTGTAATAACCAGATTATTAGATTCTGCATTCTCACCACTGCAATCTCCTAGAAATCTTCCTCTTCCTGATGAAATTATCCCTGAAATTCTCAAAATTGAGTGTGAACTCATCTATGCAGCTTATTCTCTGAATTTAAGCCAAATTAAAGTATTCCTCTTTTATCTGTTAGATTAGGCTGATTGACCACAAATATTTAGGCAAATCATTACATTCAGATGTTATCAGTTACACACTGTATTATCACTAGATAATAATTCTATTAATTGTAGTAATTATACACCGTGTAATCACTGGTTTATTATAATTGATATAGCTATTATATGGCATAGAATTATCATCCAATATAGTAATTATCACTGATTACACAGCAGGTAATCAACAGATCATTAATTGTATATCTTCCCCTCCTTCCTACTGGATTTTTTTATTAACTCAGCCCTTTCCAGCCTGAAAGGTGTATATACTGATGAGAAGCAACTTGTGAGGAAACTTCAAATGTGGAATTTAAGAAGAAAAGAAGTATATTTTATTGGATAATACTTTAGACTTATATAGCATGTGCTGTGGGGGGATTCAAGTTAGATCAAAGATAAGGATGCTCATGTGCAGGATGGATTCAAGCTTCTGGATACTTGGACAGTCATATGATATTGGCTTGTTGCCATTTCTGGTATGTCAAACTGCATATTGAAAAAGCACCAAATTGGGCAAGGACTGGATGTTAAGTGGTTTGGCGGTAGCCAGAAAATCTGTAAATCCAGCTCCTTGACACACATAGCCTTAAGGGGTTACTCTGGTACATCAGGAGGGGTCTTTGTCTTGACAGCTGCTTCCTGATGTTCCTGGAGTTGTTTGCTAGTGGTACCAGCCAATTTGAGTGTTCCCCTTTGCTGAGGCAAAGGCGTGATCTGTGGTACTTTTTGATGATGGGGTCTTTGGTGCCCTGGAACTTAACCAGGTAGGTGTTTCTATCTGGTCTGTATTTGATGACTCTTTCTGGTCCCCTATGTACTGAGTCCATCTTGTTTCTGTTTCCTGTCAGGACCCAGACAGGGGAGTTGATGGTGAGTGGTTCCTCTGTAGAGGTTAACTTTTGTGCTTTGAGTCTTTTGGTTTCTGCTATTTTAGCTTTGAGGCATATATGTGGTAGTGCTGGCACTTTTTCTTTTGTGGGAGGTTTTCCTGGAGGAATTTCAACATATGGTTGGTTATTGCATGTGACTATCTCTGGTTTGTATTTGTATGTTAGCTCAAACGGTGAGTAGCCTGTCCCTTGGTTGGTGTGTACCTGAGATACTAATAATGCATATTTCACATATAGTGGCCATGTGTCCTTGACTTTGCCATCCATTTTTTTCTCAAGGGTTCTGATGAGACTGCTGTTTAGGCGTTCAACTCTTGTGTTGGCCTGTGGCCTGTAGAGCAAGGTTGTGGAATGTTTGATATTTTTGCTTTTAAGTTTTTGTTTACTATGTGATCTGCTAGCTCTGTGGCTCCATAAGTTATGATGTAGTCTGGAGTACTGTAGTTGGTTATTATTGCCTTGTTGAAAAAAATTATTGTTTCTTCTTTGTGATTCTTTGTTGACCAGCAGATGGGTCATTGTGTGGCAAAAATAGATAGCTACAATTAAAAAATGTTGGTTTGTCTTTGTTTCTGGGAAGGGGCCCACTATGTCTAGCCCCCAAACCTTGAATGATTCAGGGTCAGGTACTGGGTTAATTGTTGGCTGAGGATCCTTGGTGCTGGCGTATTTCTCACACACTGTGCATTTTTTCAGAACATTAACTATGTCTTGTTTAAGATTGGGCCACCATACTATCTCTTTTAATGTGAGTTATAGGTTGTTAGCCTTTGTATGTCCTAGTAGGCGGTGATGTCTTAATATGATGTCAACTTTTTGTGCAAGTAGGATGTAAGAGACATGTTTGACGTTAATGATTTGGTATAAAGTGCCATTTGATACATTGAAATATTTTTGTTTCTTACTAATGTATCATGGGTTAGTTGGTGTGTTGAGGGGTCTTTCCCTTTTGTTTTATACTCAGTATTGTATAGGTTTGGCCAGTCAGGGTCCAGGTGGTCAGGATGATCCTCTCTTGTCTGACATAGCCTAGAGAGAGCATCAGCCATGACCAGCTCTGCCCCCTTTTTGTATTGGATATCCAAATTAAGCTGCTCTAGCAGGGACATCCATTTGGCTTGTTGCCGTGCAAGTGTGTTCTGAGTTTTGAAATATATTAAGGATTTATGGTCAGTTAGTACTTGGACGTGTAAATGTCCTTCTAGATAACATTTCCTTTCTTGCATGTGTGGTATATTGCTACCAATTCCTTGTCATGTATTGGGTATCTCTGCTCAGTGTTGGTTAGTTTTCTACTTTTGTAACATACTGGCAGAAAGTCTTGCTGCTCTGGCTGGTAGATGCATAGGACTGCACCAATGGCAATGTCACTGGCATCTGACTTAAGCTTGTGCACTCATTGTTATTAGGGTATTGCAAGATTGGTGCTTTGATCAAAGCTTGTTTTAATAGTTGGAAATTCTTTTTGAATTCTTGTGTACAGATGAATTTCTTTTTGGCATTACCCTTGGTTAGTTCATTGATTGGTGTTGTTAGTTTCCCGCGGTCTTTGATACATTTTCTTAGGTAAGCTACTGCTCCAAGAAATCATCTAACTTGATTAATGGGGGTGGGGTGTTGTATGTTATTCATGGCTTTGATTTTATCCATATCTGCTTTGAGGCCACTGTCAGAGACAATGTGGCCCAAGAACAAGAATTCCCTTTCCATAAATTGGCACTTGCTAGGCTTTGTGTAGAGTTTGTGCTTTGCAAGTTGATTGAGTGTCTTGCAGACATGTGTGAGGTGTTCCTCTTTGGTTTTTGAGAATATGATGATATTGTTGAGGTAGCATAATGTATTTGAGAGACCATTTAGTGCTTGGTTTATCATTGTGACAAACGTTGTGGGATTGTTGGTCATCCCAAATTTCATTACCCTATATTTAATTGATCCAAATTGTGTACAGAACGCAGTTTTTGGCTTGTCTTTTTCTTTTACTTCAACTTGATTGTAACCTAAGGTGAGGTTGATTTTAGATGAAAATTTGGCTCTGGAGAGTCTTACAAGCAGATTCTCTATGAGTAGGAGGGGATATTTATTCTTTACTGTGCTTACATTGAGAGCTCTGTAGTCTGTTACTAGACGGAGCAAGCCTTCCTTTTTCTTTATAAAAAACACTGCTTTCCCCCCACAGTGCTTCTGATGGGCAGATGAAGCCTTTAGATAGGTTATCCTCAATGTGTGTTTTGAGGGTTTGGGTCTCCATGTGAGAGAGTTTGTAGAGGGTTGCAGGTTTAGGCATGGCCTTACATAGGTCAATGCCATTTTGACCTCTTGTTTGGGGGGTAACTCTGTGAGTTCTTCCTTGAACACATGGGTGTATTTGTTTAGGAGTGCCACAAGTTCTGGGCATTGAATTTTTGTTGTTTGTATATTATTGAATTCAGTGTACCTCATTATGTGGAGGGTAATATCTTTTGTTAGACGTTCTGAGTTGACTTGGTTTATGACCTGGACAAATACTGTGTCTCTTATAATGAGGTTATTGGGTTCTTTGAGGATATTAAAATTGACTCTGTTGCATTTGATGGTCATTGTTTTTGTTTTCCAACATATTCTGGGGTTCACTTGGGTGAACCAGTCCATGCCTGCTACAATGTTGTAGTTTATTTTGTTCATGACAAGTCCTTTGGTGTATGTTTGTATGCCTTGGAGGTCAATTCTGAAGGGATTTTTTTGCCTTCAAGTAGAACCTTTTATTTGTCTACCATTCTGGCATATTTGAAGTTGGATTTGATAACTGGTGTTTTGTTTTTATTACAAATGGTTTGCTTACCATAGTGTGTTGTGCACCAGAGAAGAATAAATTTTTATGTGTATTTGATTTTTAAGTGCATGGATAGACAAGAAGTTGTGAGTGATCTTTGATTTTTAAGCTCATAAAATGGAGGATTGTAGGACATGTGGGATGTGAGCAGCAAAGTCTGCGCCTTGGTACAGTTTCTTGTCAAGTTGGGGGGAGAAAGGGGCACTTAAGCCTGTTCCTCTTCCTCTTTTTCCTTTTTCTCTGTTTTGAGACCTTTGAGGTCAGAGAATGTGGGGTCAGATTATAGCAGGTTGCTGTTTCAGCATTGTTTACTTTGGTAGTGTCCTCTTTCTTGGGACAAGAGCGGTTTGCGCTCTGGCTGTGATTACCACTGTTGAAATTGGAGTTTCTGTTGCTATGGTTGGTGTTTTGGTGTTTTTTGCCATTGGAGTCTTCTCTGCCATTGCTGTTTGAGGATCAATTGCTGTTGTGTACAGCATATTCTATGTTTGCGTGTTTTTCTGTGTGCTTGGCTTCTGCAATGAGCGCAGGAATGGAGGTATTAACCTCTGGGAAGATGAGGGCAGCAACTGGGGTTTCATTCTATTAATGAATGATGCTCTAGTGTGTATGTTGTCAGCTTGTGCTGGGCTTTGGATTTTGCGGTGTATTTCCTTGAATTCATTAGCGTAAGCTGTGATAGTGGTCTTCTGAGAAAGATTGCTGAGCTGTATTGCAATGTCTTGGAGGGATTTGGTGAAGCAGAAATTGTGGGTGATGTCTGCTTTGAACTCTTCCTAGTTTTCAAGCTGGTTGTCAGTTTGTGAGCCAACCCAAGTGAAAAACAGTTAGATGCGGCCTTGTACAGGCGCTTGCTGGCTTCCTGAACCCATTTCTCATGGGGGATGTGGCTGGCGCAGAGTTTAGCGGCTATATGGTCTAGCCAGTTGATGATGTTTTCTTTGTTTTTACCAAAGAACTTCTTGATACCAATTTATTTGGTATTGATAAATTCACCTGTGATAGGTGGTTGTGCGTTTTTTTGTGGTTGAAGAGAGCAACTGTATTGAATTATCTTGGCGCATGCTTTGGGCATGACCAGACCTTCAAATACGGTGCATTCACTAGGCATATCTTTGTCAATGTTGTGGGCGTGGAAGTACGTTTCCCAGGTCTCCTGGGATGTGGCCTGGTTGAGTACGTGAGCAAAGGTGGGCAGGTTTTGGTCAGTCATTTTCTCTTTCATGGATATGGTCAAAAAACTGTAGCTGCTACCAGTGATAAGGAGCGCCTTTTGGGGAAGCTTGAAATATGGAATTAGAAGAGAAGAGAAGTATCTTTTATTGGATAATATTTTAGACTTATATTGATTGGGCTGTGGCAGAGATTTAGTTGGAACAAACCTAGGGGTTGGTCATGTGCGGGATGGGTTCAAGCCACTGGATACTTGGATTGTCATGTGATATTGCTTGGTTACCATTCTTGGTATGTCAAACGGTATATTGGAAGGGCACCAAATTGGGCAATGGCTGGATGTTAAGTAGGTTGGCAGTAGCCAGAATGCTTGTACATCCAGACCCTCAACAATATCTTGGACCCCTTTTACTTGGTCTTGGGCTCCTGCACTCCACTCCAGCTCCAACTCTTTATCTCCAGCTGCAGCTCCTTTGTCTTGAGCTTCTGCACCTGTATTTTTGGCCTCTGTACCTTTTTCTTATACTTAGGTCCTCTGTGTAGTCCTTGTGACCTTTTTAATCCACTTGTGTCAGTCCCTGAAAAGCCTTAGATAGCCTCCCCTTTTATAGCTCCTTGTTTCAGTACTGATTCTCTCTTGGAAATCTTGTTTTCCAAAGCTTAAACTATCCAGTTTTTCTTCCTCTACAATATATTAAACTTTCAAATGTACTTCAGCCAATGAAAGACCTGTTTTTTTGGCTTCTGATCTTCATTTTTTAAGCTTTAACTGAAGAGTTAAAGCCCTCAAAACACTGATTAAACAGGCTTTAACCTGCATTCAATCAAACTCTTGTATTCAAAAGTTTTGCCAAACAGTTCACCCAAATGACTTTGACTATGGTTTGAACCTGGCACTGCCTGGCTCCAGATAAACAACTGCTCTGTGATTTGAACAGTTCTGCCGTGATTAATGTCACATTTCTCTGGAAAAACTCAAGCACTTTTGCCTGTGTTTTACATAATAGATTTTCAAATCCTTGATTCTTCAACATTTCTCCAAGTTTCCCCAGATTTTCTTCAGTGTTTTACAACTTCAAACTTGCCTGTTGCTTGCCTTTCACCTCTCCTAGTTGTTCTCAGCAAAAATTCAACACTTGTTCTCACAGTTTCCCCGTCCTTTTCCTGGCCTTTTCCTGACTTCATTCCAAATCAATCAGATCTTAATAAATTAAAGTTTAATCCCTTTAAAAATTTATTTCTTTTCTTTTCTTAATCCATATGATAATTAATTCCTTCTTTTTATATCATATGTTTGGCAGTATTAAATAATTCTTTGACTGCTTCTTTTCTTAATATTTTCTCTTTCAAGAAACCAAAACCAGCATTATAGCTCCTGTATTTATTCCAGCTAGTCCTTCTGAGCCATTTTCCAGTACCTCAGCTAGTCCTTCACCATGATCTTCTGGTCCTTTCTTATCCATCAAAAGTTCTTTTCAGTCTAGCAAACAATCCTTTCCAGTCATCAAACAGTCCATTCCAGTTGGCAATCAGTCCATATCAGTCAGCAATCAGTCCACACTATGAACCACCTAAGTTCCTATTTTCACAGTGAACTATCTAGGTTCCAGTCCTCATAATGATCTCCCAGTCCCTCACCTAGTCTTCATTGTGATCATACAGTCTCTCTTACTAGTCTTCACTGTAGATCCTGAACCGCCTTGGCCTATGATCAGTCCCTGATACTAATACCTCAGACTCAGGCAATAAGTCTACAGGGCTACTGGCACTTGGCTGGGCTCCTTAAAAGTGTCCTCCACCTGGACCATTCAACCACAGACAATCCTCATGTCTGTGCAGTTGTCTTTACTTACTCAGGTAATTAAGTCTGAGCTTTTTTGTTGCAAAGTAATCAACTTTAATTTCCAGAGGCCTGATCACACCAAGTTCTGCAGCTGCTTCCCCAAGCAACTACCCTGGTGAAAACTCTGAGCATATCCATGCCCTCCAATGATCACTTTGGGACCTCTCCAAAGCTTCCATGGAAACATAGACAAGGACACACTACCAGTCTTTTAGGTAGGGTGCTTGCTCACAGACCTCCTGTGAGCGCACAAGGACATGTAGAGCCATCTTAGCCCCACCCCTTTCCTGGCAGCCCGTGTTACTGGCCAGGGTCCTTCATTCCACACCCCAAGCAGCCAACTTTCTCTGATGGATGAGAACAACTAACCAGCCCCTAGCATCCAACAGTCCCTGCTGGGCTAGTTCATCACTTGCCTCTAGTAGTCCCTTGTTATCTACTAGGCCAGCCTTACCTTTCCTAGTAGTTGATGCTCCCTACTAGTCCTATACCTGTCTCAAAACCACAGCACACTATCAATCCTCAGCATTGCATCTTTATTTGAAGCCAAATCAACCCTTGCCCGCAAAACTGCTTACATGTGGATTTTCACACTTTATCTCATGGTTAGCCTCAAAGTCAACATGCCCTACCCCTTCCATGTTAGCTGATCATTTGATATGCCACTTCACTTTTGTTATAAATAAACCAACTATAATTCAATCTTAGATTGGGGAAGACAATAGTCCCATATAAAGGACAAGAATAGGAATAATATTATGTTTATTTGGGAATATTATAATCAATATACTATAATGCAAAGCCACAAGTCCACCAGGGGGTTCATGGTGGTGGGTTTGATATAAGGTTTGAGCTGTGGAATAACTTGAGTAGAGATCATCTCATTGAATTGACAGTGCTCTTAATTAGGAGATAGTGCCATTAATTTGGCATTGCCATCAGATTGATCCACACTGTTATATACATCATGGGGTATCTCTTCAAGTGCCCATGTGTATTGTGAGATACATTGGCAGGCAGAGAGATAATCTTGGTTGCAACACCCCCTTGCCCCCTGTTTATTGTTTGGCACCAGGATTGGAATTGGAGGGAGATCTGGGAAGCTATATAAAAATTCTTTCTGGGTGGCTATGGCACAGCAGGGGTGCAATTGGTTATGATGGAGCTTCTTGGTGTTACCTTGAACATCTTCAAGCTGGTAAGTGCAATTGTTGTAGACAGCAGACACCCTGAAGGGCCCCAGGTGTTTGATTTCAAGCTTTGTGAAATTGGGATTGAGGGTGTAAACAGAATCACCTATAGCACATCTTGCCTCAAGGTGTCTTGCTGCCCCTTTAATTTATTTTTGTTCAATATTGCTGGCTTTGTCCTGCCGCTGGGCTAATGAAGGAATAATTTTGAGGGGTTTTTTCTTGGGACAGTTGATTTCAACTTGCCCCTGTCCATCATACTGTAAGGAGTACCAAAGGCCAGCACACTAGGATTAAAACCTATGCTTTGGTTGATCTTGGCTTGTAAGATAAGTAACACATTTGGGATATGTTCTATCCAGGAAGTGTATGGGTGCTTCTGGGACAATTTGGCAATTAACTGGACCATGGAACTGTTAAGTTGTTCCACTCTCCCATTGGTCTGTGGTAGTATG
Organism: Entomophthora muscae; assembly: GCA_014839935.2. Lineage (NCBI taxonomy): Eukaryota > Fungi > Entomophthoromycota > Entomophthoromycetes > Entomophthorales > Entomophthoraceae > Entomophthora > Entomophthora muscae. The sequence goes on along the minus strand of QTSX02007126.1, from coordinate 236,120 downwards.
TGTGACCGTACAACAGTCACAGTTAAGTATTTAGCCAAATAAATACTCCAAAATATAAAGTTGCTCTTTTTTTCTGTTTATTTTATGTAGATAGGTTTGGCTGGAATTCTTCAGATAAAGATTCCTGAGAACTTAGTATCTATGTTCAATAAAAGAACAGAAGGCAAGATTGGTTGAATCAATCTTGGAGACTAGGCATCTCAAAAAAATTTAATTAATTGGGAAGATTAATTAATAAATACATGGGAATATAATTAATGAGGATTTAATTATATTGGTTAATTGCCTTGACTGTGTCAAGAATTTTGGTTAAGTTTAATCAAAAGTAAACCCCAAATTTTGGGTTAAAAGCGCTGTTTTGGCAAATTAATTAGGTTAGAAGCACTGCTGTGCCGCCTAATTGATTTGAGAAGCACCGAGGTGCTGCCTGATAAAATTGCTGGGCACCTGGTTTGAGTTTTGAAGCATTTTAGTGGGTTTTAAGGCAAAAAACCATTAAATGCAAAGATAACTAAATAAAGGCAAGGATGCCTAGGAATTCAGGTTCAATCAGCTGGTTCCCAATTAGAACATTGATAGCTGAGTTTTGGGATGTGTAATCCACAGGGTTTTGCTGCCAGGAGCTGGAGAAGCTCCATGCTGAATTGGTACATTGGGGTGAATGGAGTCAGGTGACTTCTTCCCATTGTAGGTTGGCTCTCATAGGTTGAGAAATATTGGTGATATTTTAGGTAAAGATCTAGGTTTAGATGACTTGAATGTCATAGACCACGTGATATGAATCATAGGTTGATTCAGGAACCAGAGGGGTTTTCAGCCAAATATGCCCAGAATGGTATATAAGCAAAAACAGCTAATTTTAAATAAATATATTGTTTATTTTGAAGCTTTCCCCTCAACTTCTTTTTAATTATCATGTCTTCTTTATTACTATTTGAAAGAGCAAAATTTGGGGTGCTTTGTGTCAAGGCCGCTGCTGCAAGAAAGAAAATTCCTACCAGCTTGCTTGAGGAGGCTTGGGCAAGTCTGTAGGTCTCTAAGATTGCACCAGAGGAGTCTTTGGTGGAAGTAAAAGCGACTTTTGAAGAACTATACTCCAACTATTTTTCTAGAGAGGGAACCCCGGCACAAGAAAATTGAGTTTATGCATGGGACTCCTGGAACTTGCTGTTAGGGTTTGATGAAATTTTGCAACAATTAAAGGACAGAGCCAATTGTGAAGTTGAGGCGTTAAGAAACAGAGGAAAAGAGTGTCAAAATTATGGCTTGTTAGAGAGATGACAATAAAGTGTTGTCTCACAAAATTGCCTCCCTGGAGGCAAAGCTCCTTGAAGTTTTGTCACAGGAAGGTACCAGTAACAAGAGTCAAGGGCAAGATAACGGTAATTTTGACTAGTTAGGCCTGGATCTGTCACAGTATGGTATGGTAAATTTTTGTTCAAGAGCATTATTCACACAGTACACTTTTATGATATTACCCACAAGTTCAGACCTACCATTGGTGGTTAGTTGCTTAGGACAGCCAAAATGTGTCATATTCTTTTTTCTAATAGACCAGGTGATGGTGATGGCAGTGTGGTTAATGGTTGCCCAAGCTACAGGTCAGTGTGTGAATTAGTCAATGGCAGTAATGATGTACTTCTTCTTTAATTTATCTTCAGGAAGAGGTCCTACAATGTTGAGGGCCCATTTCTCAAAGGATTCTGTGGCCTTGAAGGGGCAATACTGATTTATGTGGAGCAGCTTAGACGAGCTTGTAAAGTTAATCCCCCTTTAGCCTTGGATAGGACAATATTTTCTTTACGCACAAAGAAAACTGCTCAGAATCAAGATAAACCTCTTAATTCCCTTGAGGATTTAGCTCACACAATTGACAACAGATTTTTATTGATGTATCCTTCTCAGGTGGTAACTGCTGATGCTCAGATTTTTTTCCTACTTGGGAAGAATCTCTAATTAATTTGGACTAATTATTGGCTTGGTTTTGCCCCCACTTAAAACAGATGAAGGTTAAATAATCAGGATGCGCTTCTGTCAATTCAACAAATCCTATCCAAACTGGAATTAATAGCACTCTGAAGCATCCCATAGGCACCAGCCAATCAGAGATTAATTCAGAAAATAATGAGAAACCATTCAATCCTCCTGAAATTCCCTCGCAAAAATTCTCCCCTGGCCAATCAGGCTCACTGCCTGGGTCAGATGACCTTGCAAATTCAGATCTGGTCCCTTAAAGCAAGTCAGGGGACTTTTGGTCCCCTGCTTTCTCATTCTTATCAAATAAAAGTTTTAGCTTTTGCAAATACAAGTTTTGGAATTTTAGGCCTTTTCTGTTGGCCTTTTGTTTATTCCTAGTTGTTAGTAGAAATATTGACTTTCCCTTACCTTATATGTTGCTCCCTGGCTTCTGGAGTCTCTTTTGAAGCTCCTAGAGTTAAAGTTGGTATCAGAATTAAGGTTTTCCTCTTTTGTTTTCAAAACTTGAGTTTGAAATTTAAAATTAGTATTAAAATCATTATAAATATTTACTTTAAGTTTGAAATCATTGAGTTTTTTCTCTGCCTTTGCTTTAAAAATCAATTTATGCTCTGTAAAGGCCTTCCCCTTCTATTAAATCTGTCTGAAGCTGGGTTCAAAGCCTGTCTTGCCCCAGTTTTGGAAAACATCCCTGGTTTGCCTGGCAAATAATTTTTGCCTCCACTTGTCCCCCCAAAAAACCCTCCAATTTTCCTGTACCTTCTGAAATATTGGTCCCCTTAATTAAATTTATGATCTTTACCTTGGCTCCTGTACTGGTGATGATCTGGTCCACCTCCCCAGATCTCTGGGGTTGTTTATCTTCTTTGGCTCACTATGTGAGATAAGACCCCACTCATCTCCTGCATTTGCTCAAGGACCTCCCCGGCTGTGCCCAAGACCTGGTTACTACAGATGGAAACCTGGTCAAAAGTCTCACCTGTGATGACTTTGAGTTTCCCTCCCCCAATTCTGACCTTATAGCCCTCTTGGGAGCAGATGCCTCTGTGGGCCCTCCTCCCTTGTAGTTCAAGTCTCCTTCCCTCAAGACAAAGTTATCCCCCCACAATTTCACCCCCAGGCGCACTCTTTGGCTGCTTGGTGGGATGGTTTTGATGGATTTGGACTCCTAATTTCCCCATTTGTCCCTGTGTTCTCTCTCTGGATACCTGTACAAGCGGCCATACCAGTTCTTTACTGGATGGTATCCTGGTGGGGTTTCCCTCCAGGATGGGAGCAAAACTTAGTTAGTTTATCCCCCTCTCTCACAGTGCTCCTCTCACATAGCAGACAAGTTTTAAGGAGATTCAGGATATCCTGACACATATGAGACCACCAGACTTTATGTCTCATAATTTTGAACAGGTTATGTCCTCTGATGTGACCTAAGGTGTGGTGGTAGTGCAGGATGGTATTTCTGCATTTTTTGGTGACAATATAAGATATCTTTTCTCCTGTCTCTGCCTGGCATCAGACATTTCCTGTGTCTGTTGTGAAATAACTATTTTTGTTTTTTATCTTTGAGATGGTGTCTTAGTTAAGCCCTTCATATTGGGCAGTCTTGGGATGGAGGGAGAGCATAGCCAGTCAGGGTCCAGGCTGTTGTCCCATGTGATGGATGCTATGTATAGCCTAGAGAGTGCTTCAGCTGTGACCAGCTCCTTTTCAGGATTATAATATATGCAAATTTGCTAAGGGACAGGTGTTTGAACTATCCTGCTTGGCCCCAGGTAAAATGTGACTGAGTCTTAAAGTACTGAAGAAACTTATGGTCTGTGAGAACATGAGGTGGAAATGTGGCATCTTCCAGGTAGCAGTGCCACTTCTTGACACAATGGACAATTGTATCTAGCTCCTTATTGTGGATGGGGTAGTGTTGCTCTGTATCTGTGAGTTTTTGCAATCCATATGCTACAGGAAAAATATCACATTACCAGGCTTTACACACAACATGTCCCATATGGCCCAATCAGAGGTGTTGGTTTCCAGCTTTTATTGACAATCCAAGTTTGACAAATGTAGAACTGGAATTATTACCAGACTTTTATTGAGTTTCTCAGATGCTTGTTCCTGGATGGTGTCCAGTTAAGCTTCTTCTTGGTCTTAAGCAACTCTGTGAGCAGGAAAATGAGCTCCTGCAGTTGGGGATGAACCTATTTATGTATGCCACCATTCCTAAGGAGGTTCATACTTGACTCACATCAGTGGGGACAGAATGCAATTAATTAAAATCCCCTTGGCTAGGTCTTGTTTGATCTCATCATCTGAGATGATGTGTTCTAAGAAGAGTAGTTCTGTTTAAAAAAAAACACATTTTGCGGGCTTTGCTTTAATTCATTTTTATGTAGTATTATGAGGATAACAAAAAGGTGCTTTAAGTGTCTCTTCTAATCCCAGAAGACTAAATGATGTTTTATAAGTAATTTAATGCATACTTCCCAATGAGTTCCTCAAATTCTTCATTAATTGACCTGAAAAATGTATATGTTACATATGCCATTCTAAAAATCATGACTCTACACTTAAAAAACTCATAAAAAGTTCTGAATGTAGTCTTTGCCTTGTCTCTTGGGGTGGATTATAACTTATTGTCTCTGCAGTGAGTTCAATCTTGCTAAAGCTATTGGCACCAACAATTGTATCAAAAAGGTCATCAATCCTGTGGAAGGATATTTATTTTTGATGATGATCTTGTTGAGAGTGCAGTAGTTTGTGAAAAGAAGTAAGAAACTATCCTTCTTGGCTAAAATAATCTATTGTAGCCCCATATAAAGATATGGAGTGGAAATTAATCCCTTGTATAGATAATACACAAGGTGCTGGATGAGAGTGTCATCTTTCTTGGGTTTTAGATGGTACAAGAGGTGTGCTTTTGGAATGGTTTCCTGTAATTTTACAGTGTGTTAGATCTCTTGTGATAGAGGAAGCTTTTCTGGAATTTCAGTGGAGACATCCTTTAATCCATTGTGCAGATCCTGTAGAGCTAATGCATTTGTAGTTTGTAGGGGGATCCTGGTGGTTTCAGGACAGATAAGCTCAACTGAAAACTAGCTAAAGTTGAGTCACCCTTGAACTCATAGAATCCCTCTTCTGTGATATGGATAAAGACAATGTTGTGGAGGATTTTGTTTATTTTTATAGGGTAGACCTGAAATCCTATGCCATTTTTTGGGGATGATAAATGAGATTTCCCAGTTGATATAGGGCTGGTTATGGCTCAACCAGTCTAGGCCTGCACTTATTTTGTGGCTAAGACCTCCCATAATGGCCTCAGATAGTCTGACTTGGATGTTTCTCATTACAGTAGTTTAAAATCTATGGCAATAAGCAAAAATGCTTCAGATGTCAGAAAAATTAAAATGAACCCAAATATATTGTAACTTAATATGAATTCATTTGGCTCTAATTTTGTTTACAGATTAGCTATTTTTGTTTACATCTGAGTTGAATCTGTTTAAATATGAAGTATTTTTTCTTGTCACCATAGCTTTTAAAACTACTGTATTACGTAAAAGTTTATGGTCTCATTAGTGATTAATACTCTTATAAAATCTGCCATGTTAAAAGTCTTAAAATAAATTAGAACATGCTCTAGCTGGTGTGAGTCTAAAAACTCCTGGTTGATCATGGTGTTATCTGTAATAGATGGGAGCTAAACTAGCTAAGTTTGGCTCTCATCTCAATGAGACTGTCAGACACCCATCCACTTTGAAGTAAACTTTCAAGATGATGAATGATGACAGAAGAATTTAGACAGGTAACCAAAGAACCCACTGGAAGGGACATCATTCCAAGGTGGAACAGCTCCTCAAATAGACAATACCAACCCAGAAGAGTTTTGAACCAACCCAAGAAGAAATATGCCTCCAAATAGCTTAGAAGGAATGCCAAGGCCAGCTGATGGAAAACCTTGGGGTTGGCAGGCTTCTTCAATGATTTTTACATCTGGGGCTTTTTCTTACAAGGTGGGTTGTGTGACAGGATTGTAACTGTATACCATACTCCAGGGATCACATAGCACCAGGAACTATCTAAATACTGGGAGCCAGGAGAGGAACCAGAATCAGCTCTGGTCCCTAGAGAAACACTGGCCTTAAAGACCTGCAGTAAGATAACCACCAAATCCATTTATACCCAATGGACTTCCATAAGGAAGTATTGGGCAATCTCATGGCTTTTAGTAGTGATAAGTGAAAGTTGTTTAAAGGAAAATCAATCAGGTAGATAAAGACTTTATTGATTGAACAATTCATAAATATAGATTACCAGCCTTATATAGCATGGTAGCAAGAAAATAGTTTGGAGTAATATGTAAAGAAGATAATGTCAGGGAATCAACCCTGATCTGCCAGCCCGCTAGTATTTGGGAACTGGCTGGTTGCAGACTGGGTGGGCAGGGCCCACCAAAGAATTAGCGCTAACTTAATGAGGTAGTACATTGACTTGCCCACCCACAACCACAGACCGGCAGCAGGGACAATAGTATCTATTACTCCTGTGAGAGTAATATATACAATTCCAACAACCTTGTTGTTATGGTCCAGAAGGAGTTCAGCGGTGGAGGCAGGCATTGGTTTGAGGGTGACAGGTGGTTTCATGTCTAATTGTTAGGCAGGGAGGAAGTTGTATTTATCTCTGAAAAGGCAGGGTTTGGTAATGTACCAAGGGCCCTTTTGGTTGTATCTGGTTAACTCTGTAGTTCTGGTCAAGGGATCCTGGGCTAGTATGTTTTCAGTGGTGTAGTCCTTGTACTCAGACTTTAAGGGGTACTCTGTGAAATGCACAGGACCAAAGGGTACACCTGGTGGGCAGTACATAGCTGGCAGGCTGGCAGGAGGGTCAGATGATCTTTGAGTTAACTGGCAGATGACAAGAATAAAATACAGCAATAATTGGGGAAACCAATATCTCATAACATTTATTTAAAAATGACAATGGGGATTGATCTTGGCCTGGCAGGTATTTATACCACACTACCAGGCTTCATTTCCCAGTTGGGTTTTCTGGGCTCAGGCGGTTTGGCATTGGGGGTCTTAGATGGCGGGATGGCATTTGGGACTGGTGGTTTGCCACTGGCTGCTTTGGGATAAGAAGACTTTGAATCCTTCTGTTTATTGATTTGAGTATTGGGTGCCTCTTCAGGTTCAGTGCCTCTTCCTGGGCTTAAGGGGAGTTTGGAATAACTCTCATTGAGAAACTTGTGCATTTCACTGGGAAAACTGCTGGTGTCAGGCATTGGCATCTCAGTGAAATTCATGGTGTCTTGCATTGGAAGTTTGCTTGCAGAATCCTGTGTGGCAGTTAAAGTTTTGGGTCCTGGCAGGCTGGCAACAACTTTATCAATCAGTAGTGGGTTATTGGGCTCCCATCCTTTGGGTCTGGCGGTCTGCAAAGGGTTTTGTCCAGGGTTTGACTCTGGTTCTGTATTTTGGGATTCAGGAGCATCCAAATTGTCATTTCTGACAGATAAGGAAATTTGGGGATGTTTCTGGAGAAATTGAGTAGTTAGGAACTTGAAACTGGAGAAATAAATTAATTTCATCATAGCTATGTCCCTCACAACAAAATTATTAAAATAACTTCAGATTATTATCCTAACTAACAGATCAAGGCTTGGGGATCAGCCTGCTTACTCTACATAAAAGATGGGACCAGGAGTAAGGATTAGCAGCAGAGACAGAGTACAAAAGACCTGAAATTGAAGAACAAGAGTCAAAACCTTTGCCAGTGTCACCAGAAGTAGTTAAACCACAATTTTAATTCATTTCCAAGCCCAATGATTGATCAAACCCCAAATCAAAAGTTAATGATTGGCTGGCTTTAAGGTTTTTGTTAATCTCTTTCTGTAGACCAACAATTAAGTGAGTAGAAGACTTGGGTTTGATCCATGTACCCACCATTGTTGTATAGTGTGAATTAACCTGGTCTTGAATAATAGGTAAAACAGAGCAGATACTACCTATTAATTCTTCTTTTCTAGGCAAATTAATTGATACAAGGGCAGAAGGATTCTCTGAATTTGATAACAATGATTGATTGTTGTCATGAATATTCTCAAAAGGATTACTGACAGAGACAAGCCACCAGTATGTCATCCAGTGAATTACTGGGACAGCTGCTCTAAAAGGCAACTGTGGTAAGTTCAACTCTCTGGTACTCAATACTTTGTCAATTACGTGGGAGTCAAGTGCTACATATGCAAATCTGTTAGTATTTTTGGCTTAACTGATTTTAAGCTAATTTTTACTAGTAATATAGGGGTTTGAAACCAAAAACCAAGGTTAAATTTACTTGAACTTGACTCTGTTTAATAATTCAGTTAGCTAAAATACCAATTTAAGGGATAATTTATAAGTAAATTTACTAACAAAAACAAAAAACTTATGTTTGACACTCTAAAAGCAAAAGTGGCCAGTTTGACACCTTTTAAACCAAATCCTAATTTTATTAATAAAATACATATGTGCTTATATAAAAAAATTATTTACTATTATATTTTTATTATTGTTGTCCATAGCTGTTGATTAAGCTCCCAAGCACCACTAAACTGGATTTAGTGATATATACATTAATTGACTAACACACTTGTTTTACATTATGTCATTTCCAGGTTTGTAGATTAAGTGGTGCCACATAAATTAACCCCAATTTATCAAGAGATTTCATATGTAATTTATAAAAACAGAAACTTGACTCCCCCTCTGTTTGACTCTATCCACTTGCCACACAATTGGTTTTGGATTTAACTAATCAAAGGCTCAGAATTAAGGCTAAATTAATAGGTGACACACTATGAGCGTGACTCAACACCCATCCACTCAACACTTTAACTTGGGGATTAGTACAGAGAGCTTCTTAACAGTGTAACCAACACTATGGTAAATAATTCACTCCCAGCTCCTCTTGTCATATTATTATCATTAATAAACATCTTCCCACTCATTTACTTTTTTAGCTTATGTTGTTTTTTTATTTTTAAGAATATGAAACTGCCTTGCTTTTGGGTTAATTTTTGAACCTGTTTTAAATTTAAGCAAGTTTTATATGTAAAAACATAGTGAATTTGATTTTTCTGCTCAACTCTGGCATACTTGACAGTGAGAATTCAGCTTTTTCCAACTGATTGATAGTGCCAAAGTTGACACTTTACTATGCTTTGAATTTTTAACTCCATATAAAAAAATTCCACATAATAAAATTTTTTGCAATAATAATCTACTACTCTTCCTGCTACTCCCTATATAACTTTTATATACTTTTTTGATTTTTAATTATACTTTTACATTGATTTAGCACTAAGATGTTATGCTAAATCTAACATCTTTGATGCTTCATCATAAAATCACTTATTTTCTATGTTTTAACCTTTATATATATATATGTTGAGTTTCTATTTTGCCTTCATTTACTTTTTTTATGTTTTTTCTTGATAAATAAAACTTTATTTGCATCCTTTTTACTTAAATTTTTCTTTGCTTTACCTCTTTGTGTTTTTATATCTTTCATATTGTTTTATTTATAAAACTGAACTTTCCTTTATCCAAGATCATTCAAATCCAACAAGCCTACCAAGCGCCAAGCCTCCAAGGGCTCTAAAAACCTGCCACCACCCCCAAACGTGTCAAGAAGCCTGAAAAGGCAAAGTTTCCTACTCCATCTCTCCCCACCCCATCTCCTCCCTCCTCCACCCTCATCTTCCACTTCCCCTTCACCTTCCCCCAAAAAATTCCTCCCCCAATAAATCTGATGGTTATTTAACTGACCACTCCTATTACCAGTCAGAGGCCAACTCTGAGCCCACTAAGGAGCACTGTACCAAGAAGGAAAATGCTGCCAAGGAGCCACCTCTTCTTCTGGTAAGAAAAAGGAGGCATCCAAGCAGGTCTAAAAGAGCCCTTCCCCTCCCTCATCTGACCCCCAAGATGAGCCTGAGGAGTACTCCAAGAAGTTCAAAGCTTCTGGTCATGTGGCTTAAAATCCACTGGCCATCTATAACATCTGCAATGTGGACAGAGAGTTTAAAGTTCCCAAGTGCTTTCCCCATTTTTTCTCAATCATGTCTGTAAAAGACAGCCCTTGCTACATTGCCAACAATCACATCTTCAACTGCAACAATCAAAAGCGGCAAACAAAAAGCAAGCACTTTGTCTGTGAGGATAAGACTTGCGGGGCCGCCTGAACACCAATGGCTGGGAGCAGGTTACTGCTGAGAAGGGGGAGCACACATGTGAGCCCCCCAATCACCTGATCACAAGGATGCTGAAGTGGTATCTTGTTCAGATGATCCCCACCTCCTCTCACCCCTGGGCTTCTGATCTGGCCATAAAGGCCCTGCAGCATTTAAAGCCCAACAATCTCAAGTTGGTGCCAACTCAAGAGCAGTTGGTCAAGTTCATCAGCAACAAGAGGATTGCTACCAATCCCCCTCCCCCAAGGCCTCAAACGTCTTATCAGAGCTTACACTCACCCACAAGCTCAAGCAGCTTCTAAGTGGGGAGTGCTTCCTTCTTCACAATGATGGGCCCAGCACCAAATACCGTATAATCTGCTACGCAACTCAGCAGAACCTGCTGGAGTTGAAAAGGGCTTCAACCTGGCTAGTTGATGGTACCTTTTCTACTCCCCCCAGATGTTCAGAAAGCTCTGGATGATTCATTCCCATATTCACATCTGGGTGATTCCACTTGCTTTCTTCCTTCTCCCTGGGGCCACCAAGGCCATTTACACCCGCGTGATCTCAATCCTTTGAAGTGAACTTTCCCTCCTTCCCCCCAACAACAACTATGATGCCAAGAAGACCCCACACACACACACCTGTGCTAACCCTCCTGCCGCTGATAAGGACCAGGCCACCCTGGACTTGGAGGAAAAGGTAAGGCTCAGAGCTCTAGGGCCTCACATGTCCATTATGGACTTTGAGCCTGCTCAGTTCAATGCATTTGATCAGCTGTTTAGTGGGGAGGTGCAGGGATGCCACTTCCACTTCTGCCAAGCAGTTGCTTACAATGTGCAGGCCCATGCTGAGCTTAGTAGGTTGAGGGACACTTTGGATACCTGCAAATTTGTGCTGGCACAATTCAGTGCCTTGGATTTTTAAAGCCAGAGCACACTTCACAGGGGATTGAGGTTCTCTCAAAGGTTCCCTGTATATCAAAGCATCAAGAGTTCAAGCCTTTCCTCAAGTACTTTGAGCCACAGTGGATTAGGAAGTTCATCATGCAAAGGCAAGGCAAGGCCTGCGCCAAGGTCAGTTGGAACATTTACCGGGCGGCTGTCAACAGGGAGCTGAAGACCACTTTAGCTCTAGAGGCTTATCACAAGCATCTGAAAGCTAACTTTGGGCTTCACCCAAAGTTCAACAAGTTCCTCTCCCTTCTCCAACATGAGCAAGAAAAAACTATCTCCAAGCTCAGAGATCTGGCTAACTGTCTCCCCCCCCCACCAAGCCCACCACCAAGTCCTTGTTCTTCACAAAGACCACCCAGGGTGCAGCCAAGCACAAGTATAAGGCCTCTGAGATCAAGCAGCAGCTTGAGCTTATTACTACTGCCCTCCTGGAAGGGACTAAAATGAAACAGGGGAATAAGGGTGAAGAGTAAACTTGCTTGCTTGCTTCTATGGTTTTCACTTTTAACTTTTTAGATTTAATGTTTACTTTTTAGTTTTGATCAATTAGTTTTTAGTTGTAATTTTTCTATTTCTTGATTTAATTAGATAGCACTGATTATTTTATGCATACATATTAAGTTTGAGATGAATATTTATAGTTGAAAGTGAGTGAAACATCTTAATTTTTGTTATTTTACTAGTAAAACATAAGATATTTGCATTTGTACTTATATGAACTATATCAAATAAATATAATATTTCTTCATATTTTTCATAACTTTTATTGATGTGTTTATGTTTTTTTGGTTCATTGGAATTTTAATTTTTATGGTAATAAAAAATATTTTTATAATAAAGAGTGTAAATTGCATAGTAAAACTAGAAATATTTGCTTATATCTCCTTATTCTCATTAATTAAGGTACTGTTTTATTACATTTTTGAGCTTTCTGGAGTTACTCTAGTATACCATAGCTGTATAGCTTAATTTTCTATATTGAAATTTTTCATTACATCAAGATCTGTTAATTAAAAAAGTGTCAATTTCCAGTTGTCAATCAGGGAAAAGGCTGAATTCTCACTTTACTATAGTATTGAGCACCAGGGAGTCAATCACCAGGGAGTTGAACTTACCACAGTTACCCTCTAAAAGAGGATCTAAGGGAAGCCACTGGAGACAATTGTGGAAAATAGTCATTTAATCCCATCAGCAGTAGGCCAGTGATTAATCAGGGAGTGTGCGTGGGGACCCACTCTGGAGCTTCAGGTGTCTTGCGGGAGACAGGCATCTCTTCCTCCAACAGGGGGGAGGAAGGCATAGGAGATTTATCAACAGGAGAGGCAACTGGGCCAGGATTGGGGGAGTACAAGTCCAGGTCATTGCAAGTGAGGCTTTTGACCAAGGTCTCCCCAGTGAAGAGCAGGTCCTTGACTTTTCCAGGAAAATCTTTGAACAGGTACATGAGCCTGGAGAGGTCTTCTCCTACATGGTGGGCAGAAGAGGAGATATGTCCCCAAAGGTCAGGAGAGGTTGACCAAATAAACAGCAGCACATGAGCTAGAAAAAACACTGCAAATCTGAGCACTGGGAATAGCATTTTCAGATTCATAAGGAAATTTGGGGATCTGGAGTACAGTTTCCTGGGCTCAAACTATATGAATTATGGTTTTTAAGAGTAACAAAGAAAAATTGAATCAAACCGTCACTTTTGGGTTTGTGCACAACCTGGGGATGATCTTGGAAGACTTTAACGTCAGTCAAAGCAAAAGCAGGTTTGGATTGAAGCAAAAACAGTGAAAAATTAAGATTAAAATCTGTTTTATACTAATTTTGAACTTAAAAATTAAGTTCAAACAAAGAATTTGAAAACAGGTGTAAGCTAGGTAAGGACTATACACTGACATTAACTTCAACAGCTTAGAAAAAGCAACCTGGGGCAACAAAGACAATGTAAAGGTAATGAAATCAAGTATTTTTACTAACAGTTTAACTATAGGACACCAAGGCATCCAAAATAAATAACCTGACTGTAACAAACTAATTTTATTCCAAATGATAGAATGAGTAAGCAGGGGACCAAAAGTCCCCTGTCTTGATTTAAGTAATGGGGTTTGGGTTCAAATGGTCACCTGACCAAACTGTGATATTTGATTGGTTGATAAAGAAATTTTGCAGGGTAGAACCAGAGGAGCTGGAGAGTTTCATACTAATTTCTTTCAAGCCATTTGATTGAATAGTGCTGGTTTGGGATTTTTGGGATTCATTCAAGTTTGAGAGTGTAAATATGACTAGTTTTGATTGGCTGGCCCTGATAGTCTTCCACAACGCTTGGTACCAAACCATCAAATAGTCCAAATTGACTAGTGTTTCTTCCCAGGGCAGAGCAACAAAAGCAGGAGAGTCTGTGGGGGGTAGGCTAGCACAAACCTTTTGTCCACAGTGTGAGCTAAATCCTTGAGAAAATTAAGAGGTTTAGCTGGATTCTGAGTGGTTTTCTTTGTGTGTTGAGGGAATATTGTCCTATCCAAGACCAAAGGGGGAGTAACTGTTGCAACTGAGTTTCCAGACTTGCCTGCTAACATATCTTACAATACACAGGGGGCGCTCAATGAGTCGCCCCTTGACGTATCTAACAACATGGATTAATCTGGTGGCAATATCAAATGGCGGGTACTTCATCCTAATTAGGAGTGTTACCAATTCAACTTGCTGATCCCCGCACAAGTTATTCCTTGGCTTCCAACCTTACATGAAACTTCCCACTATGCCACCCCCTTGTGGCCTTGTGGCTTTCCCCATATGGTATATTAATCACAGTATTCTACAATAAATGATACCTTATTCTTATTATTATGTCCTTTCTATTGGACTGTTGTCTTCCCCAATTCCAAATACTGAATCCTCATTGGTTCAGTTGCAGCATAACTTTACATTATCTGCACCTGTGTCTACAAGTATCATATATATATTACCACAGAATAAAAAGGGGCAAGCCAAGCAGGTGATTTTAGTTTGGGTATGACTTGGTTGTAGGACAGGATTATCAGTGTGTACTTGAAAGATGTCAAAAAATTTGACTTTATGCACATTGTAGTTACAAGAGCTCTTAACTAAGAGAGATTGAGGTTGGTAGTCAGGTGGGGCTATGAATTCTCCTGTTTCTAGAACCCCCAGACCTTTTCAACCCCTCAATTTGTTCTAGCTAAAGTTTCCCCCTATGGAGAAATTTTTAGCTGTTGTCCTGCTGGAAATAACCTACTTGACTTTGAGTGATTCCAGGCATGATGCAGGACTTGAAAGTTGGTTTGCTAGTATTTTGAAGTTGACATAGTGATTTGGTTATTTGTGTCAGGGATCCACTGGTTTGCAAGCTGCTCTCCAATCAAGTGAAGAAACTCTCTCAAATTAAACCTCACCAACAAGGATACAACTAGAATTCTAATCATCAGCATGTTCATCAGATTTCCATCAAGCTTTAATCTCTCCAGAAATGGGGAGAACTGGTTAATAAAGTAGTAGACACTAGTGTAATCAAGGATTTACCAGAGTGCATTTGGATGAATAATTGAAGCAATATGGACATTTTTGATATATGAAGAGTGTAGGCAACAAGGGCCAAAACAATAACATGAAGAGTCAGTTAAGGGTTTTGTGAGTGTGAGATAAGGTTGGCTAAATCCTAAATTGGCATTAGCCAATAGGAACAGAATGATGGGTATCAAAATCTAAGGAACATTTCTAGGTTTCATTTAAAAAGAAGTACTAACAATAAATGGGAATCTACTAATATTATAGAAAATAGAGATATATTGCTTATTTTTTAGAAATGAAAATTTGGGGCACTAGCTCACAAAGGAAAATATCATCTCAAGTATCAATGAATTTTTTGGAGGTCATATTGTAATTTACCAAGCTATCCTGAAAGTCCTACTGAATTTTCAGTCATCCCTGAAAGGCTTACAGTAAGCTGCAATTATACAAGAAGAAAAGGCTTGGTCATTAGAGGTTTCATATTATTCATTTCTTGAACTGGAGGGAATAGATTCATGATTTGGTGAGGTGGATCTGTTGTCATTTGATTTTGAAGACTGTTATGGTTGGCTTTCTGGGTGAAATTTTGGCTTCCGGGTGTTCATTGTGCATTTATTTTGGTCTGATTAGTTGCAGACTGAATTTTTTCATCATAACTGCATTTAATTTGGATTTTTTATGCTTCTGATTGGCTGCTGCCATCTTCAAACATATTAATTTCAACTTATGTTGACTTTAAAATAGAATTTATATGGATTTAGATGTCTTTGTGCTCAAATTTCATGTCTGAACCAAAAATAAATGTTCTTTATTGCTTGTGTTGCAACTAGGGCTGCATCAGAATTGAGAAAAGTGGCTCCTTTTCTAAAAAGGAGCCACCATCTCAAATCTGGAGGTGATTTTGAGAAAATCTTCTTTGAGAAGATTTCTTGGAATCTTTTCCACACTTATGTGTGGACAGGTTTTTTTCAGACTTTTTTCAAATAATATATATTTTTTTCTTTCTATTTTAAAAAATTATAAAATGTAATTTTGAATTTAATTATTGTTTCAAAAAAACATTTTAAATATTTAAAAGAATTCAGACTTGTCCGGAAAACAGAAAGCCATCTGAGGCCTTCTTTTTTGTTTGAAATTTTGGATTCCCCTACATTGGGGGAATCCAAAAGAAGAATCTGGGGAAGGGAGGATGGGACAATTACGGCAAATGCTGTAATTTTCCCTTTTAGTGGCCAATGCAGCCCTAGTTGCAACCAAGATTAACATCTCATCTGTCAATATATCTCACAGTGTGCAGATGGCACTCAGGGCTGCCCCATGATGTATCTAACAACATAATTCCTTACACTCCAAATGTCAAGATAAAGGCAATATTGTCAGGATTGAAATTCTTTCCCCCTGGAAACTCAGGCCCAAGAGTGGGATTCAAACCCTGACCCTGAATTCCCGTGGGCCGCCAGCCCTATGGACCAAGGGAGCATGGGACTCCCTGACTGTGTTTTCTTGGGACTGAGCCTCTGCAAGCTGAAGCTCCTGCTAAGTCCTGAAGTCAGAATACCAGCGCAGGCTTGACCATGATGGTGCCCAAGGAGGAGCTTCTCAAATTGCCTAATGAAGGCAGAGAAAGTTTCTCTGTGAACTTCATGAACTTGAAATCCTCTCAGGTAACCAATCAAATTCAGTTGCCAAAGGAAAACACAGGCTTTAGGCCTGATCTCATGACCACAGCCCAAAATCAAGAAAATCAAGTGACTGATTTGGACATTCCAACCAATGAGAGAACACCCAGCCAAGGTGCCATTTTGCCGCTCCTGCACCCAGGCCTCCTGGCTACCCACCCACATTTTTACCAATATTTTGATGAAGCCCTTATGTAAAATACTAGGTTTGGAGGTGGGATGCTATATATGGCTATAGATTCTGTGCTCAAACCTTATTGCCATTTTTGAATAAAGGTTATGTTATTTTTGCTTACACAGCTACTGCCTTATTTTTTATTTGCCATCTATCAATTCAGTACAAGATCTCCTGGCCCTCCTGTTCCTCTGCCCGCAGTTTTCTGTTCTCCAGGTGTACCCTTTGGCCCTGTCCACTTCACCAAATATCCTTTGAAACCTGAATATAAGGACTACACTCCAGAAAAGATACTTGTACTTGATCCTTTGGCCTGTATACAATCTGCAGTTAGATACAACTGTCAAGGCCCGTGGATATTCTCAACACCCAAATTGTTTAGAGGAAAGTTCAACTATCTTCCTGCTTATGAGCTCTGCATGGAACCGCCTGTGGCCCCCAAGCCTATGCCTGCCTCCTCACCCAACCTCTCAACTGACCACACTGGCAAGCTGTTTGGGATTGTGTATATCACCCTCACAGGGGTGATTGACACTATAATCCCGGCTGCCGGCCCATGATCCTGGGTGGGGAAGTCCTTCTTCTACCTTTTTAAGTTAGCTTCTCTCTTGTGGTGGGCTTTACCCACAAAAAAACCGTCCCAAGTTACCCCTGAAAACAACAGGCTGGCTGCCCAAGACTGGATCCCTGAAAAATATCCCCAAATTAGGAGCAAAGCCAATCCAAGATGACAATCTCTCAATTAGCTATTTTAAATCCAAAACTTACCTAGATCATGCCACAATAGTATCTTCTTGTGGATTGGTGACTCAATCCTACTGTATATTAGTGCTAAGCTCTAAATAAAGCAGTCATATTATTCTTAATCTCTGTCCTTTTCTTATAGGCTGTTGCCTTCCCTGATTCAAATGCTGAACTATAATTAGTTCAGCTGTGACATTTGATGTTAAATTGAGGTGTTCTCTACTGTTTTTAGCAATTATTTTTGTACCTGGCTATAGAGCTTTTACATTTATAAGTGCAGAGCTTTCATCCCAATTGGGCTTCACTTATGAGTTGTACCTGGTATCAGGATCCATAAGGATAATAATATCTGTCATGATCTCCAGTAATTTCACATTGCAATGCTCAATTCCTGGAGGGGATGGGTGGAGCTCCTTAATGTTTGCTTCTATAATCACCCAGTAGCAGTTGGCAATGTTGGTGCAGTGCCCTACAGGTGTCACAGATAGTGCCATGGCCAGAATTACTTGACCTCAGAAAAATAAGTAACAACAGCCAGTGCAAAAGAACCCCCTCAAGGACCTGGATGACTTAAACCAGGCCATTGATAACAAGTAGGTTGTAGCAACTTACGCCAAAGTGTGGTTGGAATCCTCAATTGTGCCCAAAAAGCTGCCAAAACACAAAAACAAGTAATTTGGTACTTTTTAGTCCCAAGAAAAATTTATGATATCACATAATTTTTGGTTAATTCTGGAGGCCTGGTGACAAAAATGGATTTTGCCATGTCAGCATTATTTCTAAACCCAACATCACTTGAAAATTTACAGGAACTACTCCAGTAGTTCAATAAATACCATAACTCAACACTAGTTTTACAGCTTTAAGTTTTAAAGATTTTTCAGAATATGGAGCTTCTTCTTGTGTACATGCCGTGAGATATCTTGCAGGCTGTAGCATCAATTTTTTGGTGTCTGTGGCCTCTTTGCAGTTCTTTGACGCACCTGATCATGAAATTGAGGAAACTGTTGAACCAATTTGTGAGATTCTCTACTTGCAAAATCCAGTGAAAATTTCTCAATCCTTATTTTCTTGTTGCCTGTCTTAGTTTTCTTGGGCTGCATTTCACCCATGCCTTTGCTTGGATATTTTTGCCTGCACATTTCAACTTTACAACTTTTACTCATTCTCAATTCTTTGAGTGTTTGGTATTTTATGCCTCACTTTGTGAACACTTCAGAATTTTGCGGCAACTCCACCATTACAACAGGTACCCATTTGAAGATGTGAGATTTTAACCTGTTAATGATGGGGGTGAGGGGCATGGCGCTTTCTCCAGTTATGGCTTCTGGAGCGGCAACAAGGGCCTGTTTCCAGACAGCAAGGTATTCTGAGACGCTGCCTGTTTGCTTGATGCTTAGCAATGACATCCTCACCACAATGAGAGAAACAGTCCCGCAGTAATTCAACTTAGCCACCTCTTTAAAGGTGGCCCAAGTGACTTCGGCTTTGTGGCCAGCTCATATAGTGAACCCAGAAGCGGCAGGGTCAACCAGGCATCCTGAAGCTATAACAACTCTCATGGGCTTGGGGACTTGACAGATGTGGAGGCAGGTTTCTGTGGAGTGCAACCAACTTACAATGTTGGTCCCTTCCACACCACCTTTGAAGTGTTTTAGCTGTAGGTTCAGCATACATTGGGTGAGATCTGACTGGGGTGGGTGGTACTGATATCATGTTAGCCTAAGTAGAGTTATTGTAGACGCTGGGTAACATGAGTTGGTCTGGGTAGATAATGTGGCCTTCTGGGATGTCCCCATTGGGGATAGGCAGGAAGGGTTTCTGTTGAAAGTTAGCCTTTCAGCTAGCACCCTGTTCTTTCTTGGGGAGATTTTATTGAGGGTAGGTTGTAAATTGGCCCAACTGCTGCTATCACTATTGCAACTGAACTAATTATAGTTCAGTATTTGGATTAAGCAGGGCAACAGTCCAGAAAGGGACAGGGATTTATAATAAGATAATGCATTTATTGAGAAATAGAGGATATTATACTGTAAAGGGCAGACACAGAGCTACGAGGAGGTGATGTGGTGGCACAATCCAAATATGGTTGGAGCTTCAAATAACTTATCAGGGGAGCTTGTCTGGATTGGCTTTGCTCCTAATAAAGAATTATTATCCAATATTTGACATTTAAGGTAGGAGGTGGAATGTTGTTAGATACAGCATGGGGCAGCTCATGGAATGCCCCCTGTATATTGTAAGATATGTTGTCAGGCAAGGTGTTGATCTCGGTTGCAACAATTAAAAGAGCATGTTTAAATAAGATTTTTTAAATCAAACAGATGATATGTAATCCCAGCCTAGAAATTCAATAAAATATATTAGATTGATATATTAAATTCAGCTTCATACCTTCCCTTGGACAAAAAACCACCTAGGCTTTATTAATGGATAATGGGCTAGATAGACAAAGGAAGATGACCCGATACATTCCAGGTTGTTCCAGAACTGGGTAGTTGCAAGTACAAGTGGAAAGCTTAAACTTGAGTCTGGCTTGAGCCGACTCGGCTTCCAAACCTTGCTTAAAATACAACAGTATGGCCACTTGCAAGGATATGAACTGAAAGGGGGAGGTTATTTCGGGGGCACTTTTAGACAGGCAAGTGGCACCAACTGTTATAAAAAGTAACTTGTAGGTTGCCATGCAGTTCACTTAAGCCGCGTCTAAAGTGGGCTTTAATTGGGATATTATAGTGTCTATACTAATGGTTAGCATATCTTTAAATTAAATTAATTGTTGTACTTAAATAGTAGTGTTGACTTGTATTATTATAGATTAAAACATGTTTGAAAATTCTAATGTGCCCCTAATGTTGGTGACTTGGCAGAGGGTTTATTGGTTTGGACTATTTTTATCGTTAGAGCTGGATAGATATTGCTTGATTTAGATGGGGATGTGGCTTGGTTTGCATTGGATTGAGTTGATGAAGTGGGGCAGATGTATTCCATCATGATGGAATATGATTGGGTGGCTAAGTTGAATCTTTTTCAGAGGGCAGGTCTGGAATTTTGGGGGTCAGCTCTGATTTCATAAGGTTGTGGTGGGCACCAGATTACAGTGGAATTTTATAAGGCGATGTATAAATTTAAGCTTGAGTCCAAATTCGAGACGTTGTCCAGTTTGATGTTAAATTATCCCTGACCAGCAAACAAGTGAATGCATATTCCGGGTTAAGATTTGGATCTGATTGGGTGGCGCTTGGCAAGCGAAGACTGGGTATCCACTTGTCGCGCCAAGAAAACCAAATTTTGGCGTAAATGGACGCGTTAAATTAAGTGAGTGGCTAGATGCAGCTTTGTTAAATGTATTCATCACTCGTTCCGAGTTGGATTCAGGCTTTGCTTAATAATTATAAATACAAAGCGATAGTGGCACTCTTTGAGCCGTAATTCAGGTGCCTCATTGGAGTGGGCTTACCATTCCGGCTAAGGTCGAACATCTGAAAGCGTGAATTTGATGTGATAAACTTACTCCGAGTTTCCTCTATTTTTATTTAAATCATTGCTTCGGTGGATTTAGATTTTTAGTGCACAAGAGACGG
Source organism: Entomophthora muscae (assembly GCA_014839935.2). Lineage (NCBI taxonomy): Eukaryota > Fungi > Entomophthoromycota > Entomophthoromycetes > Entomophthorales > Entomophthoraceae > Entomophthora > Entomophthora muscae. The sequence goes on along the minus strand of QTSX02007126.1, from coordinate 215,283 downwards.
GTGAATTACAGATAGTGGAGATTGGGTTAGGCAAGGGAAGAATATATGCCTGACATAAGGGCTCATTCAAGGGTCCCGTTTTCAGCTTGCTAGCTATGGATAGGCTCCCTCGCATCAACTTGCTGAGCGGCATATGCAGCAGTCTGGTACTAGTCATGGCGGTGATAATTGGCATCAACCGCCCTAAGCGTATCACACGAGTCTCGCTCAGACTTCAGGCCGCCATAGCCTTTATAAACATGGCACGCCTCATTCCAGGCATCTCGAAATTTCAAGACCAGCGATTCAATTTGCAATTTTATTGGCTTCGTTACACTATTGAACGACCACACCTACTTGTTTTTGAATGTAGCCATTGCCGCCAACTTGCACAGAGTCCAGCTCAAGTCCCAACAGCCAAGCTCCTGGTGGGAACCTTGTCTCTGGGCAGCCGCCTTTCTCTCACCTATTATAATTAATGGACTTGCTTTCGGTAAGACAACTAGACCTTCACACTAATTTAAATAGCCGCTGGTGTGTTTGGTAGAACCAGTTTGAACACATGCGCCATCCCCAGTTCTACCACCCTCAGGCTCAGCGCTAAAATAATTCTACAGTACTTGATCATCTTCCCATGCATTTTATATTGTCTGCTCATCTCTCTGTGTGTCCTTTTCCGAAGAGAGCCACCAGGACTACGGGCATTCCCTTCCGCGCGCCGGGCAGCGTGCATAGTGTAAGTCTACTAAAGCGAACTAAACTAAGTTCTAGTGCAATTGTACCTATCGTGTGCGTCCTGACCTTAACAGCCAGTCTCGTGAACGAGCTTGCTTTAGATTTTTCAAGTGATCCCATCCCCCTCCTCAAATACATCACCTACGTCTTGTCTAATTCTGCCGGTGTCTTGGGTCTGATTACGTTTGTCTTTGACCCTGGGTTCCTGTATGCCTTTGGGCGCTACCGATACTTTGAGTTCGAACTCAAATCCAAAGGTGATCCCTTCCAAACTATCACCCCTCCCAATCCAACCGACCTAATCTCTGTCACCTCAATTGACCCAATCGCCTTCGACCAATACAGGAAATGTAAGAATCTGCTTTGAAACATCCAAACTGGAGCCTTTCAATGGCGTTTTAGTAACCAATAAACATTCTCAGTGATTCATCTCTATCCAACAAAACCATGCCATGAAACCAATCATAAATGACTCCCAACATTATCTTCTCAACCCTTAAGCTGGTGATAAACTTACCACAATCCCTGCCAGTGTAGTGGTGAACTACAAAAAAGGCCAGAAATAAAAGTACAGTGGTTTTATAACCTGTTGAGATCAAAAAAGTCTCCAACCTAAAACAAAATCAGTTCGGTCCAAAACAAAATTCAACTTTTTTGTAAAAATAAAAGCTCATTTCATGGACAAAAGGTCACTAATAGGTGAAAATGTCCAGATACATAACAAAATATGCATACTGCAAACAGATTTATTTAGAAACAACAACACAGGTGACCACTCAAACAAGATGACTTCAGCCATACTCTGAAGCCATTATCTCTGTTAAGTTATAAAAAAAACCCAGGCGCTGGAGTGAAGATCTTGATCCATCCACAAAACCCTATAGCAACCAAAAAAAGCTGTAAAGATATAAAAAAGAAAACCAAATTAGCAAAGTTAACAAACCAGTACCAATGCACCCTAATTAAGGTATATAAGTCAAAGCAGAGATCAGAAGTAAGATATTCTGAGTGTCTGTGTCTGTGAGAAAATCATCAAATAAACCTATCAAGATTTTGGGGTCTTGAGGAAAGATCTTTATTGTTCATTATAGTAGGGATGTTGATATAGATTGTATGAGGACAATCTGTGCTACCAATCAGGTCTTAGGTGAGGCTACGGCCTGGCAGTATTCCAAGTCCATAGGAGAAAACACACGGGTCTGCAAGTAAACGGCGGCGTGTTCTACTTGGATACTTCTGACTACTAGGCATCGGCTAGTAGTGATACAACAATAGAGATTCTTAATCTCTATCTTCAAGGGTGAATATTCTGCTCAATCTCTAATCAGGAGAGCACCTTATATAGGGTAGATAAGCCCTTTTACCAGATTATAATCTGACGCTTCCAACTCTTACTAGCCAGTCTATCTGTTCCCCAGACTGCTAGTTTCAGCCCCCAGAGTTAGGCAGCCATGTCGGTCTGGCGTGGGACTTCAATAGATTACCGGATCTCAGCTTAACTCATCAGCGTATTGGCGGCATCTAGTTTGTGGTTTATGCATATGTGAGTTTGGTTACCCGGTCAACTGGGTTTTTGCATCATGCATTATTCTTATTAAATGTCCTTCTATATTGGTCATAGAATTTGAGGTGTCTCCAAGCACAAATGTTTGGCGGAAACTATCTTGCATTATTATTTTTAGGCATTTCATCTTATTGGCTGAGAGGCATTCTGTGCTTGAGATCAGGTATCATCAAGCTTATCCAATCAGAGTTGATCCAATGGTAGGATCAGAATTGGATCAGGATCAATCTTTGGAGTAATACTCAATGTACTGATTAGCCAAGGCGTGGCGCGGGATCAGCTGATGCTTTCCTTAATCTTTCCAGCTGTATGGCAATTGGCCGTCTAACCAATCAGCCAGGGGAATAATGGTCAAGTCTACCATATTATTCCGAAGTCTTGATATTTCCCCCAACTAGACTGGACCATATATTCTTACTTTGCCCTGAGATCTTGTGCATATGGATAACACATCAAATTACTCCAACTATACTAGCAAGACATACACTAGACAGTACATTGCAGAAATGTCTGAGGAGGAGCGCAAGGCGTTCTACAACCTTTTGCTTAAGGCCAGACAGGCATTGATCAGAGGACTTTGAGATGTTGGTTCTGAATCAGCATTTTTGGGCTGGAAGACCCTTTTCAATTGGATACTCAGGAAGATAGCAAGCAGTCAGAGGGGATTGACGCAACTGCTTCTGGGAAGCGTCCAATAGAAGATCCAGTCAATGAGTGTTTGCCTAAGCAGGCTACCCAGGCTTCCAGTCAGGCCACAGAAGGGCAAGAATTAGTTGTGACCCCAGCTCGAGATTGTTATGACGCCTTTGGAGGGACCCAAGAGTCTGTGTTCACGCAATTCTGTCTGGGAGAGGAAGGATTCTCTGTAAAGAATCTGTTTCTAGGCAACAATATCATTCCTAAGTTTCTTTTTGTGGTGACGCAGAAGCGTCCTTGTGTGGATTTGAAGAAGCAAATTCAGAAAACGGGCAGTGTATTTTACGCAGTAGAAGACTCATCCTTTTGGCAGGATGCTCTGCAAGAATTGACCAATCTTCTAGCAGATCCGGCAACTGTGAGGGCAGTGGACATGCCAATCTTGGGGTTCATCCTTGATTTTGGCCTTAAAGTCCTTAAAAGCTGGATCTTCCCTTTGGATCCTTTTCCCGAGGTATATAGTTCCTTGGGAGTTGAAAACTCCAATGAACGGGAAAGCCGCATTTGCAGGGCTACTAGGAGGGCCTGGGAGGCACTTTATTGTGGCAACAAGAAGCTGGCTCTTTGTGGGATGGCCTTGTGTGGAGATCTGCTCTTGACCCCAGATTTTTGTCTGCCTATGGGGACGTTTGACAACATGGCAGTGCACTGGGAAAAATATCACAACAAGATAGGCGGTATCCAAGCTTCTTTGCCGCCTATCTACCAATACATTTCCAACTTCATGCTTGACTGCATGGTCCTCTTGTGCTGCTTTCCTCTGGACGCCGGGCTCTGGCAATTGGACACCTAGCAGGCCTCTATTCCTCTTCTGCTTGTCCAGTACTCACAACAGCCAATTGCAGTTTATAGAGTGTGACTGCAGGTTGATACTTCTTTTTTTGTAAGAGGTTGTTCTTTCCCATTTATTCCTGTTTGTAGTGTGGCTCAGTCAGGAAGACGGCGCCAGACTTTGCAGGCCCAGGAGAAAGTGGTGGAGCATCAAACGCCAGTGGACCAAGACCCTAGTGGCAATGGAGAGACTGAAGAGGACACAGATGAGGGCAACAAGGATAAAGAGGACCCAGAATATCAAGAAGGAGATCCTTAGTGGCTTTAATAGACACCTATGTTTACAATTATATTTAGTTATCCATATGTAGATAGTAGGATTTAATTGGGGCCAATACTAGGCATAGAAAAGAAAGGTTTAAGAAATCTGGCACACACTTGATTTATGAGTTGTCCATCTGCCAGATTCTTAATATTATATGCGTCCTGTGAGGGTTTCTTGATAACCTCAAAAGGACCCTTCCATAAGCTATCCAACTTATGAGATCAACCCACGACCTTGTTGTGGTATGAAGCCTGGCTTTCCACTTTGAATTCCATCACAGGACGGCGCTTTTTGTTATTGGCTATCTGGCCCTTTGCTCTGGACAGGGAGGTTTCTGTGAAAGCTTTGGCTTGAAGCTTGATCAGTGTTTTGGCTAACTTAGTCAGGTATTGCTGATAAGTCATGTCCTCAGGATTGCCCATGATGGAGTAAAGAATCAGCAGAATGACTGGATGGCAATCATACACCAACTGAAAGGGCAAAAACCTGGTAGTACTGTGGATCAATATGTTGTAGGCAAAGACCACAGCAGGTAGGAAAAGGTACCATTCTGAAGTACAAGTATCTGCCAATTTCCTAAGAATGGAGACTAATGTTACATTAATTCTCTCCACCATCCTGTTAGACTCAGGGTGGTATGGAGTGGAGAAGACTCCCCTCACACCCATGAGCTCATTCAGTTTGGGAATGACATTGGCAGTGAAATTAGTGCCGTTGTCTGTGAGGATGAACTGGGGACATCCATGTCAATGGATGATACGCTCTAAGATAAAGGTGGCTGTGAACTCAGTGCTTACTCTCTGCAGTGGCTTGGCTTTGACCCATTTGGTTAAGTGGTTGATGGCCACTATGATATATTGGAGACGCCCTACACACATTGGAAGCGGACCTACAATGTCTATGCTCACAGTGTGCCAAGCAAATTTTGGTTCCACTTTTTTGTACTGATGGCGACCCACAAATGGTTTCTCATTCTGGCAATTGGAACAGAAAGTAAGGGTCTCCTTGATGTCAAACAGAAGAGACTCCCAATAATAGTGAAGCTGCAGCTGATCAACGGTCTTCTGGAATCTCCCATGGCCTACTGCTTTATGGGCAGCAAGTATGATTTTGGGCCTATCTGACGGTCAAAGGAATAAGTACTTTTTAACTTTGTGATATTTGTAGAGTTTATTGTTCTCTACCCAGCAGTCTTTTCTTAGCTCCCTTAGAATGGCCTGGACTTCCTCTGGATTGTTGTAAAAGGTGGTTTTTACCATCTTGTTGTACATGTCGTCTGCTTGGGAGGATACCAGTGCTACGGTGGGTAGGCAAGACAGGCAGTTGGCATTTTTATGGCTGGCTCCAGGGCGGTGAACTATCTTGTAGTCAAAGGCTTGGAGTTTCAGTGCCCATCTGGCAAGGCGTCCTTTGGGCTCCCTGAGATTCTGAAGCCAACTGAGGCTGGTATGGTCTGTTACCACGGTGAAGTGTACGCCATGTAGGTATACCCTAAACTGCTTATAGGCGTATATCACAGCAAGGCATTCTCTTTCTGTGACTGTGTAGTTTTGCTTGTGGACATTAAGGGACCTGCTGGAATAAGCCACATGATGCTCAGCTCCTTGATTGTTGTGCTGGGATAGCACTGCTCCCAGTGCTGACAACAATGCATCAGTATGGAAAATGAAGGGCTTGTTGAAGTCCGGATACATCAGAACAGGGCTGGATGAAAGACTGGTTCTAAGGGAATCAAAGGCAGTCTGGAACGTTGTTGTCCATTCAAAGGTAGTCCTGTTCTTAAGGAGGTTGAACAGTGGCTTGCCAGTGTATGAGAAGTTTGGAATAAAGCGTCAGTAGTAGCCAATCATCCCCAGGAAGACTTGTATGTCTCTTTTTCTCTCTAGTTGCTTCATACCTGTGATGGCTTCAACTTTTGCAGGTTGAGGGCAAAGTCTAGTTGTATCCACAACAAAGCCAAGGTAATCAAGCTGATCTTTGAAAAACTGGCCCTTTTGAGGCTTTATCTTCAGATTGGCGTCAGCCAGTCTTTTGAATACGGCTTCCAGATGTTCATTGAATGTCCTGGAAAATACATTAATATCTTCCAAATATACCAGAATGTAGGACAGCTTGAGGTCTCCAAGAATTGAATCCATGGCTTGCTGGAACGTGGCTGGAGTTTTACACAGACCTTGGGGCATGTGTGTTGGCTGAAACAACCCTTGAGAGGTTATTATTGCGCACTTCTCCTGTTCTTTGGGAGGTAGCTCAATTTGCCAATAACCAGAAATTAGATCCATGTCAGAGAAGTACTTGGCTCCGCCTAGTTGATCAAGAGCATCATCAATTTGTGGGAGGGGGTACAAATCCTTCTTGGTTATCAGGTTGAGCCAACAGTAGTCAATCACAAACCTATTGCTTCCGTCTTTCTTCTTAACTATGAGCATAGGAGATGCCCAAGGACTCTTAGATGGCACAAGCATGCCTCTATCCAAGAGCTCTTTAATCTCCTTGCTCACTACCTCCTTGCTGGCTTTTGACCTTCTGATAGGACGGAGTCAAATAGGTTTTTGGTCACCAGTGTCTATGTGATATGTGACATCAGTGGCACATCCTAGATCAAAATCATCTTCTGCAAAAATGCAGCAATACTTTTTGAAAAGTGTGCTGGCCTTCTCATGTTCTTCCTCTCTTAGGGACAATAGGTCAGCCAAAGGAGTTGTTGTATAAGCAGAGGCTTCTACTTGATCTGGCAGTCCCATGTTGGAGAAGTTGCTATATAATGTAATGCCTCTATCTCTATGACCAGAAGGAGGTGAACAAAAGCAACTACCTGATGCTTCTTGATTTTCAGGTCAAATTCCTGTAGGTTAGTTAATAGAACATGAATCTCTTGTTGCCCAGGAATGATAATTCCAGGGGCAACACATGGTTCAAAACAGGAGCAGTTCCAAGGCTGATGGATTTCTCCATAGAGTCCTTCAGGTATATCTAGGGTCAATCCAGAGTTGATGACCATCTGGGTGCCGCTCTTTAGTGGGAAGGTTGACCTTGATTGAAGGGGAATGCCTTTGTGTTCCTTTATCTATGTAGGCAGCCACTTGCCCTTCTTTCATTTGATTTTGTAAGGTATTGCTAATACCCCGTCCTTGTAAGCCAGGTGAATGCTCTTGATTTCTTTTGGTGGCATCTTCTACTTGGAGTAGTACAACAGGATTGTCTGACTGAGCAATGTCAGTGTGTCCACTTCCATGTCCAGCTTAACCCTGTACTTTCAAAGGAATGCCATCCCAATCAGTATATCATAGTTTTGACTGGGTATAGCCACAGCTGGAAAAGAGACTGCAATTGAACCAAACCTCATTGGCAATGAACTGTATGCTCCAACTGAAGTGGTGGTGTGAATCCCGGCAGTACCATAGACTTTGGAGTGGGCCATGTCTGGAGCCAAAACCAGCCTTTTTACCAGGCGGGTTGAGACTATGTTAATTGGGGCCCCACTGTCTATAGTGGCCTGAACTTTTACCTTGTTTACAGAAATATCAGCATAAGTACATTCTGTGTAAGATTTGGATTAGAGATTTAATAAATGGATACCAAGATGTTCTGGGGTATTGAAGTATTGGCGGAGGCTTTGGCCAATCTCAGGAAAGTTGGCTTCTATAGTTTCCAGTGGCATGGAGAGCTTTACACCTTTAAGTGGCGGCAGATTGCTGGACACATTTGGGTTAGAACCAGTACATACCTCCTGAACTTGGGCGGTGTAGGGCTTGGAGACGGCTCTATTGCGTTGGCATCAATTTTCTTGGGGCAGTCTCTCCCTCTGGTGAGGATCACATACAGGTTATCTGCTACTAGCTTATGGATAGAGTACTCCTCAAAGTTTTTCTCTGGCAAGAATAAGTCAGGAAGGAGCTGGCTAATGGTTGTAGACGTGCTTGGGATTGTTGCCTGGGGAGGAGTTGCCCCCCTGCTGATAGACAAGGGGTCAGTTTTCCTGACCTCAGGGCACTGAAAGACTGTTTCTCAATTGGGGTTCTTTGGAATGGGAAGGGAATTGATGGGTCCAGTACATTCCATTAATGGCCTACCTTCCCTTTTACCTGCTCATCAGGTTTGGCTACTGTGACCATGTTGACAGAAGGGGAACTGGGTTTCCCTCCTCAGCATTCTGCCACAAAGTGGCCTCGCTTTCTACACTTATTGCAGTTACCAGAATCACAATAAGATTTATTTTCTCCTTTTGACTTGTCTGCGCCAGGTGTGAATTTGGCCAGCTTGGGATTTTGGGATTGCTCCTTAAAGTTGTTAAAATTTTTGCCTGACTGTCCCTTGTTTGGGGCCTCAAACTGTGGACCAAGTCTGCTGAGATAGCTGGTAATCTTCTGCGTGTCATTGGACTGGTCAAGAACTGGAAACATCACGTTGGCAAGCTCAAAATAGGGTTGTAAAGCTCTGCTCATGGTGATGCGGCAATCAAGATTGGAAAGTACCCCAGCTCCAAGGAGAATCTGTGCCTTGAGGTAGAATCAGTTGGCAAAGTCAGAGACAGTCTTGTATTTCTTGAAGGAGATATTGCTAAACTCCGCCTTTCTGGCCTGGAGTTTAGTCTTGCTGCCAAATTCATTGATGACCTCCTGTTTGGCGTCTGCGTATGTCCACTCTTCCTGTGGTAGACGTGGCATGATAACATCAACACTGGCGGGGTCCAGGGCATTAATGAGGGTGGTGGCCTTCATGTGATCCAATGACCCTCTCATGGACATCTCAAATAGTTGTATGAATGTTCTAATATTTCCATTACAATCAAATTTAGGTAAGTTCAATGGCTTGAACTTATGGTCAGGTACCAAAGTTTCTTCTATAGGAGTGGCCATTGGTCTTCTGGCGGGAATAGAAGGAAGCTTGGTGGAGGTCATGAGTGTGAGAGGAGGCAGTGCCACAACTCTCATGGGCACATTACGTGTGTACTGAGAGCTGTTACTCTCACAATCAGAACCTACTTCATGGAAGTAATAAGGAGATGAGGTCTTCTGCCTTTCCAAAGAGGAGGCAGGGAGGAGTGATAGGCCTTGGCCAGAGCTGCTACTGCCTGCTCCGCTAGCCTGAGTCTCAAACTTGCTCAGTCTTGTAACAAACTTAAGTTCCATCTCCTTCCTTGATGCACGTTCTTGAACCAGCTGTTCCAGTAGGTTGCTGTGGTTTTCCTCCAGCATAAGGACCATAGAGGTGAGTGTATCACAATGTTGTTTGTCCTTCATGCGACCTTCTTCCAGGTGGGCAATCTGTTTGCGTGCAGATTTGAGATCCTTGTAAAGCAAGCTGGTAAGCTCTTGTACGCTTTCAATGGTCTCCCAAAGATTGTTTTTGTTATCCACATAAGTGTCATGGTACAGGAAAAAGTTGTGGGGATTAGAGGCAAGCTCTTGGGAAGCAATGCCCAGCGGGAAGGGAACTTCCCATTTCTCAGGCTGTCTAGCTTACTTGCCAGTTTGTTAACATAAGTCACTAGCTTGTTATAACAGTTGGTACTTATATTGCCAGTGTTGTCCAGCATACAGCGCAGAGCTTCTTTATCAGTAGTCCCTTCACTCTGGGTCAGATGCTGGGCCAACTTGTCAACCCTACAGGTAAGGCTAATACAGTGGGCTGTCACGTCAGTGATCCACTGTGGAGTTATGTCAGTGCTTTTGAAGCAATTGGCAACAATGTGTCCAACCTGAGAATTAAACTATTGTACAATCTCATCCACTCTGAAGTGGGCATGGTTAGTGGTATCAAATAGGTTTCTCAGGATAGCCTGTAATGAATCAAAGCTGGTGTTCAGCTTATTGATGGTAGCTAAGTGGGCTTCCTGAAATTCATTGCAACTAGCCCCCAACTCTGCAAGTTCAAAACTTTGTCTTGCAACAAGTTGCTGCAAGTGTTTAATGCTTGAGTGAACAAAGTACAAGAGGAAGTCTTTGACTCACTTATTCTCCTTGTTTAACAGCTGACTGATCTGCATGCTGTTAGCTTCCTGGTACTGGCAATATGCAGTCCAAAGGTTGGCAGCATTAAGATTGTAGCTGAACAGAGTGAACTCCGTCTCCTGTTGGGCCCCTTCATGTTGTCAACCATGCAGGAGTACGCCTAGCATAATGCAAGCCTCTTCTAAGGAATAATGTCAAGGTTGGTGAGGTCCTGGAACTTTGGTAGGGTCCAAGTGGAGGCAGTTGTCTTAGAGCTCAACAGCTTGGTGTGGCGTTATAGCCAAGAAGAGACTAGTGTTCCTTTTGGTATCACTAGTGTCCATGCATCCCCCATACTTATCAACAAAGCTGGGGCAGGAAAGGGGCAAGGTAGCGCCTTGACTTGACACCAATGGCAGCTTGTTTTTGTAGTGAGCACCACTGTCAAGATTTTAGGGTCTTGAGGAAAGATCTTTATTGTTCATTATAGTAGGGATGTTGATAAAATTGTATGAGGACAATCTGTGCTACCAATCAGGTCTTAGGTGAGGCTACGGCCTGGCAGTATTCCAAGTCCATAGGAGAAAACACACTGGTCTGCAAGTAAACGGCGACACGTTCTACTTGGATACTTCTGACTACTAGGCGTTGGCTAGTAGTGATACAACAATAGAGATTCTTTAATCTCTATCTTCAAGGGTGAATATTCTGCTCAATCTCTAATCAGGAGAGCACCTTATATAGAGTGGATATGCCCTCTTACCAGATTATAATCTGACGCTTCCAACTCTTACTAGTCAGTCTATCTGTTCCCTAGACTGCGGTTACAGTAGAAAATCAAATGGAAGGAATAGTGCACCCTTGTAAAACCCAAAACCAGCAAAGAACTGCAGCCAAACCCTTGAAAGAAATTGACAACTTAAACACCGTCATAGACAAAAAATGGGTCAAAGCTGGGGTTTCTCAAATAGCCCTCAAAAATCTGGACCTACCTTATTTTCCCCCAAATAATTATGACAAGAAAATTACGCGTTATACACTATTTGGAGATGGCTGCACTTGACCTGCTGGTTGCCAAAATTTTCTGAATTATGACATCATTGACTCAAATTCCAATGCAGGACCACCAACTGCTGAAAATATTCTTGCAAGCTAATCAGAAGCCTCAGAATCCCCCCTGCCCCATCCTGAACTCCCTTAAGGCTTCCCCATTTCCCCTCTAGAAACTTGTTTCTAGATAGCTTATTATCACTCAAATAAAAGAAAGTCTTCCCAAAAAATGTTTGCTCATCTGGGGCTGTTTGCCCCTGTCTTAGAAAAACTAGCCTCTGTCATGATCAAGGTTGCCATCAATTCCATGTCAGAATCTTGGCCTGCTCTCTACACCTTGAAACCTCCGGATTCATCTTCTAATTTTCCCCTACAAATCACTCTGATCGCAACAATTTTGCTATCCATCTTCTGCTCCAACAATGCTGGCTCCAAAATGTTGATGCTGTCTTCCAGAATTGGTATCCTATTGCTCAAGCAACTCACAATTTATCTTTTATATCCTCATTGTTTGTCCTTGAATCATGCAGCTTACCACTTTACTTTAACAACTGCTAGTTGCAGCCCCCAGAGTTAGGCAGCCATGCCGGTCTGGCATGGGACTCAAAAGATTACCGGACCTCAGCTTAACTCATCAGTGTATTGGCGGCATCTGGTTTGTGGTTTATGCATATGTGAGTTTGGTTACCCGGTCAACTGGGTTTTTGCATCATGAATTATTCTTATTAAATGTCCTTCTATATTGGTCATAGAATTTGAGGTGTCTCCAAGCGCAAATGTTTGGCAGGAACCATCTTGCATTATTATTTTTAGGCATTTCATCTTATTGTCTGAGAGACGTTCTATGATTGAGATCAGGTATCATCAAGCTTATCCAATCAGAGTTGATCCAATGGGAGGATCAGAATTGAATCAGGATCAATCTTTGGAGTAATACTCAATGTACTGATTAGCCAAGGCGTGGGGCAGGATCAGCTGATGCTTTCCTTAATCTTTTCAGCTGTATGGCAATTGGCTGTCTAACCAATCAGCCAGGGGAATAATAGTCAAGTCTACCATATTATTCTGGAGTCTTGACAAAACCCATCAGGGAACCAACCCTGAGCAACCATCCCATCATAATCCAGGGTGGACAGGCCAGGGCAGAGTCCACCAGAGAATTGACGCTAGCTTGAAGAGGTGCAATATAGATCTCCTGATCCAGTACTATGGGCCAACAGCCAGAATTATAGTGTCTATCACCTTTTCAGGGGTGATAGACACTATTTCAAATATCTTGTTGGTGTTATCCAAGGGGAGTTCAGAGGCAGACACATGCATTGGTTTGGGGATGGGAGAAAGGTGTATTTATCTCTGAACAGGCGGGGTTCTGTTACCTTCCAGGAACCCTTTCTGTTGAATCTAGTCAATTCCTTAGTGCAGGCCAGGGGATTGTTTGCTAATATTTGCACAGTAGTGGGCAACTTTGGTAAGTTTGACTCCCTGGTGCTTGACACTATAGTAAAGTGAGAATTCAGCTTTTTCCCTGATTGACAACTGGAAATTGACACTTTTTTAATTAATGGATCTTGATGTTTGGAAAACTTTTAATATAAAAAATTAAGCTATACAGTTACAGTATACTAAAGTGACCCTGGAAAGCTCAAAAATGCAATAAAACTGTACCTTACTTAATGAGAATAAGGAGAAATAAGCAAATATTTCTAATTTTACTCTATAATTTAAACTCTATTATAAAAATATTTTTGATTACCATAAAAATTAAAATTCTGATTACCAAAATTAAACATAAACACAACAATAGAAGTTATACAAAATATAAAGAAATGTTAATATTTATTTAATATAGTTTATATAAGCACAACTGTGAATATCTTATGCTTTACTAGTAAATTAACAAAATTAAGACATTTTGATCACTTTCAACTATAACTATTCATCTCAAACTTACCATATATACATGAAATAATCATTACTATCTAATCAAATAAAAAATAGAAAAATTAAAACTAAAAACTAAAAACTAATTGATCAAAACTAAAAAGTAAATATTAAAGCTAAAAAGTTAAAAGTTAAAACCATAGAAGCAAGCAAGTTTACTCTTCACCCTTATTCCCCTTTTTCATTTTAGCCCCTTCCAGGAGGGTAGTGACAATAAGCTCAAGATGCTGCTTTAGCTCAGAGGCCTTGCATTTGTGCTTAGCCACACCCTGGATGGCCTTGGTGAAGAGGATGGATTGGGTGGATCAGGTGGTAGGCTTGGTGGGGGGAAGCGGTTGGCAAGATATCTGAGCTTGGAGATGGTTTTTTCTTGCTCATGCTGCAGGAGGGAGAAGAACTTATTGAACTTTGGATGAAGCCCAAAGTTGGCCTTAAGATGCTTGTGGTAAGCCTCTAGAGCCAAAGTAGTCTTCAGATCCCCGTTGACAGCCGCCCAGTAAACATTCCAACTGGCCATGGCGCGGGCCTTGCCTTGCCTCTGCGTGACAACCTTCCTAACTCACTGGGGCTCAAAGTACTCAAGGAAAGGCTTGAACTCTGGATTCTTGGTTATGTAGGGATCCTTTGAGAGATCCTCAAACCCCCCATGCAGTGTGCTCTGGCTTTAAAAAAGCCAAGGCACTAAATTCTTCCAGCACAAATATGCAGGTATCCAAAGTGTCCCTAAACCTACTAAGCTCAGCATGGGCCTGCACATTGCAAGAAACTGCTTGGCAGAAGTGGAAGTGGCATCCCTGCACCTCCACGCTAAAAAGCTGCTCAAATGCATTGAACTGAGCAGGCTCAAAGTCCATAATGCACATGTGAGGCCCTAGAGCTCTGAGCCTTACCTTTTACTCCAAGTCCAGGGTGGCCTGGTCCTTTTCAGCGGCAGGAGGGTTAGTGCAGGTGTGTGTGGGGTTTTCTTGGAATCATAGTTGTTGTTGGGGGGAAGGAGGGAAAGTTTTCTGCAAAGGATTGAGAACACACGGGTGTACATGGCCTCAGTGGCCCCAGGGAGAAGAAAGAAAGCAAGTGGAATCACCCAGATGTCAATATGGGCATGAATCATCCAGAGCTGTTTGAACATATGGGGGAAAATGGCAAAGGTACCATCAACTAGCCAGGTTGAAGCCCTTTTCAACTCCAGCAGGTTCTTCTGAGTTGCATAGCAGATTATACAGTATTTGGTGCCAGGCCCATCATTGTGAAGAAGGAAGCACTCCCCACTTAGAAGCTGCTTGAGCTTGTGGGTGAGTGTAAGCTCTGATAAGACGTTTGAGGCCTTGGGGGAGGGAGATTGGTAGCAATCCTCTTGTTGCTGATGAACTTGACCAACTGCTCTTGAGTTGGCACCAACTTGAGATTGTTAGGTTTTAAATGCTGCAGGGCCTTTATGGCCAGATCAGAAGCCCAGAGGTGAAAGGAGGTGGGGATTAATTGAACAAGGTACCACTTCAGAATCCTTGTGATCAGTTGATTGGGGGGCTCACATGTGTGCTCCCCCTTCTCAGCAGTTACCTGCTTCCAGCCCTTGGTGTTCAGCCGGGCCCCACAAGTCTTATCTTCACAGACAAAGTGCTTGCTTTTACTTTGCTGCTTTTGGTTGTTGCAATTGAATATGTAGTTATCAGCAACATAGTCAGGGCTGCCCTTTACAGACATAATTGGGAAGTAACAGGGGAAGCGCTTAGGAACTTTGAACTCTCCATCCACATTAAAAATGTTGGGGATGACCAGTGGATCCCAAGCCACGTGACCAGAAGCTTTAATCTTCTTGGAGTACTCCTCAGGCTCATCTTGGGGGTCAGATGAGGGAGGGGAGGAAGAGCCATCAGGAGGGAAAGGGGAAGGGTTCTTTGAGGCCTGCTTGGATGCCTCCTTTTTTCTTATCAGAAAAGAGGTGGGCTCAATGACAGCCTTTGCCTTCTTAGTACAGTGCTCCTTGGTGGGCTTGGAGTTGCCCTCTGACTCGTAAAATGAGTGATCAGTGAGAGAGCCATCACTTTTATATGAGGACTTGGGGGAAGTTGAAGATGAGGGTGGAGGGGGGAGGAGTGAGAGGAGATGGGGTGGGGGGGGGAGATGGAGTTAGAGACTTTGTCTTTGCAGGCTTCTTGACACACTTGGGGGTGGAGGAGTTTCTTTTGAGCCCTTTGAGGTTAGGCACTTGGTAGGATTGTTGGATTTAGATGATCTTGGCTAAAGAAAAGTAAATTTTTGTAAATAAAACAGTATGAAAGATATAAAACACAAAGAGGTAAAGCAAAGAAAAATTTAAATGAAAAGTATGCAAATAAAGTTTTATTTATCAAGAAAAAACATAAAAAAGTAAATAGAAGCAAAATAGAAACTCAAAGTATAGATATAAAGGTTAAAACATAGAAAATAAGTGATTTTATGATGAAGAATCAAAGATGTTAGGTTCATCATAACATCTTAGTACTAAATCAATGTAAAAGTATAATTAAAAATCAAAAAAGTATATAAAAATTTCATGGGGAGTAGCAGGAAGGGTAGTAGATTATAATTGTAAAAAAATTTATTATGTGGACTTTTTTATTAGGAGTTAAAAATTCAAAACATAGTAAAGTGTCAAGTTTGGCACTGTCAATCAGTTGGAAAAAGCTGAATTCTCACTGTCAAGTATGCCTGAGTTGAGCAGAAAAATCAAATTTACTATATTTTTTACATATAAAACTTGCTTAAATTTAAAACAGGTTCAAAAGTTAACCTAAAAGCAAGGCTTTTTTATATTCTCAAAAATAAAAAACAACATAAGCTAAAAAGGTAAATGAGTGGGAAGGTGTTTATTAATGATAATAATATGACAAGAGGAGCTGGGAGTGAATTATTTACCATAGTGATGGTTACACTGTTAAGAAGCTCTCTGTACTAATCCCCAAGTTAAAGTGTTGAGTGGATGGGTGTTGAGTCACGCTCATAGTGTGTCACTTATTAATTTAGCCTTAATTCTGAGTCTTTGATTAGTTAAATCCAAAACCAATTGCATGGCAAATGGATAGAGTCAAATGGAGGGGGAGTCAAGTTTCCATTTTTATAAATTACATATGAAATCTCTTAATAAGTTGGGCTTAATTTATGTGGCACCACTTAATCCACAAACCCAGAAGCAACATAATGTAAAACAAGTGGGGTATTTGATTAATGTCTATACCACTAAATCCAGTATAGTGGTGCTTGGGAGCTTAATCAATGGCTATGGTCACTAATAATAAAAATATAATAGTAAATAATAAAGTTTATATAAGAGCATATGTGTTTTATTAATAAAATTAGGATTTGACTTAAAAAGTGTTAAAATAACCACTTTTTGTTTTAGAGTGTCAAACAAAGGTTTTTTCATTTCTATTAGTAAATTTACTTATAAATTATCCCTTAAATTGGTATTTTAGCTAACTGAATTATTAAACAGAGTCAAGTTCAAGTAAATTTAACCTTGGTTTTTGGTTTCAAACCCCTATATTACTAGTAAAAATGAGCTTAAAATCAGTTATGCCAAAAATACTAATAGATTAAAATATGTGGCACTCAACTCCCTGGTACTCAAAACTTTGTCAAGTACCAGGGAGTTGAACTTACCACAGTTGCCAGGGAAAGGGTACCTCAATGAAGAGAATACCTGGGAACCAGAATACAACCTGGAGAATGCTGTTACTCTGCTGAAGGAATACAAATATTGGAATAGCAAGTTGCGCTCTGCAAGCTCAACTATGGTAGGGGATGATGTCAGGGCCCAGAATGCCATGGACAACCAGCTGGCCTTCTTAGAGGCCAAACAACCTGCAGCCTGGAAACCTTTACCAATTGTCTCCCAGAGGGAGAACCCCCTTTCAATTAAAAAATGGCCCAGGATTTAAGAGGCACACAAGCCTCAAATCCCTAGCTTTTATTCCATTAACAAATTTGGCCCTCTTAATTATTAGGAAATGATACATTGGGAGTGTGATTGTTTGATTGTGCAATTGGGCAATCAATTGCTTGGGGGCTCTATAAATAGCAGTGGCATCTTGACTTACTGTAGCCCAAGCAAGGTTCCTGTTATACCAATCAATGACCATTCATCTCCAGGCCCAAGTACACAAATTCTGGTCAAAATAGTAAGTTTAACTAAAATTAATGCCATCAGATCTCTGGTGGCACAAAGGGCCACAAAATAACTAGTAAGTAAAAGTAGTAAGGAGGAGAAGCCCTCCTCACTGTTGACATCTTGAAATAAACAATTTATATGCCCAGGACCCATTATTTTCTTGCAGGAATTATCTATTTTTGCTCTAATATAATTATTCTGTTTGCATCTATTTGTGAATCTACTACACAATATAAACACACCTATTCATTCCCACCTGATTCAGCTCCCATCTCCTTGGTCAAACCGTCTAGAGCTCTTGACTTGGAGTTCTACCACCCCCACCACCTGGATCTCCCTTCTGACCACCCAAGAGTGACCATACCGCCCAGCATGAAAGAGATTCCTACTACTCCCCATCCACTCAACACACCTCCTGCTCAGGATTTCAGTAAGTTGGGGTTTGTCTATATCACAGTATTGGGGCTGGCCAACCAGGTTGCGCCCCATACTGGGAGTTGGCGCCCCCTAGCCACTGCTGTCAACTACCTGGTCAGAATTGTGTCTATTGTGTAAATGGCCTTTCAGGCCTGGCCCGCCTCCCCTGTGGGAACTCAGCCGGACTCTGGTATGGGCTGTGACACAGCCAGCTTTTCAAAAAGGTGCATGATCAATACCTGCCCTATTTAAGCCCTAGCCTTTGCCTTTTGTTGGTGCTCCAAGTGCATAAGGAGACTAGACATGGAGGCATTGCCAAGACCTATGACTGGCTCCACAAAAACTATTTCTGGGAGAACCTCTACCTGCTGATTCCAGACGTCATTGCTAGTTGTCATGATTGTCAGCTCCAGCAACCTTGAGCTGCCTCTCACAAGTTCAAGCTAGTCCCTACACAGCACACCTTTAATACAGTCAATATTGATGCTGTACGGCCTTGTGGGGTTCCTGGTCACCAGTCCCCAAAGTGTGTCCTGGGTCATAGCCAGAAACCAGCTTGGATGAGTTGTCATTTACTAGTAGAGGGTGTTGGCTAGCTAGAAGTTTATACTGAGCCTGCATCAATGCAAACTCTTCCAATACTTTTCCTATTACTAGGCGGGCATCCCCACCATGCTTTTGTACTTCAGCTGGTGCTAAACCTTCTGTAGGCCTGTACCAATTTTTCAGCAACCTAGTAAACTCATTCCCAATGAACTCCTGTCCCCTATCTGTCATTTCAAGGTGTCTAGTCAACTTCTCTCCCTCTTTTTGGGAGGTTTTACTAGTGGCAAACTTTTGACAGCTTTTTCAGTAGGTATTCTCCTCCCCTTGGCTAGGGTAGAAGGTATTAGTTAACTCACCCATAAGGTCTATCTTAACTACTGGGAAATTTGGGCAGGGGTCAAAATGGGCTTTTCTTTGCTTTAAGAAAGAAAATCCCCTTAGAAACCTTCTGGTATATGTCCTGGGGGATCAAGGAAATAATATGGATTTGCCAATATCTTGGACTCCTTGTACTTGGTCTTGGACTCCTGCACTCTGCTCCAATTATTTTATCTTTAGCTCCAGCTCCGTTATCTTGAGCTCCTGAACCAGTATCTTGGACTCCTTCACTTTTTTCCTATGCTTTAGTTCTTTGTGGAGAACTTGTGACCTTTGTAATCCACTTGTGTCAGTCCTTGAAAAGCCTCAGATAGCTTCCCATTTTATAGCTTCTTGTTTCATTCCAAATTCTCTCTCAGAACTCTTGTTTTCCAAAGATTAAGCTATCCAGCTTTTTTTCCTCTACAATATATTAAATTTTATAACTTACTTCAGCCAATTAAAGCCCTGAAGTTTCTGCTTCTGCTCCTCATTTTTTAGGCTTTAACTCTTAAGTTAAAGCCCTTAAAACACTGATCAAATAGACTCCAGCTTTCAGCCAATCACACGCCTTGATTCAACGGTTTTGCCAAAAAGGTTTCCCTGGATGACCTGTTCTTGACCCTGGTTTGAACCCAAAGCTGTCTCTCTCCAGGTAAACAACTGCTCCGCGTTTCAAACGGTTTCACTGTAATTCCTGTCACGTTTCCCCAGCAAATCTTGAGCGCTTCCACATATGTTTTACTTAGGCAAATTTTGACCCCTCAATTTCACAACGTTTCTCTGTGTTTCTCTCAACGTTTTGCAACTTTGAACCTGCTTGCTTCTTGTCCTTTCACCTCTCCTAGTTGTTCTTGGAAAAATTTGCTCTTTTGCCCTTACAGTTTCTCTGTTCTTTTTCCAGCTTCTTTCTGACTTATTTCCTCCTTAATTCTTCTTTCTAAATAAATTTATAGATCTAACAAACTATATATTATTTTCCCTCCTCTTTTTTTTATTATATGATATAAATCCTTTTTTAATCATAATCAGGCAGTATTTAATTATTATTTAACTGCTTCTTTCTTATATTTTTCTCTCTTAAGAAACCAAAATCAGTTATTCTAGCTCCTGTATTCATTCCAGCTAGTCCTTCTAAGCCATCTTCCAGTCCCTCAGATAGTCCTGCACCATGATCTTCTTATACTTTCTTGTCCATCAAAAGTCCTTTTTAGTCTAGCAAACAACCCTTTCCAGCCATCAAACAGTCCTTTCCAGTCAACAATCAGTCCATTCCAGTTGGCACTCAACCAGTTTTTTCCAGTCAGCACACAGTCCAGTCCTCATCATGAACACCTTGGTTCTAATCCTCACAATGATCTCCCAGTCCATCAAATAGTCTTCACTGTGATCATACAGTCCCTCTAACTAGTCTTCACTGAAGATCCTACTATGAATAGCCTCAGCCCTATGATCAGCCCCCAATACCAATACCTCATACTCAGGCAATAAGTCTACAGGGCTACTGGCGCTTAGCTGGGCCCCTTACAAGTGTCCTCCACCTGGGACATTCAACCACAGACAATCCTCATGTCTGTGAAGTTATCTTTACTCACTCAGATGATTCAGTATGATCTTTCAGTCACAAAGTAATCAGCTTTACTTCTCAGAGGCCTGGTCACACCAAGTTTTGCAGCTGCTTCCCTGAGCAACCACCCTGGTGACACCCCTGAGAATATTTATACCCCCCCCAATGGTAGCTTTAGGACCTCCCCAAAGCTCCCACAAAGACATAGACAAGGACACCCTAATAATTTTTAGGTAGAGTGCTTGCTTACAGACCTCCTTTGAGCGCACAAGGGCATGTAGAGCTATCTTAGCTCCATCCCCTTCCTTGGAAGACCGTGTTATCCGCCAGGATCATCCACTCCCCACCCCAAGCAGCTAACAGTTTCTGCTGGCTATCACCTTCTTCACCCCTAGCAGCCATAATTCCCTGCTGGGCGAGGACAACCAACCAGCCCCTAGCAGCCAAAAGTCCCTGCTAGGCTGGTTCATCACTTGTCTCTAGTAATCCCTTGTTACCTACTAGGCAGGCCTTACCTTCCCTAGTAGCCAATGCTCCCTAATAGGCCTATACCTGTCTCAAACCACAGAACATTATCAATTCTCAGCATTGCGTCTTTATTTGAAGCCAAATTAACCCTAACATGCAAAACTGCTTCTATGTGGATTGTCACAGGCCTCTATCCCGCTCTTGATCAGGTTTCTGCTTCATCCTGATTGCTGTTGTTCATTTCAGCAAATGAGTGGAAGCTTGCCCTAATAATGATATAACTGCTGAGACAACTCCAGCCTTCCTTCTACAAAATGTATTCTATTGCCATGGTTGCCCTCAAGTGTTATAGTCAGACAATGTAACTAACTTCAATGCTAAGTTGGTGACTTCTGTTGTTGAGGCTCTAGGATCTCATCAATCCTTCTCAGCTCCCTATAACCCTTCCACTAATGGGGCTGTAGAGTGTACTAATTTGACCTTGGTTTCCATCATGAGAAAGCTCACTTACTTCAATGCTGCAAACTGGGATCCATACTTATCTGCTGCTCTCTTTGCCTATTGCCTCAGCAAACATTGTGTCACGGGTATCCTCCCTTTACTATGCTGTATGGGTGAAAAGCCACCACTCTGTTGCTCCTGTGCGCCCACTACTCTCTTCTGACAAGGCCATGGATCCTGATTCCCATATCAAAAACTTAGTCAACCACATAATTGACATAGAGGTCACTGCATATACCTCTGTATATAAGACCAAGGTGCTCAAGTTCTCTCCTGACAATGCTGGACGTTCTCCCTTGCCTGAGTTTAGCATTGGAGGTCATGCTCTCTATTATCAGCATAGAGTAGGAGGATGTGCTCACAAGTTATATACATTGTGGGTTGGGCCTTTAGAATTAACCTTCAAACAAGGGTCAGAGTACACTGTGAAACTCCTCTCTAGTAGCTATCTTTTTGCCCAAGTGCATGCCAAGTTCCTCCACAAGTACTACCCCCTAAGGCCAATATAGAAGGGGGCAATGCTGTGAATGCCGCTATTCACACTGTTTTGATTTTGCTTTTGTTGGGTTATTTTGAGGGTGAATCCCTTGTTTTTGCTTGCGCTCCTCAAAATGAGTCTGTTTCCAAACTGGGAAATTCAATTGTTTAGTTTCCTAATTCTGCGCAACTCACTTGCCCCACTCATGCTTGTGGCAAGTGATCTTACTGTCCTAGTATTGTTTTGTGGTATTGATAAACAATATATATTCCCAATCTTTATACCCAATAAAATTTAAGTTCTATTTACATTTATGTCTTTGTGTTTTCAAGTACTTTGGAGCCTCTCTCTAGCCACAAATAGTAGAGAGTAATCATTAAGGGCCACAAGGTAATTCAATAACCTTCCCTGCCAACTAACCAAGACTTAGTACAAATCCAATCCTAAGGTTAGGATTCCCCATTGTGTGTATGTGCCACGCCTCAGAACATAACACAGATAAAAGAATTAAGTAAGCTGCCAAAAAGATATGTTAAAAAGATTAAGATAAATATCATATAAAGAAATAAGAAGAAAACAGTAAATAGTTCACAGAAAATAGACTGTGAATTTATAAGGAATTGATTGAATGAGAAAGAGCCAGAGCAGCCAGAAACAGAATGGAGAAACTTTGAGGACAAAGACTGGAGTTTTGACAAAATGATTAAGAGAAGCAAGAAGCAAGCAGTAGACGGTTTCAAATGGCTGAAATGTGGAAGAAAAAGCAGAAAAACCAGAGAAACATTGAAGAAATTAGGGTTTGAAAATCCCTTAAGTAACACATAGTTGGAAGCTCATGAGTTTGGTCAGAGAAATGTGACAGGAATTACAGCAAAACTGTTCAAAATGCGGAGCAAGTGTTTATCTGGAGCAAGACAGCACCAAGTTTGAACCAGGGTCAAGAGCAAGTTATTTGGGTAAACATTTTGCAAAAAATTTAAGTCTGGGATTTTGATTGGCTGCAGGTCAAAGCTTGTTTGATCACTTTTTTAAGGGCTTTAACTGAAGGGGTTAAGCCTAAAAAATAAGAAAATGAACCAGGGAAAGCTAGTTTTAATTAGCTGAAGTAGTTAAACGGTTTAATATATTATAGAGAAGAAGAAAATGGGTAGTTTAAGACTGGAAAACCAAAGATCTGAGAGAATTTGGACTAAAACAAGGAGTTATAAAAAGGGAAGCTATCTGAGGCTTTTCAAGGACTGACACAAGTGGATTAAAAAGGTCACAAGTGCTCCACAGAGGAATAAAGCATAAGACAAAGGTGCAGGAGCCCAAGACCAAGGGCAAGGAGTCCAAGAGATTAAAGGAGGACTCCAAGTATTGACAAATATCAATTGTCTCCCATACCCCTGGACCATATACCAGAAGGTTTCTAAGGGGATTTTCCTTCTGAAAGCAAATAAAAGCCCATTTTGACCCCTGCCCAAATTTCCAAGTAGGGTATATAGTCCCTATGAGTGAATTGCCCAAAATCTTCTACCTTAGTCAAGGGGAGGATGATACCTACTGTCAAAGCTGTCAAAGGTTAGACACTAGTAAAACTTCCTAGGAAGAATGGGAAAGATTAACTAGACACCTTGAGATGGTAGATAAGGGGAGGTAGTTTATTGTTAATGAGTTTAATAGGCTTTTGAAGGATTGGTACAGGCCCACAGAGGGACTAGCATCAGCTGAAGTACAAGTACATGGTGGGAATTCCCACCTAGTCATGGAAAGTGTTGGAAGAGTTTGCAGTAATGCAGGCCAAGTATAAACTTCAAGCTAGCCAACCACCTCTACTAGGGAATGACAACTCCTTCTAGCTGGTCCCTGACTATGAACCAGGACAAATAATGGGGACTGGTGAACAGGAACTGTGACAGTTCACATGTTTGGTGGTTTTCAGGCGGGGCTTATGTTGGCAAAGTGGAAGTTTAGTGACTGTTGTTGAAGAATTCTGGCTGAAGGACCAGAAGATGATGGTGAAGAACTGGTGGTCTGGAGAAATGAGCCAATATTTTGCCAATTTGATTTACCAAGGTGGTAAAATGGGGAATGTTTTGCCTTGGTTTAGAAGTAAACTCAAGAACAAATGTGGATAGAAGTGTGGTTAAGAGATTTATTTATTAAGTTCCTAGGATAGATGAAGGTATGTTGCTATGAGAGCTGGATAAAAAGTTGTTTTGGTGGAATGTTTTCCTTGGATTTTACTATATTTGTAAATATATGGGGAAAACATTGAAGAGGTCCAAAAGAACAGTTTAAATAGTATTCTACTATTTAAACAGGTTTAGGTTGAATGCAGGGAAACTGGTTCCAGAATAATGGACTGGTTAACGCTTTGGTGCGCAAAGAGTTGTTGATTTGAGCGGTTTGAGCAATGGAAATTGATTTCTTAGTTGGATCCCAGTGGAACTTCAGAAATGGTCTATTTCTGCGCTCTGCATTAATTGGTTGAGTTCAGGCATGTTTCCTTATGAATGTGATTGGTTGGAAGCCAAAAGCTTAAAGTATAAGCAAGGAATAATGAATTAATACTTTAAGCTTTTGAGAAAGTAAGTATGTAAGCTTAAGCTATTATAGTAAAAAGTGGGCAGCAATGGTTTAAGCTTTTGAAGAAAGCCATTTTGAAGGCAGAACTGTTGGGGAAAGAACAATATAAGAGGGTATCTAGCTGGAAAGTTACTGGTCTTTCCAAGTCTTTCTGGATCTTTTACAGAGTTTTTTTGGGTCTTTGATGGGGTCTTTCCAAGGCCTTTTGAGTTTCTGCCAAGAGGTTTTTGGAAGCCTTTTGATCACCAGCAGGAGCTTGATTAGACTGATAAGTGGAATAACAAAGCCACTGGAGCTATAAAGAGAGCTGAAGCCCACAATAACAGAGCAGGAGCCCAAGAATAAGAAGCTGGATCCTAAGTGCAGTGCCGGAGTCCAAGTTTAAGGAGCAGGAGTCCAAGTCTAAGGAGCAGAAGTCCAGGACTAAGGTGCAGGAGTCCAAGACCAAGTACAAGGAGTCCAAAATATTGTTGGAGGACTCCAAGTATTAGCAAATTCATATTGTTTCCTTGACCCCCTGGTCCATATACCAGAAGGTTTCTAATGGGATCTTCCTTCTGAGAGTGAATAAAAGCCCATTTTGACCCCTATACATATTTCTGAGATACATTTTTCCTTACTAGAGAATGACAATTCCTTCCAGCCAGTCCCTGGCTACAATTCAGGACACACTTTGGGGACTGGTGAACAGGAACCCCACAGGGCACTTTCTGGGTAGGAATCAGGAAGAGGAAATTGCATCAGGGGGATTTCCATGTCATCAGAAGTGAGACTTTTAACAAGGTTCTCACCAGTTGACAACAGATTCCAGGTCCTGCTGGGCAGGTCATCTAATAAATATAGCAGCCTAGTGGGATTCTATCCTATGGAAATTGTAGAAGAAAAGTGCAACCACAAGTACAGGTAGATGAACCATAGAATCAACAGAACATGAGCCAAGGTAAGAATCACAAACCTTGTCAAGGGGAATGACATTTTTCTTTTTTAGCAAGTAATTCTAGAATTCATGGGGAAATTTTATGATCAGAAACTATTAAGGAAAACTAAACATGGGGTGTCCCTAAACCAGGGATATTTTTGGTGACAGGGTAGTCACCAAGAGACTGGGAAGCCACAATGAGTACTTTATAAACACAAAAAAATTGAAGTCAGTTTTTGCTAAAAGAACTGAAATTTCAAGCCTAAAGTAAGTAATTGTATGATTTATTAACTTAAATCTAGGTTTGAAGTTGCTAGAAAAAGGAAAACTGGGTAAATAATAACACTTAACAGCAAAAAATCTATATGAAGTAGCAAACTGATGCAGGAAGCTAGGGAAAAAACTTGAAGGTAATAAAATTTCCAATTGTTAATAAAAACTTATAAGAGGAAGACACCAGAGAGAGGAGCCAAAAATTAACAATTAAGAAACTAGACTTTATTTGAAAGAATAGACAAGCAGAGATCCACAATGGGACTGCTTGTCATTTAAGGGACTGTAACCATAGATAAAAGGTCACAAGAATCAGGGATTCTGTAAAGTTACTCCCCCCTTTGGCCTTGGACAGGACAATCCCCCACTTTACAAAGAAAATCACCAAAATCCAACTAAACCTCTTAATTCTTGCAAGGATTTGGCTCACACTGTGGATGAAAGATTTGTATTAGCTTATCCAGCAGACTCCCCATTTTTATTACCCCACCCTGGGAAGAAAAATTGATCAATTTGGATTATTTATTGGCCTGGTACAACTTGTTATTAAAAACTATCAAGGCTGGCCAATCAAAATAATCCACATCAATGCCCTCAAAGTCAAATGGATTTTATGATCCCCAAGTTTACTCCAGCAAATTGAAATGTAAGTAGGAAATTAATGCAAAACCCTTAAGTCCACCTGAATCTGCCCTGAAATTTTCCTCCTCCAACCAATCAGGCAACATGGCCTTATCAGCTGACCTCGCAAACCTAAACTCACTCTCTTAAGAAAAGCAAGGGGATTTTGGTCCCCTGCTTGCTCATTTTCTTTTACAAATAAAGTTTAGAAGTTCATTATACTTTTCTCCTAGCTTCAAGTTCTTTTTGTGGAGCTCTTTGGTTTAAAACCTGTTATTAGAAATTATACTCTCCCTTACCTGGGGTTTGGACCTGCCATCTTCCAAGCCTCTCATTAAGTGGCTAGCATCAGCGTTAGTGTATAGGAGTGTTTGTACTTACACCTGCTCTCAAAATCATAGTTCAAACCAGGGTTTTCTATCTTTAATTAGTATAATTAGATACTTTAAGTTAGAGATTTCTTTGTTTTTGCTTTACCTTGAGTTTGACTTTTTCCTGTTGTCTCTAGAGGTGCTTGCAGGTTTTTATCAAGACCAAACCCAGTTCCAAGGTCTGAAATTACTTTTTTCTTGCAACTACCATAGTTAGTGAGAATAGTAAGAGTTATAGACCTAAAAGTTGCTTTAGAAGTCCCCAAATTTCCTGGAGATTCTATTAATGATGTTTCCTGCCTTGAAGTTTGCTGATTTTTCCTTGGCCCCAGTACTGGTCTTCATTTGGTTCACCTCTCCCAATATTTGAGATTGTATTTTAACTTTGGCTTGCCTGGTAGGAAATGACTCAACCAGGGCTCTGCATTTATTGGGAGCTCTGCTAGGCAGAGCTAATGAACTCCTCTCTACCAGCAAGACCTTGGTTAAAATCCTTACCTGTGATGATCTTGACTTGTATTACCCTGACCCCAGCCTGGATCACTTTATTGAAGAGGGAACTCTTGTGCCTCACCCCTCACTGTTGGAGGAGCTGGTCCCTCCCCCACATGAGTCACCCAAATCCTTAGTTTGCGCCCCCTTGTATGCTCCCTGGATGCTTTCTGGACTTGTGTTGATGAGAATAGACGCCTACTTTTCTCAGGTGTCCCCAGTATCCTCTCTTATCACATTTCAGAGCAGCTATACCAGTGATTCACTGGGTGGCATCCTGGTGGTTTATTTATCTGGGATGGAAGCTGAATTTAGTTAGTTTAGCCCCCCTATCTCACAGGTGCCTCCTGGTTGACTGGAAGATAAAATTTGCAACAATGTGTCAGGGGGGTTAATTTTTTAAATCATTTACAGAGTTGGAGCTGATTGGCTGGGATGTTAAAATGGTTGTTGCCTTTAAAGTTTGTGATTTAGAACAGAATAGAACCTTCAATGTGAGGACTACCAATTAGATGCATTAAATCTATTTTAAAAGTGGACAGACTCAGGCCAACAGGCAGTCTAAACTGATCAGATCTTCTTTCACAGTTGGGCAAGAGAGATAGGGTGGTGGGGGGAAGAGATTGGGAAGGATACACCAAAAAACTTCTTGTAAATTGTATGCTCTGAATCCTAGCAATTTTAAGGTTTGGTGGGATTTTGGGGGTATTTTTTGATTTGACACAAGAATCATTGTTTATCTAAGGCCAAAGAGGAGAGTAACTTTACAGCTCCTCCAACAGGAGGACAGTGTAAGAGTTAAGTGGCATGTAGCACTATTCAGTGAAAAACAATGAGTGCTACAAAGGTAACAAGTTCAAATCCTCAGTCAAGGATTTGCCTGCACCTGGATTTGCTTTGAAAAGCAAATATACAGGTGCAGTGTTGCAACCAAGTTTCAAGACTTGCCTGCCAACATATCTTACAATACACAGGGGGCGCTCTATGAGTTGCCCCTTGACGTATCTATCAACACAAACCAATCTGATGGCAATGTCAAACTGCAAGCACTTTCTCCTAATTAGGAGCGCTACCAATTTTGACCTGCTAATCCCTGCACAAGTTATTCCTTGGCTTTGAACCCTACATGGAACATGCCACCATGCTGCCCCCTTGTGGGCTTGTGGCTTTCCTCATACAGTATATTAATCACAATATTCTATAATAAACAATACCTTATTTTTTCATTCTTGTCCTTTCTGTTTGACTGTTGTCTTCCCCAATTCAAATACCAAACTCTCCTTTGTTCAGTTTCAAAAGTGGTAGCAGCAGTAGGTTCACGGCCTACCTAAAAAAATTCCCCCAAGAAAAGACAGAGTACGGGCCATATGGCTACTTCCCATCAAGAAAACTTCCTTCCCATCCCTAAGGGGGAGATCCCCAATGGGTATGTCATCTACCAAGATCAACTAGCACTTACAAGTGTGTATAATTGAATCCGCCTTGGGCAGCGCAAGGCAAGCATTACCCTGCCACAGTCAGATCTCTTGCAACGCATGCTCAACCTCCAGCTTGAATCCTTTACGGGTGGTGTCAAAGAGGCTGGCATTGTCAGTTGGCTCCATTCAACCAAAACCTCCCTCTGTATCTGTCAAGTACCCAATCCCATGTGGGTTGCTACTGTGTCTGGGAGCCTCACAGGGTCCGCTGCTGTGTGGTTCACCAACTGGGCCAGCCAAGAAATAGATGCCACTTGGGCGTTGTTCAGGGACACTGTGAAGTCCCTCTACAGTGAAACCTTTTCACCTATTGTGGTGAGAACTCCCCTCCTGGCCATTAAATATACCAGGTCTGTCCCTGAATATCTTGCATCCTGTTATAAGTCCTTGCCAACGCCTCAGAAGCTGCCACTGATGGGAATGCCATCCTTCTTATACTAATAGTCAATGAGCTCAAGCCCCATATCTGCAAGTGGGTTTTGTGGGGTGCTGTACCTCCATCAACAACTGTTACAAGGCCATTGTGGAGGCCAAAAATCTGGCTTCAATAGGTTCCTGAAGTTCTAATGATGCATCACCCCAACCTTGTCCCACACCTGGCAGTGCCCACAACCAAGTGGGCTGCTACCAGTCACGCCAACAGGAAAATGGGGTTAAGCGTCTCTGCAAGGGGGAACTCCAACTAGCACAAATTGAGGACCAGAGAAAAGCCTGGGGATTGTAGCTACAAGAGGTTCTAAAACCCCACTTGACCCTCACTCTCAATCCCTTCTTGCAAAGAATCCCTGCAACTACTGTGTGCATGAAGTTAAAACCCTTGACGTATTTCAGGTTCACAGCAACAAATGTGTTCTCCAAGAAAGCCACTCTTCAAATAAAGTAACCCACTTGGCCTATCCCTTTTGTTTTTTGGGAACACCCAAAAATTACTGGTAGATACTGGGGCCAATCACACTATGGTGGACCAGGCATTTGCTGACTCCCAACAATTAGACCAAGTGCCAAGCAGATTCAAGGCAGTATGAGTAGCTGATTCCCGTAGAGTGGCAATTACCCATGAGACGGTACCCTTCTCTGTGAGAATGGGGAACATCCAGGTTAAGCTCTCTGGATCAATCATGGCAGGGCTCAGCCACAACGTAATTGCTGGCCTTAACTGTCTTTGTCAAATGTCCCTACATTGACTGGGATACATCTTTAATGATCCTCAATAGAAATGTGGGTGGGATTTCAGATATACCCTGTTGAGATGAGCAAGTTACTTCACAATACTGTGTTTGTCAGAATAACAGAAACTGACTAGTACAGTTTTAAGGGAGGAACTAGACTTTAACCAATGCTCAGTCAAAGTTATCTGCACGCAACCACCTGTAGCCCCTACCTTGATTACTCCACCTCCACCAGCACTTGCTGCTCTCCTCAAGGAATATAAGGACGTTTTCAGAAAAACACTGGACCAACTACCCCCCTCCCCAAGAGATCCAACATGCTATACAATTGCAAGGGTTGCTGCCCAAGGCATTCCCACTTTATTGTCTGAAGCCCAAGGAAGACAAGACTCTCTGTCAACACCTCATGGACGCACCCAATAAGGGCTTCATTCACCCCTCCCTCTCACCATATGGGGCTGTGGTCTTTTTTGTAGCCAAAAAAGACAGGTCCCTTAGATTGGTAACCAGCCACCATGCTCTAAACAAGGTGACAGTCAAAAACAAATACCCCTTACTTCTAATTGACAACCTGTTTGACACGCACACGGGTGCAAAGGTCTTAAGTAAGATTGATCTCACACAGGGTACAACCAGGTCCACATTGCACCAGAGGATGAGGAAAAAACTGCCTTCTGTAAACGCTACAGGTTGTTTGAGTGTTGTGTCATGAACTTTGGAATGACCAACACGCTCTCCACCTTTGCAATGTTGATGAACAAAGCATTTGAAGGACTGATTGGAAAGTGTGTCATTGTGTACCTTGGCAATATTATTGTCTTCAGTCAAGATCAAACCACACATCTCCAACACCCTTGTGCTGTCTTTGACACCCTTTGTAAAAACCAGCTGAAGGCTAAGCCTTCAAAATGAAAATTCCTCAGGTGAGAGCACCTATTTCTTGGGAATACCATCTCTGCCCAAGGGATAAATCCCAATCCTGCCAAAATTAAGGCAAACACAAGCATGTCACCCACTGCTGATGTGGGTCAAGTGTGTATCTTCTTGGGCCTGGTTGCCTACGTGCAGAAGTTTATCCCCAATTGTGGAGAGCTAATTGCGCCCCTCACTGAACTCCTAAACACTAAAAAGTGCTTCCATTGGACCCCTGTCAGAGAACAAGTCTTTGAAACGTTGAAGCAAAGACTTACAACTGCACCTGTATTGCAATTCCCCAATCAGAACTGCCAGTACAAACTCAAGACTGAAACCTCTGACAGGGCAATAAGGGGTGTGTTACAAGTAGAAGCTGACAAGGGTGTCTTCCTCCCTGTAGCATACAAATCCAGGAAGCTCATCAACTCAGAGCAACATTACCCCATACATGATAAAGAGTTAGCAGCCATTGTGCACTGTGTTGAGAAATGGCGCTGTTACCTGGAAGGGGCCACTTTTCTACCCTGCGTCCTGACAGATCACAAGTCACTCCAATAATTCAACACACAGTCCCACTTGACACGCCGTCAGGCAGGCTGGGTCAAGCGCTTATCCCCCTACCAGTTGCACATTGATTACAAGCCTGGGAAGAAACTTGTTACAGCTGACACCCTCTCAAGGCTCTACGTAGTGTCCATCACCAGGGACAACGGCTTGGAACCAGATGAGCCTATGCTTTATCTCTTTCCTGAAGCAACTATTTATGAAGGCCTTAATTTGGTAATCATCTCCAAGCTAAAGGACAACAAAAGTCAGTTCACCACCAATGCTGGCAACATCTGCCGCCAGGAAGAGACAGGTGAAAAGATGCCCTACATTCACACCACACAACAAGGCAATACCATGCTACACTACCACCACACCTTGGGTCACATCTGAGGACGCAACCTCTTTGAGATCATGAAACATAAGGGTTGGTGGAAGCGTATGCACCAAGATATCTTAGAACTCCTCAAAACATGTGTGTTGTGCAAAAAGAACATGTCCAAACTTGCACCCCCAAGTCTGTCCTGCACATTAAGGCCATGGAGCCCTTTTAGCAGTGTGCCCTCAATATTGTTGGACCCCTCCCTAAAAACCAACTGGTGAAGAAGTACATCATAACAGCCATTGACTGCTTCACCCACTGGTCAGTTGCATGGGCAACCACTAATCACACCACCATTACAATCACCTGCTTCATTGGCAAGGAAATTGTGGCCTGCTTTGGGAAATCCAAATGTCTCATCACAGATGGCAGTCCTGAGCTTATTGGACATGTCATGAAGGCATACTGCGCCAAGAATGCCCTTCAATAAATAGTTGTGACTCCCTATCATCCGCAAGCCATTGGACACATAGAGCAATTGAACATCTTACTGGTCTAAATAATTGCCAAACTCTTTCAGGATCACCTAAACATGGCCTGGACTGAACATCTTCCCACTGCTCTACTTATCCTACAAGCAAGAATCAACAGAGGTACCAGGTTCAGCGCCAGCACCCTGGCAGTTGGGACATCTGACAGCTTGAATGGAGTAGAACAAGGAAATTTACAGTCCACAGTTCCTGGGAACCCCCCTTGTTGACAACTCCATCCCTGATCCAGTGGCGTGACAAGGCCTGGGAGATTGAATACAAGCAAATTGAGGGAGGGGAAAAACACCTTGAGGCCAGATACGCTGTAGGTGACCCCTCCACACCCTCAACCCCAATTCAGCCAGACTGGAACCCAACCACCTGGGGCCTTTCAAGATAGCACAGTCTATGACAACAACACCTATCAGCTTGAAGATGTCCAAGGAAACATCAAGAAACTTTACCATAATCACTTGTGCCCTTGTTGTGCCATCCCCACCCAAAAGTTATTTGTGCGGACCTTCCCAGATCTTCTGCACGCTCCAATCCTGGTGTCTGACAACAAGTAGGGGGCAAGGGGGGTGTTGCAACCAAGTTTGCAGACTTGCCTGCCAACATATCTTACAATACACAGGGGGCACTCTATGAGTTGCCCCTTGACGTATCTAACAACATGAACTAATCTGATGACAATGTCAAACTGCGGGCACTTTCTCTTAATTAGGAGCGCTACCAATTTGACCTGCTGATCCCTACAAAAGTTATTCCTTGAATTTGAACCCTAAATGGAACATGCCACCATGCCACCCCCTGTGGCTTTCCCCATACAGTATATTAATCACAATATTCTACAATAAACAATACCTTATTCTATTCATTCTTGTCCTTTCTATTGGACTGTTGTTTTCCCCAATTCAAATACTGAACTCTCCTTGGTTAATTTGCAACAGAAGGAATCATTAATTCCCTGGCTGCAGCTGCAAGTCCTGTCCTGGCCCCCAAAAATTATACCAAACCTTGGTGGGTTTGATTAGGCCTTTGAAAGCTAAATTTAGCTGCTCAGAACTCCCAGTTCAAGCCTACTCTCCATTTAATAATTTGGGGTTCCCAATTGAGAAACCCTTTTTTAATCAAGCTCTTTTTCCTCAGGAATACCTGTCAAGCCAGTCCCAAAATAGCAATCATATTGAAAAAGACTCCAAGACCCCTGCAGCCAAACCTGCCAGAATCAATGACCAGTCAGGCAAAGATAGACCACCAGTAAGCCAAGCAACTGTTCCTGAAGACCCCAAAAATGATGATGAAGCAGCCAATCAACCAGAAGAATTTGAGATGCCAAGCCCTGACACCCAGATAGTACCATAAGAATGCCCAAACGCCCCTGCATGTGAATGACTATATAAGCCAGAAGCATCAGAGAAAATTCTGTATTATCATTCTTACCAAATAAAGTTGATATGAACCTTTGGTTCATCAACCTATTTCCTACATATTTCTGATACTATTTAATCTCCAATTGCCCAGATACCAGAACTCTATTTCAGTAGTTGAACATCAAGCCCCAGCTAGAGAACCAGAATTGCTTGATCATTACCGCGCCCTGAAGCTCTGTTTGGTCCTGTACATTTCACAGAGTTACCCCAACCCCAATCACAAACCCTGGACTTTGGAAGACCTGCAGTGGTACACCCTCCCAGATGCTTTCAAAGATCCCTACCAAATTTTCTATGACAACAAGGAAATTACAATATACCCTTTGATGTTCAATGGGGAATACAACAATCCTTCTGCTTATCTGGTCCCATGGAACCACCCTTGACACCCAAACCGTCTGTCTCAACCCCCCTGCTTCTGATGCCACTGGCCAGAGTAGTCAATTCCTGGGAGTGCTATACCTGGAACTCACTGGATTGATTGATTCTGCCTTGCCAGCGGCTGGATCATGGGCTGTGGATGGGAAGGCCCTCTACTATCTGGTAAAGTTAGGTCCCATCATCTAGTGGGCCATGCCCATACCTGCTTCTTCCCCTCCCTCACCTGAAGGGGCAGCAAGGTAAGCTTGTTATCCTGAAAATGAGGAAAAAATAAACAAATTGTCAGCTGCTTGAGAAGTACTGGGCCAAATTGGGTGGAGGGGCTCACTAGTTTTGCACCTTTGGAGGTGTAACAGAAAAAAGCAACCAAAATTGAAATTAAGAAGAGAATTCAGAGAGGGAAATCTGAAGCCAAAGAAGATGAGGAGGTGGAATACAGCATAGGCCAGGGTAACACAAAAGAATTTTCCACAAGCTGGAAGAGGGTTGAGGATATATTATTCACAACTGGGGACAATTAGCCAAGGTATTCCAACATTGGGGTTATAACTTCCTTTATTTTCAATCTTTCAGGGATAATAAGCTATCTAGAAACAAGTTTCTAGAGTGGGATGGGGAAAGTTTTAAGGGAGTTTAGGATGAGAGTGGTGGGGTTTCTGCAGCATTTGATTAGTTGGCACAAATATTTTAAGCAGTTGGGAGACTTACATTGGAATTCAAATCAATTAAATCATAAATTGAGAAATTCTGGTGGCCAGCAGGTCAAGAACTACCCTCTTTAAACAATGTATATTATGTAATTATTTTATCATTATCAATTGATGCAAAACAGAGTAGATCCAGATTCTCAAGGGATATCTGAGCAACTCCAGTGTTAACCCATTTTTTTCTAATAACCACATTTAAAGCATCTATCATAATCAGGGGTTTAGTAGTGGATTTTGCTGGTTTCTTATCTTCTGTGGACGTTTTATTCCTTCCATTTGATTTCCTACTATAACAAAGAATATGAAATAGAGACCAGTCTTTACAATGGAAGACTGATTTAAAAAACTAACTTATAAATCTGGGTACTGATCTGAATTTATTGGAGGATTAAGCTATTAACTATCAAAGTTTGGGTATTATTATAAAGACTACCTAATTGATGAAAAAGATAATCAGAAGGAATCATGGGGCTAAAACTAGAAGATTTAAAGAGAAGTTAAGGGAAGACTAAATTAGGAAACAAACAAGCCACAAATCTAAAAAAATCCCTTTGAAGGTGGAATTCAAACAACGTCAACATGAAGTTGATACTGAAAGAGCCCAAGCTTTATTATTCTTGGATTTGAGGTACAGAAAAGGAAGGTAATCCTCTAACCAATGTTGGGTAGTTTGCATAATGAGGCACAAGATCAATGATTGATGTTAATTAGCTTAAAAAAGTTAGAAGGTAGAAGGTCAAGGAAAAGAAGGAGCAAGACCAGTGATGTTACTCAAGTGAGTTACAGCAAAAGCAAGCAAAAAAGCAGGAAAATCAATCCAAAGCTTGGATGTGGAATTTGAATCTGAAAGAAAAATTGAGGAGTTCAGACTTAATTTAAACTAACTGAATGTATAGGTTACAGGTTTGAAACCCAAATATGTTGTCAGTAAGTTAAAATTATACTTATTAACATAAATAAAATAGGAAAACTGGATATGAAAGTTAATAAAAGGACCTTGACATAAGTTGAAGTGATAGAGACCCAGGAAAAATAATTGAAAGTGTGGAATAAGGATGGCAAAAGATAAGAAAATTTCAACCAAGTTCATAGTAGCAGCTGATAAAAGTAAGATTCTGAAAATACATGCAGTCAGCATCAGCAGGGTGGATTGCTAATAAGGGCATTCTGGACAACCCATCAGCATTTTGATGTTAAGCACCAGGTCTGTGCACTACTGTGAAATCATACCCCTGCAAGCCTAAGGCCCATTGAGCTAACCGCCCTTCAGGCTCCTTCAACTATTGTAATCACTTATGAGAAGAGTGATAAATAACTACAGTAAAGTGGGTCCAATAGATATAGTTTTGGAACTGTTTAGCAGTGTATAATACTTCCAAGAATTCCTTTTTGGTAACACTATAATTATTCTCATGCTTATTAAGCACACAGGAGGAGTAGGCCACAGTCTATCTAAACTTTCATTGTCCAGATGGACTAGGATTGTGCCTACAGCAAATCCACTAACATTGGAGAACAAGGCAAACTCTTTGTCATAGTCTGGATAGACCAGGATAGGAGCCTCTTTGAGCTTGGCCTTCAAAGCCTCTAACAACTTTTGTTGACTATCTGTCCACTTGAAGGGAACATTTCTGAGCAGCTGGGCCAGAGGCTCACTCAGTTCTGCAAAGTCAGGGATAAACTGGCAGTAGTACCCCATCATATCAAGAAATACTTGGACTTTGCACAGATTAATGGGGGGCAACATCTTGTCAATGGCATCAACCTTATTGTTCATAGGTATTATCCCAGTCTGAGTGAGCTCATGGCCCAAGAATTCAAATCACTCCTTGAAGAAAGCACACTTGGAGAGTTTGAGTTTCAGGCCAGTGTTGCAAATTTTGAGGAAGACAGCTTTGAAGTGATCCAAGTGATCAGTGAATGTGGATCTGAACACTGTTATATCATCTAGATATACAAGTACTCAGGAGAGCTTCATATCTCACAAGATGGAATCCATAGCCCTCTGGAAAGTAGCAAGTACGTTACAAAGTCCCTGGGGTATCCAGATTGGCTCAGAAAGCCCTTCAGATGTAATGAGGGCAGTATTCTCATAATCTTCAGGGGATAAGTCTACTTGCCTGTATCCAGAAGCTAATTCTATCACAGAGAAGAATTTGAATCCTTCTAAACATCTAAGAGCATTGTCAATTTGAGGCAGAGGGTACAAGTCTTTCTTGGTGAGGGAGTTAAGTCAACAGTGGTCCATGATAATTATGTGTTCTCCATCTTTCTTCTTGAGAATTAACAAGGGGAGGCTCACAGGCTTTGGGATGGAGCTAACAACCCAGCATCTAAGAGTTGATTCAGCTCTTTTGATACTTGAGCATTTTTTAATTGACTACAATGGTAGGGTTTGGCACAGAAAGGGGGAGCATCTCCAGTGTCAATATGATGGATGGCACCCTTGATCAACCAATAGTCATTAAGAATGGAGGAAAATACATCCTTAAACTGGTCCAGGAGATCAAAAACATATTTCATTTTTATTTACATCACTTCAAATTCCACCGGGGTTCATATCACCCAACTGTGTTGATGCACACAATGTATATGGAAAAATAAGGGGAAATTACATATGACGCCACACTACACTATATTGATTCCCCCACCGCAATTCTTGCTTTCCACTTTTCAAAAGTATAGTTTCACGTTAAAAATTATTATAATAAAGAATGTAAGAAAACATATGAAAATTTGCAGATATATATTTTTTGGCCTTCTCTATACAACTGGGTACTTTTTAACCCCAGTTGTATAAGCTAGTTTTTGAGAAATTCAAGTTTTACTCTTTGGTCCAGTTGAAGTAGCTCCACTGTAAATTTCTTAATTTAATATAAAAAATGATCAAAGACACAATGTTTTTGAGCTACAGCACCTCAATTACGTCACTTTGAGTTTTAACTGAAAACTTGCAGTCAAAATGGTGTTTTCAAAGTTTTGCCTACTTGTGCTACTATAAAAAAATTATTTTTAAAAAATATTGAAATTTTGAAAGTATATATTTTTAGATTTTTTCTATAATTCTATAAAAAAATATTTACTACTTTTTTATTCAAAGCATTCTCATTTTTCTCTTTAAAAATTTCCCCAAATTTCCCATATTTTGATACTAATTCATTTTTAGATGCCTCTCAAGCCTACCACCAAAGCTGTGTCCAAAGCCTCCAAGTCCAAAGAAAATCTTCCCAAGGCCAAAAAATACTCCCAAGAAGCAGCCTTCAAAGGCTAAAGCTCCTCCCAAGACCCCCACACCATCCCTAGAGCCTGAGGAAACCAGCCCCACCCCTCCTCACTCTACATTTGTTTACTCCCCATCAGATCCCCAGGAGAAGCTTTTCAACTTTAGCCACCACTCTGATCCCACATTAGAGACTGAGGAGGAGCCTGAGCCTGGTGCTCCTGTTGACAATCAAATTGAGCTCTGGGATATAAACACCGTCCATAACATTTTCAATTGAAATGTAGCCTATGCTGTGCCTACCACATATCCTGCTAGCTCACCTTAATGTCCAAAAAGGGAGGAGACAGCTTTGTGTACAAGGGGTACAGCTTCAGCTATAATAACAAGAAGAAACTTATCCATCACTTCAAATATATAATGTTGGGTGCCCTGCAAGGCTAACCACTTATGGATTCACCAGATTTAAGGCATTAACTGTAGGTTACAGCTGTACTGAGTCTTTTGATTCCCTCTATCAACTGATCCATTGGTTTTTTTGCCAAGTTATTCCCACTACCAGGGACAAAAACCTCAACTGAGGCGGCAAATGATGCCCTTATTAATCTCAACTTACCAACTTGCTTCTGTTGATGGTGCTGCAAAATTACAGAGATACCTCACTGATCAGAGGTTTGATTTAAGCACTGAAGGCGTCTGTGCTACCTCCATTGATCAATTGATATTGACTGAGAAACAAAAACTATCTTGTCATGAGGAGAGATTCCTTCTGCACAATTATGGTCAAATGCACAGGAGCACATTATCTGCTTCACAACATCTCAATAATTGCAAAACCTCCCAAAATGCAATACTTGGCTTGAAGATGGCACTTTCTCCACCTGCTCAAAGCTCTTCAGAAAGCTTTGGAATATCCATGGGCAGGTGGGAAATCTAGTTCTTCCACTTGTTTTATACTTCCTCCCCAACAAGAAGCAGGACACATATGTTCATACTCTCACTATCCTAAAGAACAAGCTTGATGAAATCCTCCCCACCATTGAAGAGGAGCCCAAGGAGACTATAGGGCAAAAGAAGAAGATCCCCTCCCAGGATAAAGATGCCCCCACCCCCAAGAAGCAGCCAGAAAGCCTATCATATCATGAATATCTGATAGTGGATTTTGAGCAGGCTCAGGCCAATGCTTTTATCAAAGTTTTCAGGATCTCCCCCAGGGATGCTATTTTCACTTCTGGCAGGCACTCTGCTGCCGCCTCCAAAAGTGCTCTGATCTGCATGAGCTCATAAATGCAGAAGGCATCAAAGAAGTCAAGAACATGCTCAAATGCTTTACTGCCCTTGCTCTGGTTAGAAAGGAGGAAATCAATGTCTTCTACAATACCCTCTTCTGACATCCCTATATCATTGTCAACCAGGCAGTCTTCACGTCCTTTATCAAGTATTTCAAAACTCAATGGGTTGGCATCTTTCAAGGAGCACATCACATAAGAAAAGGCAGTGACTCAATAACCTGAAACTTCTTGAAGCAAGTCAAAGACAGCCTCATCAAGGCCACCTCTTCCCTTGAAGGGTGGTATAGCCAATTTGCAACTAGGGTCAGGGTTAAGAAGCCCAAATTCAACAAGATCCTTGTCTATTTAAAAACCCATCAAGCCATCTCTGCCCGGCTCTTCAAGACTGGTATGAAGACCAAGGATGATCCCCAAAAGCAAACCAAGGTAGTGAAAAAGTACACTGAGATCAGCAAGGTAGTCCTTACCTACTATCCTAAGGATAGAAAGCTTGAGTGTGAAATTACTGGCTTTTTGACTTGGCAATTCAGCCATCAACCTTATTACATGGAATACAGATAGTATACTCAGAAAAATTTGATATTTGGCTCAATTAATATACTATTTATTTATCACTTTATTCATTTTTGCCATCAGTAGACTCTAGTATCCCATTAATATTCAGTGGCACCAAGGCCAACCTTCTCTACAATCAAGAATGTTCTTCCTTGACCCAAAACTAACAGACTGATCTGCCCCAAACCCAATCAAAAACAACTATCCACTATTGATCAATCCAGCGGTGTGGAAGAACAACCCCAAAATACCCAAGTGTCCTATAGAAGCTAAATACTTGGCTGGTAATGAACTTTCAGGTGCTAATCCCAATTATCATAACCACAAAAATTACTATCATATGTTTTAACCCAGTCCTTCCTACATTGACTGGGGTTAAACCTCAAAAACTCCTTTATGTATTTCTATACACTATTTTATTATACTCTGCAATAGAGTTGCTCCCACTCATAGGACATGGGATGAATAGACTGGCTTTTGGGAGATTTTCACAATAGCGGCTCAACAATAGAGCTGGCATTACGCTCACCTTGGGATAAGGTTGGGAGCAGGAATGATGCAAGAATGATAACTCTGCAACAGAGCATTGGGATAGATGCATTTTGGGAAAAACTATTCAGTAAACACCAACACATAGGCTGGTCTGGATTCAAGAATTCTTGGGTCAATTACTCATGTGATAATAATCCTATAAAAGGATATTTCTCTTATAATAAAAACTCTACTCTTATTCTCTTCAACTTTATCTTTTTTTAAGGTTTTATCTGTGTTTAAGATAGTAAAGACTGTTTTTTGGTCTGCCTAGTTAAGCAAAAGGTATTTCAAAGTTAGCAACTTTGTATTGATATTATTAGTCTTCATACAAGGAATTGATACCCTCTTACCTAAAGCAAACTGATCAAATATCTTCTTCCCAAAGTTGATATTGAGAATCTCCAAGCTATCCTAGTTGCTCTTTCAACCAATGTTTGAGCCTATTTGCAATAAACTCTTTATCTTCTCTATTATTTCCTTTAATTTCATTATTCTTTGAAATTTAGTTAGTATTTTTTTTACAATTATATGCTTATTTTAAAGTATAGATCATAGTTATAATAGATGAAAATGGTTGTTTTTGTGTCTATTTTGACTTTTGCCCTTTACAAAGCCTTAATACTATTAAACAACCCCCTTTTTATTTCAGATTTTGAATTCTGAGTTCTTTTTAAGCCTAGCTTTTTTTTAAAATTCTATTTTTTTATTTTTTTTGGAGTTCAAAAAAACCAAACTTTTAAAACCCATTTTTCATAGTTGCAATGCTGTAAATTGAAATGGCGTTTTTACTATAATTTTGAAATAGCAAAAATTTGAGATGGCATATTTTGAGATAGCATTTTTTGAAATGGCGTTTTTGAGATGGTGTGCTGTACCTATATTTCTGGTAAGTATGTAATACAAAATAAAGAGGAAAATTAAATAATAGAGTTATATCTTTATTGAATATATAAGAGGATTTTTATATAGTTAAATGATAAGCCACATAGCATCCATGTAGATCATATCATCATGGGGCTTGTGTTGATCTTATTCCCTGTGGGACTCAAATATCTCATCCTAGTATAATATCTGGATGTGATTTGGGTGCCACATTTTACTTTGCAATTGAGTCATTTATTGGGGAAATGATTTACAGAGAGGGAGTAATTGAAGATGTTGCAACAGGTGATCTGAATTTATCTTATGAATATAAACTATTCTTTTGGGACTTGTGAAACAGGATAAACAGTACAGAATATGAGTCTAGTTTAAAGAATAAGTTAGATTTTTCAAAAATTAAAATATGGGTTATAATTTAAACAGGAATTACTTTTTATTATGAATCAGGAGCTCATGCTGAAACCAACAGGTTATAATATGATTGTTTTACACCATCCACAGTTGAATCTATTTAAGCACTGGGAAAACTTGTATTGATGTAATGATTTTTCTTATTTTTATTTATTTTGTAACAGCATCAGACTATTTACATCCCCAAGTCCACCAGACAAGTTGGGCTAAAGTCAACAAGTGGAGATGCCCCTCAAATGAGCAAGTTACACCTCCACCTCATCAAACAATTCAGGCTGGGTGAGGCCAGGATGCAAGTTAATTTTGGGGAAAAATATCTAATGGACCAGCATTAGATTTCTTTTAAATGCTCCAGAGATTAAGAAAAATAACCCACAGAAAACAAGCGCCTTATCAGATACTGTATCCTATAAAAAGACTATGTTTTGTTTCAAATATGAAGGGTTTTACTGGGGACCACCTATTCAAGTGTCACCCAATATGAGCTGCTCTAATTTCCAGTGCCTGATTATTACTGGCCAAACTAAGAAGATTAGTTTCTCTCTGAGGCCACACCAATCTAACATTGATTTATTAATGGAGCTATCAAATCCCTTACCTCCATACCCATTAAAGGTTGTTAAAGAGGTTTTACGCATCCTAAATTCAAGCTTAATATTGATGGACCAGCTAATGGCGCTATCTTCTTTAAGCCTTTATTCTGGGCATCTTCTGGATGGTATAAAAGATCCATTCTAAATACAACCATCCCCCACTTCAGCTCATACCAGCTTGACATCAAACTACCACTCATTACAGGGCTCTATGCTGAAGGTGGCTTTTATTTCCAATCTTTTTAATTTATGACTCCCTATTATATATTTAAATAAAAACAGGCTAAATTAAATCAACAATTAAACCAAATATTGGCCAAATAGCATTTTAAAAAGGCTAAATAATCAATTGCAACTTATGATCAAAAACTTATTTAAATTAACTCTAAAAATAAATGTAACTTTATTTCACATAATAAAAGCTTAATCAGTTCAAAAGTAACTGATTCCTGCCAATTATTTTGCACTTTTTATTATTAGCTATCTATTGTAATACATAATTTAGAATACACCAGAAATTTATTGTCACACCCTAAAGTTTAGCAAAACAACTGGAATTTTTGTTTGTCAAGATTTTATTTTTAAGATTGCGTGAAAAAAGTATTATCTTAATTAACTTGACTTTATTTCAAATAAATATTACCAAATGACTGACTGCTTTAATATATACATGTTTTAGGAATATATTGCTGGGTGATACTCAGCTAATTTCCAATATTCTAACATTATTTGAGCACTTAACATAAAATTTACTACATAAAGCCTAAAATTGATGTCATAATGTTGGATTATATTCCTAGAAATGTGGGTGTTTGAAATGATATGGGTAATGTTGTAACTGTGCTGTTTTAGAAGAGTTACAAGGGGAAAATATTTAGAAACTAGATAATATTATTTATTGAGAGATAATGATTATATAGTTAATTTGAGTCACAGATAACAGGAATATGATAGTGTTGACCACACAGTGGGATGGTGAAGGGGGTGGCTTGATCCTGATAGTGAGTCAAGCGCCAAAACAAGGTATCCACTGTAAGGGATCAGCATTTGTTCATGTTGTTGGATTTGGCAATTTGAGTTGACTTCCTAGTCTGGCTTCAAGTGGCCAGATAATTGGGTTGTGAGTCACAAACTTGCTTACTTGAAACCTTGGTGGAGGGTCAAGCCTGCTGTTTCAACCCCCCAACTGAAGGTTGGCCTCCTCTAGGGGTAGATTGTCAGGGAGGTTGTCAGGAGCCCAGGCGCCATACTTGACTAACTGTTGTTCTGTGGCGGGTAGGGCAGTCTTGCATTGTCTTTGTCTTGCTTTGCAGGGTCTCAGGCAATCATGGTGGAGGATTTTGTCTTGTTTGCGCTTCCTGAGTCCTTGCACAAGGTAAGTGTTATTTTTGTTTACCTTTAGGATGATTGCTGGGCCTACTTTTTTGGGTTGTAGTTTGCTTTTGTCAACATTCATGACCCAAACTTTGTCACCAACTTCCTGTCTGTCTTGGATGGGGACAAAGGTATTTTTTAGATGCTTTTCTTTCTTTTTTTGATTGATTGTTATTGACCTGTATGACTTGAGGGTCTGAGAGGGGTGGAACTTTACTGGGTATCCCCAGCTTAGGTCCTGCTAGCGCTTGAATGATGTTGGGTTGTATGCCATAGACCAACTCAAAAGGGCTTTTCCCGGTGGATCTGTTCAAACGGGTCTGGCATAGAAGTAGTGCAGTTGGTATCTGTTTATAACAGTCCTCAGGTCTCCTGGTGGTAAGTTTGGCTAAGGCTTGCACAAGGCTGCCATTAAGCTGCTTTATATGTCCATTGGCTTGTGGATGGTATAGTGTTGTCACGGTATGTTTGACCCCATTTTTAGCAAGGTATGCATTGGTATCTTCAGAAGTCAACTCTTTGCCTCCATTGGTTATCAGGAGTTCTGGCTTTCCAAACTTGCAGATGATTTTCTTTCCTATGAATTGCTGCACATTGTTGCCAGTATGTGTCTTTACTGCTTGGGCTACTGGCCATCATGTAGCAAAGTCTATTGCAGTGATGATGTATTTCTTATCATTATGTTTTCCTGGCATGGGGCCAACAATGTCTAGGGCCCACACCTTGAAAGTTAGCTGTGTGCGGATGAGTAATACTAATTTTGGTGGGTTTTTTATTTTTGCAATTTTTTTGTACACTTCACATTGGTCTAGGACTTCTTGAACGTCACAATACAGGGTTAGCCACCAGGCCTTGTGTTTAAGGAACTCATATAGGTTGCAACTCTTGGTGTGTCCTAGGTCTCTATGGTAACGTAGGATGGTGTCAACTTGCTGGTATGTGGGGATATAAGGGATGGTAGTTCCATTGGACATTTTTTGATGCAAGGTTCCATACACGTCTACAAATAGGTGTTTGTTATTAATGATTGTTTCTTTTTTTATGTTGGTTGTGCCAGGTGGGAAGCCTTTGTCCTTTGTCCAAAGTACTAAGAGGGCTAGTTTGGGTCAAGCATATTTTATCCTCTTGTGGCACGGACATACAGGAGCAAGAGAGCGTCTGCCATGGCAAGTTCTGGACCAGGTTTGTATTTTATGAGCATATTAAATCTCTCTAAGAGTTCCATCCAGCAGGCTTGACGGCAGGATAGATTTTATTGAGTTTTGAGATATATGAGCAACTTGTGGTTGGTCAGTGCTGTGAATTCTTCCCGTTGTTCTAGATAACAGCGCCATTTGACTAGGCAGTGTACAATGGCCAACAGTTTTTTGTTGTGGATAGGATATTGACACTTGCCATCTTTCAACTTTTGTGATTCATAGGCTACAGGCAGAAAGTCACCATCATTATTTTTGATTTGCAGTACTCCCTCAATGGATGCGTCTGAGGCGCCGGTTTCCATTTGGTATTCCCTGTCACGTTTGGGTATTACAGGATAGGTGTTGTTGTGAGTTTCTCTTTGAGACGTCTAAAACAGAGGTCACGTTAGGGGGTCCACACAAACTTGGATTTGGTGCCAGTTATGGTGGATAAGGGGGCAGTCAAGACCCCACAGTCAGGTATGAAGCAGTGTACATAGGCCACCATCCCCAGAAATGTACGGAGTTCTGACTTGTCCTTGGGTGGTGGCATCTTGCAGATGGCCTGTATCTTTTGACTATTGGGTTTGATGCCGTCTTTTAAGACTATGTGTCC
This sequence comes from Entomophthora muscae, assembly GCA_014839935.2. Lineage (NCBI taxonomy): Eukaryota > Fungi > Entomophthoromycota > Entomophthoromycetes > Entomophthorales > Entomophthoraceae > Entomophthora > Entomophthora muscae. Next base: position 170,422 of record QTSX02007126.1, on the reverse strand, counting down.
TAGGAAAGGAAGTTTCTTGAAAAAGAACTGGCTTTTGGAGGGTTTGTCCAGAAGCTTGTGTTGTGCCAGGGTAGCAAAGACTGCCTCTAAGTCCTTGTAGTACTGCTCTACTAAGGGACTATAGATAATAACGTTGTCCAGGTAGACTAGGGCATGCTTTCCTATGTGCGGGGCAAACACCTCATTCATGAAGGTTGTAAAGGTTGAGGGGGCGTTTGTCATATCAAAGTTGAGTACCACACACTTGTACAAGCCATATTTAGTATGGAAGGCTGATTTGGGAATGTCTTCCTTCTTAATACAAATCTGATTGTAGCCTGCAGTTAGGTCAATCTTGGAGAAGACTGTGGCTCCACCCAAGGTGTCAAAGAGGTTGTCAATAGGTGGTAGTGGGTAAAAATTCTTGATGTTAACTTTGTTTAGGGCTCAGTAGTCTGTGACTAGATGCAAGGTACCATATTTTTTGGCCATGAAGAATACAGCGGCCCCAAAGGGAGATTTTGAAGGGCAGATAAGTCCTTTCTCCAATGCTTCCTTGAGGTAAGCACATAGGGCGTCATCTTTGTTTGGAGTCAGGCAGTAGATAGGTTGTGCTTTGGGCAGAGACCCTTTGAGTTGGATGGAATGTTGGATATGTTTTCTGGGGGCAACCCGGGTAAAGCCACCTTGAAGATTTCTGGATGGCAGGCCACAATTCCGCAATTCTGAAGTGTGGAGGTATCCTGGTGATCTTTAAAGTGTATGGTCTTGTACTGGCAGGAGTCCCAGTCAATTGCTTTCAGGTTTTTTTGTCCAGGGTCTCTGTAATCTGCACAAAGATGTGGTTGCATAGGAGTTGGTCCACTGAGTTGGGGTAGATCTGGCAGTTGACACCTTCATGCTTGATGGTAAATACCAAGGTCACCCAGTCTATGTGAGGATTGTTCTTTTGTAACCAATCCAAACCCAGTACAATGTCAAACTTTGGAAAGTCAATGACAGGGCCTTAGATGGTGAAAGTTAGGTTCTTGAGCATGACAGAGAAGGGGGCAGCTTCCCTTATTACGGCAATGTGGTGTTCAATAGCCAGAATTACATTTTTAATCCACAAAGAATTAGTGGTTAGCTTGAACTTGTCCACAAAGCTGCTGTTGACTAGGGTTTGATCTGCACCCAAGTCCAGGAGTGCCAAGCCTGTGTAACTATAAAAACAGAAAGGATAGGACATAAGTTTATTGGGATGCCTGGCAATGGTGTACAGTACCAGGTCTTCTGAGAGTACTTGGATCATTGGGCATTGGTCCACGTCCTCAGGTTGGTACTCATCATTGGGCAAATCAGGAGTTGTGCAGGGAGAGCTTGGCTTGCTTAATGCTCTCCCTGGGATTTTCCCTTGTCTTGATTGCCCTGTGTGGCAGTGACACAGAAATGTGTATGGTTTGAATGGCCATTATTCCCACTTCCATGCCCATTTTAACCCAAAGGTTTATGATTTGTGTGGTTTCTGTTGTTTCCAGGGGGTGTTCAGGTGGAGCGCCCACCTGTGTGAGAGTCTTTGGGTCTCTCTTGTTTTCCAGTTTGCGCCTTGTGAAGAGCGTTGGATGTTTGTTCTGCTTTCTCTGCCTTGCAATACAGACTCTGTAGATTGGTCACCTGGTCCAGGTTTATGTGTCTCATTACATGCAATTTGAGTGTGTCATAGTACATGAGGTGTGTGGCTGGGGTGTCAAAGGCCATGTCAGAGGGTGCGCATAGTTGGAGTTCCTTGTAGGCGCGGCTGAGTTCCTTCACGGTACCTGTCTGGGTTAAGCTCTTTACTTGAGTATGATCATGAGCGCAGTATCCTTAAGCACAAATCTTGCCAAGAAGTCTTGTTTGAAGATATCTAAGTTCTTCTTGGTATGTTCTTTATGCCACTTGTTGCACCAGGTGCCAGCATTGTGTGTTAGCTGAATGAAGATCTCTGCAATCCAGAATTGTTGAGGGCATTCCATTTATGCCAGCTTGCTCTGGGCAGATTGGATCCATGTGGCAGCGTTGTTGTTGTTGGCCCTGGCAAAAGGTTCCAAGGCAGCTCTTCAGAGTCTTTGGGCTACGTAAGCAGGTATGGTGTTTTTGTCAGTTGGTCATGGGATGGTGGCGGCCGTCTGGAAGAACCCTTATGCAGACATGGCGTTGAAGGCGGATAGTGGGATCACTATGTTCTGGTACAGGACAAAGCCATCAGGTATCTCAGTACCAGGGGTATACAGGGTCCAGTCAGGTGGGAGGCCAGACATGATTCTATCAAGGATTTATTAACCACAGCAAGTACAGGCAACAGGCACAACTTTGGGGAATAAAGTGGGATGGGAACCTACCTGTTCTACCAATGTTGTAACTGTGCTGTTTTAGCAGAGTTACAAGGGGAAAATATTTAGAAAATAGATAATAATATTTATTGAGAGATAATGATTATATAGTTAATGTGAGTTGCAGATAACAGGAACATGATAGTGTTGATCACACGGTAGGATGGTGAAGGGGGGGGTTTGATCCTGGTAGTGAGTCAAGCGCCAAAACTGGGTATCCACTGTAAGGAATCATCATTTGTTCATGTTGTTGGATTTGGCAATTTGAGTTGACTTCCTAATCTGGCTTTGAGTGGCCGGATAATTGGGTTGCAGGTCATAAAATTGCTTACTCAAAACCTTGTTGGCAGGTTGAGCCTGCTGTTTTGACAGTAACAATATAAAACAGAAAGACAATATAGTATTTAAACTGATTTTGAAAAGGCTTGTGGTGTAACTGGCAATTACCTGAACTTCATTTCAAACCTCTGGTTTGAAATTCATCTTTTTGCAGGTAACCACTTGATCTGAAACCATCCCTCTAAACCCTCTCAAATGCAATATTCATGTGTATATTAAGAGTATATAAAATTTTCAAATTTATCAAATTAAGACTTAAGTATTTTACCAAATCTTTGATTTTGGCTATTTTGAAGTTTATTCAAAATTTTGGATTCTGCCTCTGATTTTCTGCTTTGAATCTGCCAACGTCAGGAAGGCAATACCTCTATCTTCAAACCTACAAGACTTTAAGAACCAGCCTTTCCCCCTGTTACATCTTACTTGGTGATCCTACCAGGGAAGACAAGCAATGTCTTCCAATCCTTCTGTTACAGACCTCACCACTACTGTGAATCCTCTGACCTTGCTGAAGGCTATTTATACTCAGAACATACCCTTCTTTGATGGCTATGATCCTCAAGCCTGGTTTCTTTGCTTTGACCTTTTCTGTAAGAAGCATCACATCCAGCAAGAGGACCTCCTGGAAGAAGTCCAGTATTTTCTGTCAGGTTGCGCAGCTCTGTGGCATACCTCTTTAAACTATAACCTGAACTGGTCTGACTGGAAAGCTCTTGCCTATGAGAGATTTGGTGAAGGAGTGGAAGGAACTCTCCTCAAACTAAAGTCAATCAAACAAGAAAAATTTCAAGGAACAGATGAGTTTATTGAAGAAATCAGTGCTGCATTGAGCCAATATCAAGATTTGGTCTATTGTAGCCAAAACACACTTGAAGGCAAGCACAATAGCTCTTTTTCCTAGAAATGCAAGGATTAGATTGATTGTGTGAAGCACTTACACAAGAATACTATCAGTACATCAATACTCATGCCCCAAGCAATAAAGAAGAGGCCTACTTTCTTATCTTTTGCCTTGGCAGATTCAAGACCTGTGGCCAGCTGTTCCACTCCCCAGTAGCCCCTGAACCTGTTGTCAAAGCCAAACCTGAAAGAAAGGCAATCATGCCTCTGCCTGCTGCTGACATGGGTAATACCATGAAGAAGTTATCAGACACCATCTCCAGTCTCTATATGTACCTTACAAGTGGAGACCAACCTAAGTCAAATCAGTTTTTTCATAATTGAAAACAGAATTGCAACCATTGTGGAGAAGAGGGGCATCCCTTTATCTACTACCCAACCTTGCATGCACCTGAAGCCAAGGCATCCACTAGTGAGGCCAAGCCACCCAAGACTAGGTCTTCTAAACCTAAGAAGGAGGCTAATGTATCATCAGCCAAAGATGAGTGTGGTGCTAAAGGGGTTTAAGGGTAGTTTGGATATAGCTGAGCAGCAAATGGGAACACAACAGGACTACTATCTTCTTATTTAACAGAACCTCTACATGTGGGCTCTGTAAGTAATCTAAGAATAAGAAGTTGTTGGTTATGTTTTTATGGTATTTGATTATCTTTATTGGGGATCTCTTGAGGGTCTTTTTATAGTTGGAGGGGGGAAGGGAAAAGAAATGGTGAGTCATACTGACTAGGGTCTAGACTTTCAGGCACTAAGCTATTCTTGAAGAGCTGAAAGATTTTGGGGAATACTCAGAGAGGAATGGCTTAGATTGGGTGAGAAGTGAACATTTGAACATGTGATCTGGGAGTCAGGTGGTTGCAGCAAAAGTAGGACTGTCTTTGGGAATTGGGTGAGAATAGAGTTTCATACTGCTAGTGGGCGCAAGCAATGAGTTGATCATCAATGCATCTGCGGCTAGCCACAGATGCGTTGATGGGTCAATAATTGCCACATGAAAACCCTTTCCAATGGGTCATCAATTGGAGCATCTGCAGCTAGCTGTAGATGCATTTATTGGCCACTAATTGCCATATTAAAATTCACTCTGATGGGTCACTCTCTAAAACATCTGTGGCTAGCTGCAGGTGCGTCAATTAGTCTCTAATTGTGGATGCCCCTATATGATTTGGAGGGTTACCCTCTGGCATAAAACACAAAAAAGGGCAGCAGTTCCCCTTATACTTCTCCAAATAAAGAATTAGTCCAAACATAGCAAAACTGAGGCATGGCATCCTGCACCACATACCCCCAGATCAGGATGCAGCTTCATCCTAAAAAGGAAATCAGAGGCCTTCATAATGGTAAGTGGATGTTCACCTGAAACCAATTTAAAACAGCCAATTAATTGTCGAGTGACCTAATGATAATTGGGGAATAAGCTTAGAGGGGTGAGTCAGGATAAATCACCCAATGATCATTAAGCCAAATTAATTGGGTAAAATTGAGTATAAATAGAGATGTCCTGAATGATTTCCCTTAGTCAAAAATGTCATTATCTTCTGCTGCCTGCCGCGTTTGTGAATTGTCCACCTCCCTACAGGCCGCGCTAACCGCTCTTTGTCAAGCCAAGCTTGAGGCCCTTGAACAGGGGGCAGGCTCCTCAGTAGAGAGCAAGGAGCATCTCTTAGAGGACCTCCCAGAGGAGGACCGCAAAATAGTATAAGCCCCATTAGCATCTGTTGCCTTTGCCATTGCGCCCAGTTGGGTTCACACTGCTGAGGGACGCCGGTACCTCCAGCTAGATGAAGAGGTCAAGGGGTTTGAGGCCTCTAGTCTAAGGCGTCCAAGTCTTCAGGTGCCCAAGGTCCTGAATCCAGTGAAGATGCTGAGTTCCAACCCAATCCCAAGGATTGCAGCCCGCCAAGTTTCCCTGCTTCTCCAGCTACCCAGCTTAGGCGTATTTGTGACCTGGCCCGCGGGGCAGAGGCAGCCTTGCCAACCAATGATGAAAATGCTTTACGGGAGGTGATAGCCCAGGCTGCCTGTAAAGCAGCTGCTTTGCAAGTGGCTTACAAAGCTCTTGTTGACAAGCAACGGCACACAGTAAGGGAGGCAGCAGATTGTTTAAATGCAGACAATCCTGCTGAGGACACCTTGGTTCCTCAAGTGACTATAGAGGAGACTGTCGCCAATATGGGGTTGGACAACATGACCATTATACATCATGATCCCAACCGTTCTGAGCAAGCTCTTGGTCCCTATAGCCAGATGGCTATCAACACGGTTTGTCTTGACAAGCAGTCTGACAATGATTACCATAAGGTTAGGGCCACCCTTCAGGTTGAGCCAATGGCTCAAATTCTTGAGCTGGTCCAAAACAAAGATTCAGTATGGTTTAGGAACTCCTCTGTGAACACATATGCACATGTGCCTCCTGTGAGACGCCTTCCTTCCTCCTCTAATCTTATTGACATTGCACAGCTAGGGCTGGGGTGTCAAGTAGCCAGGCCAGTTATCACTTAGGCAAGTCACTTGGTGGAGAACGCCATGGCTATTGACACACAGCATGCCCTTTTGTTTACCTTATCTGAATTCAGCCGGCTAATTACAACTTGTCCTTGCAAGATGGCTGATGTCACTTTTTTCTCAAAATGCCCTGATCTTGGCGGTGGAGACTTGGGGGGGGGTGAAGCAGGACATCTGTCCTGTTCTCTCCTATCATGGGTTTGATGGGGCGTCTCAGAGCTGTTGGTACCACCTGGTTGCCAACTGGGTCAGGTTTTGGCTCCTAAATTGTATCACCAGCGGGTGCAAGCTCTTATCACTCTGGGTCTATTCTTCAATCTGGCTAATTGCGCCAATCTATCCTGCAAGAAGGTAGCCACTGCTATTGACAACATGCAGGATCAGCTGTTCATGGGTTGTCCCACCAAGGGGTTTGAATCATACAAGTACATGATTCAGGACACCCTCATCTTAGCTGCCGTCTATACCAGCCATCATCCTCCTGAGAAGTGCTGCATGTACAATTGGATGCTCCAGGCTCCCATCAGCGACTATGTAGCTTCATATAATGATGATCATATGTTCCCTTTTGTTGTGGCTGCCAAGATCACTAACCATTACATGGGGTTCATGACCCCTCATCAGCTGCAAGAATAAATTCTTTTGCTTTCACCATAGTAATATATTATTAATATTTATTTTATTTATTTATGGGATAAATACCTTTTTTATTTATGCAGGCTATACCAACAATTGGTCTCTTCAGCCTGATCCTATGAAGAGGTAGTAGGATACCTTGCTCCATCAACTGTCTATATATTCCTACGTAGTGTTTCCTCTACTGCCCTATATAGAAGAGACAATAGAGAGGCCAGCAGAGGTTTTATAAAGCCGTATGGCCTTACTAATGGTTGCCCATGTAGGCAGAAGTTGGCAAGGAATGAGGAGACTCCTTGTCAACTACAGGGGCTGCTTTCATAAATTTGGCGTATACTCTCTGATAAGTTCAACCAGAGGCAATATGTCAAACTGTATATGCATTGAAGCTACTTTTCTCAATTACCATAAATGGACCTGAGAATATTGGGATGAGTTTGTGGAGACGTCCAGAAGTCTGAGCCCTGGAGACAAGTACATGTTGGCCAATATTAAAAGAAGCTAGCTTGGGACAATGCTTTATGTTGCAAGCAAACACGATAGCCCAATTTGTTTCCATAGTGTTATATGATTTGTGGTGCAGAGTTATTAACTCTTTGGTGAGGGCTCTCAGGTGGTCATTGGGGAATCTATCTTCATCCAAGTGATAGGTTGCTTGAAGCCCAGGTAGAGAAGGTTCTTGCCCATAAACCATCTGGAAGGGGGAACATCCAGTAGCAGTATGATTAGTTACCTGGTATGCCATGAGTGCCAAGGGGACTAAAGTATCCAAAGACAAGCCCAAATATAGCATGAGCTTTTTGAGGATAGTCTTGAGAGTGCCGTTAACTTGTTCAATAGAGCCATTTGTTTCTTGGGGATACAGAGTAGATTTTTTGTCCTTGATTCCCATAGCCTTGTTTAATTCAGCTAGAAGCTTGCTGGTGAAATTGGTCCCATTATCCGTCAAGATGGTGTGTGGGCAGCCATGATTAGCAATGGTATGTGATAGAACAAAATGGGCAGTGTGCTTGACTGTAGGGGCAGGAATAGCTTTGACTTCAACCCATTTGCTGAAATGGTCAATGGCTACTATAAGGTATCTATTCCCACAACTAGTCTTATTTGGGCCTACTGGTTCTACCACATCAATGCTAACAGTGTGAAATACGTGGGTAGGGGGTGCAGTCTATAGCTAGTGGCCTTGGATAGGGGGCAATACTTGGAGCAAGTCATGCAACTTTGACCAAATTCTAATACGTCAGTGTACATACCTTCCCAATAACAGTGTGATGCAAGTGTTGCCATCATATGTTTTTTGCCTGCATGCCCAGTGGTTAAGTTATGTAATTGTTGTAGTATGGCTAGCCGCTAAGAGGGGCAAATGTATGGTAGCTGATGTCCCTTGAATTCCTTATATAAACAGCCGTCTCTAATTGTGGTGTTATGAGAAAGTTTGATTAGGGTTTTCTGGGCCTCAGGTGAGATACTATCCCACTTGGAGGGGTAAGAAATGAGGTCAAACAGGGAGTCTCCTTATGGGGCAAGGTCTGCTACTAGTGGAAGTCTCAATGATTCATCAGTGTTGGCGTGCTTGGCTCTAGGACAGTGTATGAGTTTGTAGTTGTATACTTGCAGTCTCACTACCCAGTAATCCAGTTTCCCCTCAGGATCCTTTAGATTAGCTAGCCACTTCAGGAAGGAGTGATTGGTCACAACTTTGAAGTGTGAACCATACAGGTAGGGGTGGCATTCTTCAATACCATATAGGACTGCAAGACATTTTAGCTCAGTTACTGAATAGTTTTGTTCATGAACATTCAGGGTCCTAGAGAAATATCCAACATGGTGATCATGGCCTTTATCATCCAGTTGCGCGAGGACCATTCCTACTGCTACTAAACTAGCATCCGTATACAAAATAAATTCTTTAGAGAAGTTGGGATACACCAGAACCAGGGATTCTACTAAGGCTTGCTTGAGAGCATCAAAACCAATTGTCAATCATGGTCCCATAAAAATTCTACATCCTTTTTTAGAAAGCAGAAGAGGGGTTGGTCCAGATTGGCAAATGCCTCTATAAAGCGGTGGTAGTAGCCAACCATACTGAGGAAGCATTGCAGGTCCTTGATGGTGGTGGGGGCAGCAAGTTTAGAGATAGCTGTTACCTTGGCCATGATAGGAGTAATGTCTTTCTTATTGATGACATGACCTAGGAACTCAAGATTTTCCTTAAAGAATTGACAATTCTTTGGTTTGAGTTTCATCCCTATCTTGTCTAGCCTAATGAAGAACTGCTCTAAGTTTCTAAAATGGTATTCAAAGCTTTTTGAGTACACATTGATGTTGTCTAAATATACAAGGACACATATGGATTTTAGGTAGCAGAAGGTGGTATCCATTAGCCTTTGGAAAGTGGCTGGGGCGTTGGCTAGTCTTTGCAGCATCCAGGTTGTTTAGTACAGACCATCCACAGTCACAATGGCACATTTATCCTGGTCTTTGACCTCCGTAGGTATCTGCTAGTAGCCTTCTACAAGATCCATGGCTGAGAAGAGCTGTGTGCTTCCCAGCTTGTCCAGAGTGTCATCAATCCAAGGTAGTGGATACCTGTCTTTCTTGGAGATGGCATTCAACTTTCTGTAGTCAATTACCACTCAATTGGTTCTGTCTTTCTTCTTTACCAGGAGCAAAGGGCTGGCCCAGGGACTAATGGATGGTACTAAAAGACCTCCTTCCAGTATTTTATTGCCTTCCTGTTGGATTGTCCAATTAACCACAGCAAATTAACAGTACACGGTTTGGAATAAGGGCTTTGATTCCCCTGTGTTGACTTTATAGAAGCAGTTATTAGCGCAGCTCAGCTCGGCGTCGGAGATGGCAAAAATATGCTTTTACTTCTTGATGAGCTCCAGGAACTTCTCCTTCTGTTGCAGGCCTATGTCCCCAATTTGTTCATCTTGTAGGATAGGTGCTATTAGATTGTGACCAGGGTTTGGTAATCCTAGTTCATACAACAATCCAATAGTATAGGCAGAGGAAATAGATTTATTTGAGACAATTTTTAGGAAGGCTACCCCAGAGTTGCAACCTATTTCTAGGGTAGAGGCGTGCAGGTTGGCCACCAAGATAGTGAGTTTATTGGTAGTCTCCCCTGGGATGAGGTGGTTTGAAACTGTGGACAGCCCAGGACATGGAAAACCTAGTGCTGATACTTCCCCATGCAACCATTTTGGTATGCGTAACTTGATAACTGTTCCTATAATGGCTTGGGATTTGGGAGGAATACTTACACTTTCCTTTGAAAAATTCAGGATAGGGTTGTTGTAGATAACTGTTGTTAATAGTTTGCTTATCCAAGTCAACGTGGTTTTATAGGGGATCCCTATCATCCCAGAGGAGCAGGCAAGCAGGATGCATCCTCTAAGATTAATGCCTTCAGGAGGGACTCTAGGCCAGCCATCAGGTGTCATGAGTGAGAATTCCTGGCCTAGGAGGTAAAACATGCCAGTCTTGTGATTTATGGTGGCCCCAAACTGGTCTATAAAAGAGGAACTAATCAATACATCATAGTTTGTGGCTTCCAGGACTATGACTGGGCAGGTGGCCACAGTATCTCCAAATTTCAAAGTTACCAACAAGTATGCACCTTTGGATCTGGAAGGATTGTTGACTGATGTACCAAAGGTTCTGCTACACTCAACGTCTGGTGGGAAACAGAGCCTACAGGTGAATTGGGAGGATAGGATAGGATAGGATTAAGGCCAGAGCGCCACTATCCAGGATAGCACAAATTGGGATACCAAATACATTGGTTTGTACCCATGTGCTTGACCCAACCAAGAGGCTATTTCTGCCCTCTACCCAGAAGACAAGAGGTGGTCCTTTCTCTAGATTTTCAATGGCTTTCTGTAGGGTTGGAAAAATGTGGACAATATCCCTCAATGGAGTAGTGATCACGGTTTTTGCAAGGGCTTTGGTTATGTTGCTGACAGTGGTGTGGGTTTTCTGGAGGTTCTGATCCCGGAGGATGTAAGTCAGGGCAGGATTGGTCTTTAGAGGGCTTATTTTGTGAGGGGTACTTCTTTTTGGGTAGATGATTTTGCATGTGTATGGTCAGCCACAGCCATTATTGAAGAGTTGGGGCTATGGAGATCAGGAGGGATCTTTTTACTAGGTGGAGACACACTGGTCTTGTGTGTTCTGCTTAGTAGTTTTTTGGCCCTTCCAAGACAATATCCTCTTGAGATGTGTTGGGTTAAGCGTGCACACTGGGTTTTTTATTGGTAGGCTCTTCTTTTATGTCCAGTTGGTGGTGTGGGCAGTTCCTTGCAAAGTGCCCTTCCAACCACACTTAAAGCATTCATGTTCTTCCATGAAAAGTCTTTCTGCATAGAGGACTCTGTCATCATTCTCTTCATATTCCTCCACCACATTCATTACCTGGCAGGAAAGATACACAGGACGGGAAGCCTGGCATAAAGTATGTTGTTGGAGGGAGGCAGCTATGCAAAGTACTGCCTGAGTTGAAGTAGGTGTCAACAGCTGCAAGTGGAAGACAGACAAGTGTGGGGAGGGGCAGCTTGCATGGAGAAGAGCTGTTGCTGCTTCTCTCAGAGTTAGGAAGTTGATAGACATTAAGGTTTGTGCCTCAATCCTGAATCTTCTGCCAAATTCTGGAAGTGCCTCATCTTTTTTCTGAGCAATAGTCAATAAATTGGCTTTTTTGTCCTCTAGCTGTTTGGGGGACCCATAGGTATCTTCAAGGATATTTTTAATTTCCTTGTAAGACTCCTCCCCTCCACTAAGAGAGGCAACCACGGTAGAGAAGGAAGTTTTGTCTAGGCTATTTAGTATTTTGGCACAGGCAACTGGCTCTGGGCTGTCCCTGGTCATGAGCTCAAACCCTTTGAGAAAGACGTGAATGTTGATGGGACCTCCTGGGTTGAACTTGGTGTTTAGCTTGAGGCTGAGGCCAGAGCTGGCACAAGAGACCCACAAAGGTAGACCAGGGTCAGATGGGGCTGGTCCTGGTGGTCCTGAGGGACGACCCAGTGGGGGTCCTGGTGGATCAGGGGGCCCTCTGGAGAAGGCTCTGGGATAACCACAAGGCAGGAGCAAGCACCCAGTAAGGGTGTAGGCCCCATAGGGGTAATTTGGCTGAAAGAAAGACCCCTCTTGTGGTTTGGCTGGGGGTTAGGGCCTGAGTACCCAGAAGGAGGAAGCCACCAAGGGTATTGTTGAGGATGTGAGTGTCCAGGATTTGGAGGGGTCTCCCAGCATGCAGTTGCAGGATCTTCCCTAGGTTCATTAGCATGGGCTGGTGGTGGAGTGTTGGGGAGGTGCTCTCCAGGCATTTGAGTGGGGATAGTGGGTACTGAGGTTGGTCCTGGGGTCAAGATATCTGGAATGGGTGGGAAGGGGGCTGACATGGGGGCAGTAACTCCTCATGTAGCCCAGGGGAAACTTTGATATGTTTCTCCAACTGTGTGAGTGCTGAAAGAAGCCATAGTAGTTTCTACTGGCTCAAGGACAGAACATACTACTTCTTCTGATGTAGAGGTGGAGGCGGATGTGGGGCTTGGTTGTGTACTGCCTGATCCCCCTAGATTCATTGAGTCAAATCTATCATTCAGTTTTGAGATCAGCAACTGGAGGCTAGCGTTCTTCTCTTTTAGGGTGGAGAGATCTTTGTTGTAGGTAGAGGCATGAGCTTCCTGCTTCTGAGTCAGGATGGTCAACTCCTGTTAGACGCGCTTGAGTTGGGATGTCAGTTGCTAGATGAGGCCCAGGTGTTTTCTCTGATTGGCCTCAGTTTGCAATTTTAATGCAACCTGGTCTGACTGAAGCGCTTCCATCTTAGAATAGGTTGTGTTGCTGTTGGTCCCTACAACATCCAAGTCTTCCCGTGTTTGCGTAAGATTGTGATAGAGTAGATCAAGGTTATTCTTCAGGGCCTCCAGGTTGTCTTGGGTCTGGTTGACTCTAGACACAGGATTTCCAGCCCTTGGTCACAGGCTTCTTGGATGTTAGCTAGCTGGTCCTGAATGTCACCAATATTTACATCATGCTGGGTTGAGTGGCCCTTAAGGTTGGCCACTTCTTCTACCAAGGGTTGGATCACCCTCTTCTGGAGGGAGAAGTGATCTTCTGTTATATGTCAAGAAATGGTTACTGTGTCTGAGTGCATGGCTCCCTGAACCTCATGCTCATTTTGGATCTGGTGAAGTCAGTCTTGAAGAGGGTTTACTGCTGCCTCAGTGTGATCCCTTAGTCAATTCAGGGCCATGATGGTTTGCTCACTACTGAAGCATTGTTGTTCCAACCAATTTACCATCATAGTTAACATGGGGTGATTGAATTGAATCAGGTAGGCCTTAATCCTCTTGGTATTGTCTATGGCTGTAGAAGTAAGAACATCCCCATTCTCACTCAGGAACCAGCAGACATGTTCCATATCTGATATAATGGGGTCATCAGAGGGACCAGGGTGGGCAACTTGGTGCATTGGTAGAGGGGGGCACTGGGGATGAATTGGTAAGATGGGGGAGCAGTGGGGACAGGTAGAGGCTCTATGTGTGAGACAAACAGGACACAAGAGCTAGTTTTTTTGAGGGCCCGACGTCTTCAGGGAGGGGGCACAGGATTTCCAGACAAAGCCCTAGGGTGGCGGTGGTCTCTGCTTGAAGTAGAAGATTGGGATGAGGTCCAAGGAAGGTTGGTGAGAGGCTCTTCATCTACCTCAAAAAAGTCGTCTACGGGGTCTTTTTCTGAAGCAAGAGAGGGGCTTTGCAGGCAGGCCAAAGCTGAGTGCCGTCTCAGGGGCTCAACAGCTTGGGGTATAGTAGAGGCAGAGACTAATGGGCAAGTTCTGGCCTGAGTGTGTGGAGGAAGGTCAGAGGTTGGAGCAGTGGGTTCCTCAACCTCTATAAGTAGTTGAGGAACTTCTGCATTAGAGACAACTTGACCCTCAGGGTGGGGGGCTTTGGTGAGAGTTGAGACTTGATCAGCATTACGGGGCCAACCCTGACCTCTGCGTGCAGGCGTTGGGCAGACAGAGCGTAGGGGGGTGGCATTGCAGCATTGCGGCAAGCGTAGTTGGCAGTGGATTGGTGTGGGCAGTCCATGATGTTGGAGTCACAGGTTTGGTCCCTGGACTAGAGGTCTCCAGCAGCAGTGCAAAGGGCAGTGGCGGATACCCCTGTAGTGAGCACCAGAAAATGTGTGCTCAAGGGTTTTAAGGGTAGGTTGAATATAGCTGAGCAGCAAATGGGAACATAACAGGACTAATATCTTCTTATTTAACAGAACCTATATTTGTGGGCTCTACAAGTAATATAAGAATTGGAAGTTGTTGGTTATGTTTGTATGGTATTTGATTGTCTTTATTGGGGATCTCTTGAGGTTCTTTTTATAGTTGGAGGGGGAGGAGGAAAAAGAAACGGTGAGTCATACTGACTAGGGTCTAGACTGTCAGGCACTAAGCTATTCTTGAAGAGCTGAAAGATTTTGGGGAATACTCAGAGAGGAATGGCTTAGATTGGGTGAGAAGTGAACATTTGAACATGTGATCTGGGAGTCAGGTGGTTGCAGCAAAAGTAGGGCTGTCTTTGGGAATCTGGTGTAGAATAGAGTTTCATACTGCTAGTGGGCGCAAGCAATGAGTTGATCATCAATGCATCTGCGGCTAGCCGCAGATGCGTCAATGGGTTAATAATTGCCATATTAAAACCCTTTCTGATGGGTCACCAATTGGAGCATCTGCAGCTAGCTGCAGATGCATTTATTGGCCACTAATTACCATATTAAAATTCACTCCAATTGGTCACTCTCCAAAACATCTGTGGCTAGCTGCAGGTGCGTCAATTAGTCTCTAATTGGGGATGCCCCTATATGATTTGGAGGGTTACCCTCCAGCATAAAACACAAAAAAGGGCAGCAATTCCCCTTATAATTCTCCAAATAAAGAATTAGTCCAAACATAGCAATACTGAGGTGTGGTATCCTGTACCACAACAAGACTTACCTTGTGGAGAGCTTAGCCGCGGTGAGGTCCAATGTGGCTCAGAAGCACCGCTTAAGCCAAACAGTGCACCACTATAGCACTCCTGGGAAGACCAAAAGATCAGAACATCTCAAACCTGAACCAGCCAATCATGAAAATCCTGCAGCTGGTAATCAGCTATAGCAACAGGATAAGCATGATGTGCCATCACAGTAATCTGTGGCTGAACCTTATGAGGTTCCAATGGATGAAGAGGATGGCACATACAATGAGGCTTTACTATTGAATTACAAAAGTCTTCTGTTATCAAGACTTCAAGCCAGAAGCTGCATCAGACCAAGAAGTCCAAGCCCAAAGCCTGCTGTACCTTTGCCTATTGTCAAACCATCTAAGTTCAACGTCTTGAAAACCCTCAAAAACACCCAAGTACCCATTTACTTGTACAAACTAGCTGAGATTGCACCAAGTGTTAGAGCTCAAATGATACAATACCTTGGTACTACCTGTGTGTGTGATATGCCTGAGCAATTTAACGTTGATCAAAAAGCTTTTAGATCAAGCTGAGGAACCAACCATTGACTTCATCAGCATAGGAGCACCCATAATTGACAGTGAGGTAGAAGGACACCCTACAGCCATCATCTTAGATGGGGGGTCAACTTCTAATATCATATTGGAGGCCTTCCTGAGAAAGTTAGGCGTGCAAGAATATAGTTGAGTAAAGGAAAAGTTGCCTTTGCTAACAACAAGACAGAAGAGTGCCTGGGGTTTGTGAAAGACCTTACAGTGTAAATATGTGGGGTTAGGAAGTTAGTATCTGCAGCTATCTTCCAGCTTACTCAGTATAATCTCTTGATTGGTTGCCATGCTTTTAGTGAGTTTGGAATCTCTGTGTCCTTCCAGAACCATGTGTGGTTCATCCAACGTGAGAATACCCTGTTTCCTATTGATGTCTGTTACACCAGCCCTCACCATGAAGGGGAACCCTTCTTGACAGCCGTGGAAGCCATCAACCAGAACAAAGGGTTAACCACAAAGCAAAGGAAGAGACTACATACCTTTATGGAACAGTATCAAGACTTGTTCCGCAATGAAGATGATCCTTTGCCACCTGCCAACATGGAGAAGCATATGATTAACAAAGAGAATCATTGGCCAGTCTGCCAAGCCTCCTACCGCCTTGTAAAGAAATACAAGGAGTATGTGGAGGAGGATATCAACCACCTCTTAATAAAAGGGAATCATTAAGCCTTTCATGTCACCTTGGGCGTTGCCTGTGGTTATTGTGCCTAAAAAGAATGGGAAGTTAAGAATGTGTGTAAACTACATCCTCTGAACTCCATCAATAAGTCAGATAACTACCCCTTACCATTGATCAATGAGATTCTTGCCTTCTAAGCTGGTTCCAAGTACTTTACTAATATTGCCTTGTTTTCTGGCTATCACCATTTTTAAATGGACTCTAAAAGCTTGGAGAAGACAGCCTTTATGACAAAGCAGGGTCATTACCAATACAAAAAAAATGCCATTTGGGCTTACCAGTGGCCCACACACTTTTCAACAGGCAATGAACTCAGTGTTCTGGGATCTCCTGTATAAGAAAGTCACAGTTTACCTTGAAAATCTTACTGTGTTTAGTAAGACTTTTGAAGAACACTTAAAAGTCTTGACCAAAGCCTTTTGCTGTATCTGCAAGGTCAGACTCTCTATAAATGAGTCCAAGTTGCTACTCTGCCAAACAAAGCTGCATATCTTGGGGAATGTTGTAGATACAGAAGGAGTACACCTGAATCCTGAGAAAGTATCAGCACATCAGAAAGTGGCCTAAACCTACCAGTGTTGCGCGTGTCCAGTCCTTCTTGGGTACAGTGGGGTACTACTCTTGTTTCATACCAAACTACAGTGACATTGCAAAGCCCTTGTTCAAGTTAATACAGAAAGATGTAGACTTTACCTGGTCTTCAGAACAAGACAAAGCCTTCCAGGCCTTGAAGGAGCACCTTACTATGGAGCCCATACTCATTCACCCAAACTTCAATGAGAAGTTTTTCATCTTCACTGATGCATCAGAAGAAGCCACAGGAGGAGTCCTGGCCCAGGAGTGTGAAGGTGTGCTACGTCTGATGGAATATACCAGAAAGGCATTCAGTGGTCCAGAATCTAGATATAGCATCTACAATAAGGAGGTGTTAGCTGTGGTCCAAGCCTTGAGAAAATTCAGATACTATATCCTGGGTAATTGCATTACCCTGTACACAGACAACCTGGCGTTGTCTTTCATCCTTAGCAAGCAGCAGGAGAACAGTTGACAGGTATACTGGGGGATGGAGATATCTGAATACCTTATGGATATCAAGCACATCCCAGGAAAGAAGAACATTGTTGCCAATGAATTGTCATGCCAAGGGGAACAGGATATGTATCTAGTAGAACATTTAGCCAAGAGCTACAAAACCAAATTGTTTGCTAAATATTGCTTACTTACCACAGACAAGATGAACACAGATGTTGCCGTGCTCAAGCACAGCCACCATTATGTGATCATAGGGGAAGGACTTTACCGTAGCATGATGGGATGCCTGGTTAAAGTACCTAAGATTGAGGGGTGTTGCCTAATTCTCCGCAAAGTACATGATGTAGCAGGACACTATGGTATCCTGTCAACAGCCAAGCACTTGCGCAAGAAGTACTGGTGGCCCAACTACTTTGACAATGTAAAGACTTACCTCAAGGAATGCAATCCTTGTCAGATGTTCTCCAAGAAACACCTGGTAGCCAAACTAATTAACCCAATTACAGTCAGTGGACTCTTCAAAATGTGGGGCATTGACTACGTGGGACCTGTAGCTGAAAGTGTTAGTGGAAAAAGATACCTGATTGTAGCCATGGAGTATTTCACCAAATGGCCTGTGGCTAAAGCCGTGGAGAAACACAATGCAGAGACCACCGCAAAGTTCCTGTACAAAGACATCTTCAACATCTACAGCCCTCCTGCAGTACTCCTTAGCAGCCAGGGAAATCACTTTCAAAATCAGTTAGTAAATGAGTTTTGTAGAGTTGTAAATACTCAGCACAAACTTACTACAGCATATAATCCCCAGTGCAATGAACTCACAGAAAGATTCAATAAAACATTGGTCAAGAGTTGGAGAAAATCACCACAGACAATGCCACACATTGGGATGTGCATTTACCTGCTGCTCTTTGGAACTATTGTTCAAGAGTTCAAAACACAACCAAGTTTAAACCCTATGAGTTACTTTACAGAGTTCCTATTTGCGGCTTAGATATTAATAATTTAAGCTCTGATGCTTACAAAATGACTGAAAGTCAAAGCTTAGCTGAAAATACTGTGTTAGAGGCAGCAGAAGCTATGCGCTGCAAAGAACGCACTGCGCCAGAGGCTGCAAAAGTACCAGTGGGCTCTGAAGTTCTTGTTTTTAAAAACTCAGTCTCTCAATCCATGTCAAAGAAGTTCCTCCCAAAGTGGTCTGGCCCTATTGTGTGATTGGCCAAGCCAATTCAGGAAACTGCTATCTTGCAGATAAGGATGGCCATAGGCTTGATTACGTCATCAATGGGAATTGATTGAAGCCTTTTCATTGCCCCAATGAGGAAGAGGAAAATGTGGTGTAACTGGCAATTAACTGAACTTCAGTTCAAACCTCTGGGTTGAAATTCATCTTTTTGCAGGTAACTACTTGATCCAAAGTCATCCCTCTAAACCCTCTCAAATCTAATATTTTCATGTATATTAAGAGTATATAAACTCTTCAAATTTATCAAATAAAGACAATTATTTTTCCAAATCTTTGATTTTGGCTATTTTGAAGTTTATTTTAAATCTTGGATTTTGCCTCTGGTTTTCTGCTTTAAATCTGCCAACGCCAGGAAGGCAATACCTCTGTCTTTGAACTTACAAGACCGTAAGAACCGGCCTTTCCCCCCGTTAGATATCAGGCTAATATTTACCAGTGGTTAATATAGAAAATAAAAAGACAAGGCAAATAAGAAAACTAAGTTTTTGTGAGATTGGGCTTATTGACCACAAATAATCAGGCTAATCATTGCACACAGATCTTATCAGTTAAACACTGTATTATCACTAAATTATTATATTATTAAGTGTAGTAATTATACACTGTGCAACTGCCAGTTTATTATACTTAATATAGCTATTATACAGTGTATAATTGTTAGCCCAAAGTGATTATCATTGATTACACACTGTGTAATCAATAGATAATCAATTGGTTACACCCACTATATCTCACTGGATAATGGATTACCTCAGCTCTGTCCAGCCTAAGAGGTACATATACACATATAGAACTAATGAAGGTGAAAAAGGCCTTGTAATACTGATTTTTGAAAAGCATTACACAGAATATAGATATCAGTTTGAGATAAGATTGAGTCAGCTATTATATGTTGTATAATCCTCAACCTGAACTGTAGTATTAATAAGCAGCAGGAAACTATTTGAAATATGATCAATGGTGAGATCCAGAAAAGGAAAATAGGAATACCAACATTATACCTTTATAAGTAGGAAAATGGAACTGTGACTATTTCTAAGCATCAACTATATACAGCTGAGTTTCCTAGTGTCATTAGAGGCGCGTAAAGGTACAGCCAATTGATAATTGCCAGTAGACTAGCTCCAGAAGAGTGTAGGCTGCAGCTGAAGCACTACACATGCCTTGAGAAAGCCAGTAGGGATACACATATAAAGGACAGCCAATCAGGATAGACATAGCTAGCAAGAATAAGAACTATTGCAAAGGTAGCCACTAAAAACTTTCTGAAAGGACAAGAGTAAGGATTGTTACAGTATATAGATACAGACACCTGGAAGAATTTAAAAAGGTTCTTAGTTGCCCCAGGATAGATTGCAGCTTCTGGTTAGATTGTACTCCAGCTTCAATAAGCGTAATTATCTACAAGTTCTATTCTACTGTTGTCTTTAGTGTTCTTTACATAGGACATGTAGAGTACATAGACCAGGTTAACATCTTTCTGTAGCTTTGAACTACCAAGCAATAACCCTAATTGCTTCACAGTTATAAAATAGTCATTTAGTCATAGAAACAAGCTAAGCTCAAACACAACTACTGAAAGATACTTAGCAACAAGTTCTGAGCTGTTAATGACAAGGTTCCTTTAAAAATCTAGCTCTAAAAATACTTATTTCAAAAATAGTTTAAGCTAAATATAATTTAAGCCCCAACTCCATTAAAACAAGTTCAAAATAATACTTCAAAAGAATAACTCCTAAATGAATCTAAATATAAGAGCTTTATTTCTCCCCGAATATAACAGGATTTTTAAAATATAAATCTTTTAAAAAGTACTATTGGGAGCTCATAAGACAAGTCCAGAATATTAAATCCAATTAAAACCTTTAAATATATATCCTCAAGCCATTAAAGCAAACCCAGAGCTTTCGATCATCATTTTTAAATAACTCATGAGCTTAAAGTCAATTATTCAAGCTAAAATTGATCTGCATCTGTGTATAAAAAACAATTAAGCCAAGCTTAGGTCTGCTTAAACCCTTATTAAAGTCAAACATTTTTTTTACTTTTTATAATAAGCTTTTAAATGTTTACAGAGATTGTGTAGCTATATCAATAGAAACAGGTTTTAAGAAAATTAGATATAAATCTATTTGATAGTACCAAAATTACAGGCTCAATTAACAGAAAGAATTTATACCCCAATAAACTCCTACTGCTATATTTTTATCCCATAAAAATAGGAACAAAGCTCCCATTCAAGGCAAGCTTCTTGTCACAGAACCAAATATTCAACCTATAATAAGTATGATTAATTCAAATTCCCTATCATTTTATGTGCCCTTATCAAAAGGTGCTTTTATAATTTGAGTAAATTGTCATCTACATTATTTCTTTCTATATTAAAAATTATTCTAAAATTTCACATTTACCTCTTCTTGTAGCTTTACTTATACAGTAAATTTATACCATTGGTATCAGAAGTATACTAATTATTCAGAATAACCGTTTTATTACAACCATTTTTGATTCTTGCAGCCATGTTTGTAGCCATTATTCCTGAAATACTAAAAGTAGAGTTTTAATTGCTTTAAAATAGCTTTCATCTGTTCATTTCAGTATGTATCCAAATTTCAAATTGCATTAATCATTTGAATAAAAGTTTGAAGTTCAATATCAATATCAATGGCACAGATAAGTTGAGTAAAAATGGACGTGAATGCATAATAAATGATAAAAGGTTTTGCTTGCATGTGAAGTTTAACTCATTATTCTGTGGGTTCAATTGGGAGAAGTGGACCCATTATAGATGGGTGAAGAATCATCCTGATATTGTGCCATTTTTTGTTACAATAGAGTCACACAGCAGCTAATAGCTGCCTAAACAAGAAGAATAAATAAAACAATTGTTTATTTAAGTGTGCATTTTATGCTTGTGATGGACTTTATTGAACACTTAATTAGGCAGGTTGATGAATGCAAGTTCTAGATTACTTACAAAATATATTACAGCTTTTAAATCAGGTTATCACTGATGATAAAGGTGCAAACACACCTCTTCATTTACTGTACAGCTGATTATTATAAAAATTTCCTTTGTTTAACCAATAAGGACATAATTTTTTATTAGTCTTATTATTCCTCTTTATATTGAATGGCTTTTACCTCTTACAGAAAAGGATAATAATAAATACAAGCAATAAGATGGCTAATAAAGTTGTATCAACTTTACAAGAAGACTGACTATTGTAACTATTAAATCAGCATCTCCTTGACACCAATTAACAGAGGGAGTTAAATCAAGTTAGAGGTTAGAATTTAATCTATTATTTGATCTAGAAAATAAATTTGGCTTGCTTTTGAGTTAAAATCATGATATTTTAAAGTAGGTTTTAAGATAGATTCAATGCTTTATGTAGCTTCTGAAACCCTTTGCAAGGCTTAAAAACTTGGAATTACAACTATAAAGACAGCTTTAGTGGTAAAAATCATCAGGATAAATGGTTAAATTCACCCAAATCAACTGCATCTTAAAATTACCAACAAGTATATCAAAGCTAAAACTTTTATGGAAAGGCTCAGCATGTGTGAGCGCTATGCTATGTGGGAACAGCATCATTAAAGACCATATTATCCACCAGGGAGTTTAGCTCCTCTCATCAGCTTAAATAGAGTCCTTTTCAAAGTTCTTAAAGTTATATAAATAATTTATTTGCATCCAAATGCTCTAATACCATCACTTTTTTCTAGTCTATGGCTCAATAAAACCTAATTCTTTCCTGAAATTCATTACCCCTTTTAATAAAAATGATATACTGGATTCAGATGGTTAAATCAGCATCATATTTCAATATTAAAAATATGTAATCTCAATTGTTTAGAGTATTACATATATAATTTTGGGGAGTATAAAATATAAAATATGAAATAAGCAATTGAAATTAAGAATGGATGGTATATTAATTGAATAAAAAATAATTATAATATGTTTTCAAGGAACCAACCTTGAGCAGCTAGCCTGTTGTTGTCTGGAATAGAATGGGCTGCAGGCTGGGGCAGGCAGAACCTGTTATATGATTAGTTCTAACTTAAATAGGTACAACATAGATTCTACCACTCAAGACCACAGTCAAGAAGCCAGGATGATAGTGTCAATCAGCCCCAAAATGATAATTTACGCTATACCAAACAGTTTATTTGAATTGTCCAGGGAAAGTTCAGAGGCAGACACAGGCATCAGTTTGGGTTAAGAGGCTGCTCCATGACTAATTGGTAGCCATGGAGGAAGTTGTATTTGTATTTAAAAAGGTAGAGTTCAGTGGTAAACCAAGGTCTCTTTCTATTATATTGGGTTGACTCTTTAGTATGGGCCAAGGGTTGTTTGAAATTATATTCTTAATGGTGTACTATCAATATTCAGGATTCAAAGAGTACTCTGTAAAGTGAATGAAACCAAAGGGGGCATCTGGAGGATAACACTTGCGGGCAGTGGAGAAGGCAGTCTGGAAGGATTAGAGTTAAACTGAAATATTGCTAAGATAAAGTATGACAATAGTTGGAGAAATCAATATCTCATAACCTTTATTCAAATAATGGCACTATAGTATGGAATAGGGTCTAACAGTTTAAATAATACCCTGCTGACAGACTTTAACTCTACTTATTGAGAATCATTATAAGATTAAGAAATGTGAGTTTGGGTGGGAAGAACACCCAGGTTTAAAAGCAGTGAAATGGTACTGGCGCTGGGTAGGAATTCATTGACTGGTTTTTCCAGAAGAATAGCACAACCCTTCTGTTATTGAGCATCCTTCCTGAGGGCAGATTGTTAATCAGTGCCTTTCTTGAGTTCTTAATCCTGATTAGCTATCAAGTTAGACATCAGGCTCATCAAGTTAATGGCAGGAGCCTTCTTGCCTCCATTAGGCAATTAATTATTTTTTTTGCTAAGTGCCATCATTGTCAAGTCCACGCTGATCTCCTCATCTTAAAAGGCTCTTGCAGTTTGAATCTGAGAGGTCTTTTTACTAAAAAAACATGGTCAGGCATGTCAGGGGACCGCCAGGCCAGTGGGAAGTGCCCATCACAATATAGGCACTAACTTTAAAACATAGGATAGAAACTGCCCAAGTAAGGACCAAGGACCAGAATATGGCATTATAGAGTACACCAAGCCTGTAAAAGTACTGTGAAATACTCCCAACAGCTGGGTGGACTTGGTGCTGGCAGTGGCTGGTTCTATTGGAAAGTCAGGTTGAGGGGTCAGCAGCAGGGTCATGGAATAAGGTAAGCGGGCAGATAATTGTCTTGTCACAGAACAGTCTTGGCAGCCTCACATACCACTTTCATTTGTAACCTATAGTTTCAGTAACTCTAGTTCTTTCCAGGGGGTTGGAAAATGGTATTCTCTCTAATTTGAACTCAGAGTAGGCGGGGTTTGGCGGATATTTGGTGAAATGTACTGGTCCAAAGGGTGCTCCAGGGGGATGGTATAGAACAGGAAATGGATCTGCGGGCTGGTCACTATGAAGGGCAGGTGCCTTGGTGTCTACTGGAATAGAGCAAAGACAAAAGATTACTAAAATTAATCAGTGTAGATATTCTGGAACCAAAGGTTCATAAATCTTTGTTATCAAAAATGACAATATAGTTATCCACATACCGCTGGGTTTTTTATACCATATAGTTTTGATTCTTTGATTTTTGCAGACTTCAGGTCCACAGGCAATTTGCTTTCAGGGTGTAGGCATTAGGGCAGGGCTTTGAGGGCAGAATATTCTTGTCTGGCCAGCTCTGGTAAACAGAAGTGGTGATGCTTTGTTACACTGCTTCTGTTCTCTACATTGCCTGAGCCATCCAATTGTATTGCTAAATCTGGGCTGGAGACTGATGGCAGCTGGTGCTCATTGGCAGGGCCAGTATCAAATTTCATATTAACCTACTTTAGGCAAGCCACAACCTCTTTGTAGAGCTAAGTTCTCAGTAGCACACAACTGGTAGCAATCTGGTGACCATTTTGAGAATCTCTCTTGTTGAGTTGGCGGGTTGTAGGGTAATTCACCAATTCAAGTCTGTCACCCAAGGGGTTGATGGGTCCCCATCCTTTCTAGTAGGTGAAAACCATCTCTTAAAGGCCAGATTTTAATACCTGAGTTTTTAATACAAGTTTTGAAATGTCATTATTGACAATGAAGGTCCCTGGTCCTCAGGGCTGGCTTGACCAGGGTTTGAAACCTGTTTCAAGGCTTTGGTTTCAAGAGGAGCATAAATGACATTCCTGACATATATAGTTGATTGGTGAAAAACTAACACTGTAGGGAGCAACAAATAAAAAAGAAAGTATAGTTTTATTTAATATTAGAGGATAGTCTTGTAAAGCAATTGTGAAAGATAAAGTGAATCAATGCATTTCTAGATGCATGGGAGGGTTTACATAAGGTGTTCTGGAAGTAAGGCAAGTTGGAAATAAAGTCAGTCAAAGAATAGTAATACTTAGTTTACCAGTTTGTCAATAAAGACACTGGTAAGCCAAATGATGTTCAAGTAGATTATTTTAGACATGAGTTTTTAAAAGATATGGATTCTCTTGGAGCTCAAAGTTTTAATCCTAGTATAATATCTGGATATTGTATTAGGGCCTTATTTACTTTAAAATCAAGCTTTTATTAGGGAAATAATTTTAAAAAGGAAGCAATCAAAGGCTTTGTAAAAATAGGCAAGATGAGAAAAATCAATGGTACAGTAGTTTTAAAAGCTATGGTGACAACCAAAAATACCTCAGATTTAAACAAAATGATTTCAGATTTGAACAAAATCCAAGTTGCGCAAGATTCAGGATTCAATTAATTTTAAAAAAATTGGTTAATAAATGAACTGTCAAAAAAAGCAAAATTTCACTAGCCCATTATACAAAATTAAGCAAATATCAAGCAGCGTGGTTTAAAACACAAACAAAATGAACTGACACAAAAAGTGAGATGAATAGATGTTGTTCTGGAGTATATTATAATCCAATTAGGATTAATATGAGGCACCAACAGAAGGACTAAAATGAAACAAGATTTTAGTAATCTATAAGCAAGATTCCACAAGCATGAAACAAAATGAAGTCACACAAGGTGTGTAGTATGAGCATCCTAAAATAAAAGTATAACAGTTTAACAGCCAATCATCAGCTATCCAATTTAGGAACAGAGGCATTTTATTCATTTTCATGGCTATAGATTTTTGTATAATGGTTTTGAAAACCTTCCAAATATGGAATGGTGATTACAATAAAAATAAATCATAAAATTTTAAACTTCTACCTTTAGTGATTTTATCCTAGGTTTTATTTTAAGATGGTTTTTACTAGCAACATTTTTGAAAGCACCAGCAACCAAGCCAGCAGCAGTCAAGCCAGCTTCAATAGAGGCAAGGCTCAGGGTGTGAAGGAACCTGTTTACACCCAAACCTTTGAGGCGGGTAACAAGGAAGCTGACCTGTACCTGACCCCCCATCCATATGGCTTTGACTTGTTCAATAGTCACTTTGCGTCTAGCTCTACCCCTACTCCCATACCCACCCTTGCACAAGCTGCCTGTCAACCAACCAATCAGGATGGCAACCTTGATTTGGTTAACTTCCTGCCACAAGCCAACCTGCCCCCTATAGCCAATCAGGCTTCAGCTCCCCTGGCCCAGCGCCCCAAAAGCAGAATCATTACTGCTCAGATTCTTCAGGAAATTGTGGCACTGAACCTGCAGGGTCTGTCCTGGGAACAGATTGCCGCCCAGTTGCATTTTACCTGAGCCACCATAATGCAAAAGTTTAATAACCTAATGAACAAGGGGAATCTGATTGGGATGGCCAAGAATCCAAAAAGGCCCCAGAGTTCCAAATCACTGAGGCGTACCCAATTATGCTTGACCTCCTGCAGCAGGACCCCAAGCTTCCCCTAACCCAGGTCCAAAAGCAACTTACTCACCATGACATTTGGGTGTCTTAGCGCATGGTGCAGCTCTGCATGCACGGAAAGGTGGCTTTAGTTGGCAACCACCAGAATTAACTCATTCCGCAAGTTGAATTACTATATATTGAAAACCAGAATTAAAAATACTTTAATGTCAACAGCATTGAAAAGTTAGACTTAAGTTTTAACTCATGCAGACTGCTAAATGTCAACACTTTTTTAATAAGCAGAAACCTATTTCCTGAACATTTTACTTAATAAAAATTAAACTTCAAGATATTTTTTAGGGTAATGTGACAACATAGATTTTAAAAAGTCCATAAAAAATTATACATGACAATTAAAAAAATCATAAAAATACACTTTTATTTTATTTTACTATGAAATTAGCTATCTTTACTATAATAAATTTTTCCCACTTATAAAAATAAAAAAAATTAATTACACAAAAAGATACTACATAAAAAGTTACATATTATAGAAAAATATAACAATCAGAAACAGTAATATAAAGTTTTTTTATATTGAAAACTACAAAAAACATATAATTTACTAGTAAAATACCAATATAGGCCATGTGATACAGTCTAAAGCATCAAACTATCAATAGAAAATCAATGATTTTATAAAAACAGTACCATAAATTATTAATGAGTTATTTAGAATAACTATTTATTTAAAAATATTATGCTTAATATATAAGAACTATATAAAAAGTAGGCAATACTCAATAAATTTAATTAAAAGCTAGACTGTGATCACCTGGTTGCCATTAAGAACTGTGGCAATCTTCTTGATGCATTCCCCAATCTCTGAAAGATTATATTTGGCCTTGACAACGTCCTTAATCTTCTCTTGATACTGTTTCTCTTTGGTGGTTCTCTTCTTCTTGGATGGGCGATTCTCAATATCTCTGATGAATGCAGCAGTCTTCCCCTGTTGGACTTTGAGGTACTCATAGAAGGTGTTGTATATGGGCTTGATTCCAAAGGAGGACTTGATATGCTTATCCCAGCCCTCCAAAGATGAAGTAGTTTTCATCTCATCCTTAAGAACTGCCAGATAGCAGTTCCAGTTGGCTTTGGCTCTGGGCTTGTTCTGGCGCTTAGTGACCTTACGTCCAATCCACTGTGGTTCATAATATTCAATGAAAGGGTAGAAGGCACCATCATGTTTCTTGGCATATGGATCCTGGCATAGGAGGTCAAAGGCTTGTTCAGTATGCTCTGGCTTTAAAAATGCTAGTGCTACAAACTGCCAAATTAAGAACTTGCACTTTCCTAATGTATCTAGACGGTGGAGCTTGCTGAGCTCAGGTAGACCCTTTAGTTGCCTGTTGAAAGCCTGTCAATAATGGAAAAAACACCCCTGGACCTCTCCATCAAAGGTATTTATAAAAGCGTTATACTGGGCAGTTTCATAGTCCATGATTATAGTTGAGGGTCCAAGTGCTTTATCTTGAGCTTCTTTTTCTGCAGCAAGGGTGGCTTCATCCTTTTTCATCATCATCTGGATTGGCTCTAGTGTTATGGCCAGGGTGACTCTTTCTATTGCTGGGTAGGGCTTTGATGCCCTCCTGAAGGATTTTAAAGGCCTTTGTGTAGATCTCTTCTGTTGACCCAGGAAGCAGAAAGTAGGCAAATGGGAGCACCTTGCCTTCAATAAGGGAATGTACAACCCATAGTTGGTAAAAAGGCGGGGGCATACTACAAAGGTACAGTCACATAACCAAGTCTCTGAATCTCTTAACTGCTCCAGGTTCTGTTGTGTAGCATAGCATATAATTCTTGCCTCTGCTGTAGGCCCATAATCATTTAAAAAGAATACCTCATCACCATTGAACATCTTTAACTCCTCTGTCAATACTAACTCTCCTTGGAACATGGCAGATTTCTTATGGGGGAATAGATCACAGCATTTGTCGCATATATACTTCACTTACTGATTATGGTCAGGGATGAGCTTTAGGTTCTTATTACTTAGGTGTGTGGTGGCCTTAACTGCCAGATCAGAAGCCTTGAAATCTTTGGAGATTGGGACCATTTGTTAGAGGTACCACTTTAGAAGCTTTTCAATAAGATTGATTGATGTATTGCATGTGTGCTCTCCTTTTTCACTAGTGACTTTATCCCATACTTCTGTGTTGATCCTGGCAGCGCAGCTTATATCTTCACACACATAATGCTTGCTTCTTCCTGCTCTCTTTTGATTGTCGCAATTAAAAACATAGCCATTACAGACTAAACTTACACCTCCTTTGACAGACATTAGAGGGAAAAACTGAGGGAACTTCTTTGAGAACTTAAACTCTCCTTTGACATTACATATATTGTGAACCTTTAGGGGATCCCATGGGCCAATTGGTGCTTGATGATAGTCAGACAGGTAATCATCAGGATCTTTTTTATTGCTCTTGATGAGGAGGATGGAGGTGCAGATTTGTTGGGCAGTGGAGGGGAATTATCTTGAGTTGGATTCTTGCGCTTCTTGGACTGGGATGAGCCCAATTCCTTGGGGCTTGATTCCTTTGAGCTTGATTCATCTGGGCTTGACTGGGGTTCTGGACTCTTGGGTATCTTCTTTCTTCCTTGCTTGTTTAGTGGAACCTCATCTTCTTCTGATTGATACCAGCTTGGAGAAGAGGAGGGGGCAGGGAAGGGCTCTTTTCTTTCAGGGTCTGGGGTCTTCTCCTTTGTCTTCTCTTTTTTAAGGGCTCTTTGGCTGGTTTTTTGTTGGGGTAGGGACTTTGGGCCTTTCCAGAGGCTTTGGGTACTTTCTTGGTTGACTTGGGGTTATTTTGTGGCTTCTTGGAAGATTTGTCCTACAATAATTAGAGTAGAGTTCATAAAGTAAGAATAATCATGTGAAACATGAATAAATTTAAATACTAATCACTTTTTTTTATTTTTTATTGTGAATTGAATAGTTTATAGAAGTATGGAAAGTAATTTTAGAGCTATTTTATTAGTAAAGAATAGAAAAAACTCATGTTTAAATAAAAAGTCAACATTCTGGTAGTCACAATAGTCAAAAATATTTAATTTAGTTTTCATCATAAAAAAACGCTTTAATTTTGATGTCAACATACTGACAGTCAGCATTAAAGTAGAATAACACTATGTAAATCACTTATAAAGCTTGGTTAATATTTTCTGGAGTTGGTTTTTTAAGGCCAAAATTGATTATTTTTAAATTTAAAAAATTTAAAGATTTGCATATGTAACTTATGAAAACTAAATAATAGGGATTGTAGAGGGAAGTCTAAAGTACAGCCCTGGGTACTTTGGCCTGAACTACCATACCATTGTATGTGTGCTTTTTGTTAAGCAGTAGTGTTTTACTAATAAACAAGTGAAGGTGTCAACATTCAGGCAGTCAGTGTTCTTTTATAGTAACTCTCCTATTAAATCTTGCTTAAATTATGTCACTTTGTTTGCTTAGCCAAACCCCTTTGTTGCAATTTAGGCAACACGTCAGTTTGACACAAAGCCAACATTATAATTAAATATATAAATTCTAGTTTTAACATATGCGTTTTGGCTTAAGTGGACTTCCAGAAATAAGCTATAGTTTATCCAGTGAGTTTAAAATAACAGTAAATATCTAAATAATACAAATAATGCTCTAAAAGTTGGCATATGTCTTTGTTCAATGCTTATCTTATTATTTATTTAATAAAAACAGTAGTATAAAATATAAAAATAGTTATTTTAGAATATTGTATAATTTATTAAGAAACTTATGGATTCTTATTTGGGGTCAATATCCAGATATTACTTACTGTAGTTGACCTTAATGTAAAAATACAAAGAAACTTACATTTTCATAGTAAATCATATTAATTTTTTGGCTTAAAATAAAGCCTTTGTTTAAATGGTGTTGACATTATGTCTTTTTCTTTTTAATTTTGAAATTCTGACTTAATAATTCACTATGAAAAATTAGCTTAGTTTTGGAAATGCCCAATTCCGGCAGATAAATACTAAAATAATGTCAACTTACTGAATGTTGACAAATTGTCAACATTCAGTGAGTCAACTTGCAGAATGATTTAATTCTGGAGGTTGCCCTTTAGTCTGGGTGTTGACCAATGTTGCTGGCAACCAATGGGATGACAGTGAGGATTCCCCATATGATTCTGCCATTGAATCTGCCCTAGTCAAATGCCTGACAAGTCTATCAGATGATGTCATGAATATCACCTACTATAAGCTATTGATAGATTTTGACAATTTTGGCACCCAAGGAAGAGCCGCCACCCAAAAAGGGAGGAAGAAGGACAAGAAGGGGACATTCATTGGTGTGTTTCTGGCTGTTTCAGCCAAGGGTTTTGTCTACTATTGGACAAACCCATATTTCACTAATGGCTACAAGTACAGCCACATCCTTGGTGGATTACTTGACCCCTGGGATGGCTCAAATTCCAAACACCAGGTTTTCTTGAGCCACCAGATGGAGGGTGGCTCCACTGCCCTCAAGGCCATCCAGCAATGCGGGCACCAGGCCTCTGTGTACCCAGCTGGCCATGCAGACATCCATCTGGGTGATGTTTTTTTCTTTAACATTAGAGATACACTACAGGAGCGCCACCCTCAGGCTTTCAACAACCTCTATCTTGGGGTCCTTGACCACAATTTTCTCTTTGGCTGCCAAATGATGGCAGACTTGTTTGCCCAAATTGTCTTCTATGTGAACATGGGCAACCAATAATGCAAAGATAAGTGCCTACCACCTTGTGCCACTGCCACTGCCACCTACCAGCTCATCCAGCCAATGACAGATGAGGATTACAACAAGTATTATATAGTGGCCATCACACGTAATCCTCCTACCCCTACCCCCAACACCACTATCCCCCACTTTCCAGCCCCATTCACCCAATCCTAGACCTCACAGGCCAGTACCACCTCAATGCCTTCCTTCACACTATTCCACCTACTAGGCATCACTCTTCCCCGCCCCTATAAACCCCTTGTCACCAGACATTTTCTATTTATATTATCTTTATTTTGAATAAAAAATGTTCATGTTCTCTTTGTTTATATTTGGTTTTATTCTTTATGTCACAACAATCACTTTATCAATTAGCTCCTGATTGGCTTAAAGTTTATCATTAAGGTGTCAAGAATCTGGATGTAAAAGTATTCTGGCTACCACCATCCTACTTAACATCCAGTCATCACCTGATTTGATGCCTTTCCAATATACCGTTTGACATACCAGAAATGGCAAAAAAACAATATCACATGACTGTCCAGGTATCCAGTAACTCAAACCCATCTGGAACATGACCAGCCCCTAGGCTTGATCTAACTAAAATCTCTGCCACAGCTAAAGCTATATAAGTCTAAAGTATTATCCAATAAAATATACTTTTTCTCTTCTTAATTCCATATTCAAAGTTTTCCCAAAACGCTCTCCTTATCACTGGTAGCAGCTATAGTTTTTGACCACGCCAATGAAAAGGAAAATTAAAAAAAGAACTTGCCCACCTTTGCTCACATACTCAAACAGGTCACATCTCAGGACACCTGGAAAAACGAACTTCTGCGCCCACAACATCAATGAAGATATTCCTAGTAGATGCACCGTATTTGAAGGACTGGTCATGCCCAAAGCATGCGCTAAGATAATTTAATACAGTTGCTCTCTCCAACCACAAACAAACACACAGACGCCTATCACAGGCAAAGTTATCAACACCAAGTACATTGGTATTGACAAGATCTTTGGTGAAAACAAAGAAAATTTTATCAACTGGCTAGACCACTCAGTTGCAAAACTCTGCGCCAGCTGCATCCCCCATGAAAAAAGGGTCCAATAAGCCAGCAAGTGCCTATACAGGGCCGCAGTTAACTGGTTTGCCACCTGGGTTAGCTCATGAACTGACAATCAGCTTGACAACTGGGAAGAGTTCAAAGCAGACATCACACACAATTTCTGTGTCACTGAATCTCTCTAAGACATTGCAATACAGCTCAGCAATCTTCCTCAGAAGACCACTATCATAGCTTATGCCAATGAATTTGAAGAGATACAATGCAAGAATCAAAATCCATCACAAGCTGACAATATACACACTAGAGCATCATTAATCAATAGAATGAAGCCCTCAGTTGCTGCCCTCATCTTCCCAGAGGCCAACACCTCCATGCCTGCGCTCATTGCAAAAGCCGAGCACGCAGAAAAACGCAAAAACATGGAATACTCTACATGCAACAGCAACTGCACCTCAAACAACAATGGAAGAGAAAACTCCAATGGCAACAAACGCCAAACACCAATCATAGCAATGGCAAATCCAATTGTAACAATGGCAATCAAAGCCAAAGCGCAAAGAGCAAACCGCTCTCATCCCAAGAAAGAGGACACCGCCAAAGTAAACAATGCTGAAATAGCAACCTGCTATGAATCTGACCCCACATTCTCTGACCTCAAAGGTCTCAAAACAGAGGAACAGGGAAAAAGAAGGGGGAACAGGCTTAAGTGCCCCTGTCTCCCCCTAACTTGACAAGAAAGTGTACCAAGGCACAAACTTTGCTGCTCACATCCCATGTGTCCCACAATCCTCTATTTTTATGAACGTAAAAATTAAAGATTGCTCACAACTTCTTGTCTATCCATGCCCTTACAAATCACATACACATAAAATTCTATTTGACTCTGGTGCACAACACACTATGATTATCAAACCTTTTGTAACCAAGTACAATATACCATTTGTCAAATCCAACTTCAAATACGCCAGAATGGCAATAAATCAAAGGTTTTTCTTGAAGGCAAAACAACTCCCTTCAGAATTGGCTTCCAAGGCATTCAAACGTCCATCAAAAAAATTGTCATGAACAACATAAACTACAACATTGTAGCAGTCATGGATTCGTTCACATGAGTGAACCCCAGAGTATGTTGGAAAATAAAAACCATGACTATCAAATGCAACAGAGTCAATTTTAACATCCTCAAAGAGTCCAACAACCTCATTCTAAGAGACACAGTATTTGTCCAGGTCATAAAACAAGATGACTCAGAACATCTAATTAAAGACAGTACCTTTCACATAATGAGGTACATAAAATTTAATAACATACAAACACAAAAGATCCAATGCCCAGAACTTGCAGCACTCCTAAACAAATACACTCACATATTTAAGAAAGAACTCACAGAGTTATCCCCTAAGCGGGAGGTTAAGCATGGCATCAATCTATGAAAAGCCATGCCTAAACCAGCACCCCTCTACAGACTCTCTGCCATGGAGACCCAAACACTTAGAGCCCACATTGAGGACAATCTAGTCAAAGGATTCATTTGCCCGTCAGAATCCCCATGAGGGGCAGCATTTTTCTTCATAAGGAAAAAAGAAGGATCTCTTTGCCTAGTTACTGACTACAGAGCACTAAACAAAAGTAAAGTAAAAAATAAATACCCCTTCCCCTCATAGAAGACCTATTTGCAAGGCTCTCCAGAGCAATTTTTTTTCAAAGATTAACCTCACATCTGGTTATAATCAAGTCAAAGTAAAAGATAAAGACATACCAAAGACCGCGTTCTGTACGCACTTTAGGTTGTTTGAGTGTAAAGTAATGAACTTTGGAATGACAAAAAACCCCTCAAAATTTGTCACCATGATGAACTAGGCGCCAAAAAGACTCTCAAACACATTATGCTACCTTGACAGCATCATTATATTCTTAAAAACAAATAGGAACACCTCACGTATGTCTGCAAGACACTCAATCAACTTGCAAAGCACAAAATTTACCCCAAGCCTAGTAAGTGCCAATTTATGGAAAAAGAACTCTTGTTCTTGGGCAATATTGTCTCTCACAGTGCCATCAAAGCAGACCCCAATAAGATAAAAGCCATAAATAACATGCAACACCCTGCCTCTGTTAAACAAGTTAGATGCTTTTTTGGAATGATAGCTTACCTAAGAAAGTATATCAAAGACTGCGGAAAGCTCACTGCACCAATCAATGACCTAACCAAAGGTAATGCCAAAATGAAATCCATCTGGACACCAGAATGCAACAAGAATTCCAATTATTAAAACAAGCTTTGATTAAGCACCAATCTTGCAATACCCTATTAACAACAGGTACTACAAGCTTGAGTTAGATGTCAGTGACACTGCCATTGGCGCAGTCCTACACATCTGCCAGCAAGGGCAGCAAGACTTCCTGCCAGTATGTTATGAAAGCAGAAAACTAATAAACACTGAGCAGAGATATCTAATACACTACAAAGAATTGCTAGTAATACATCACACATGCAAGAAATGGAGATGTTATCTAGAAGGACATTTAAATGTCCAAGTACTAACTGACCATAAATCCTTAATCTATTTCAAAACTCAAAACACACTTGCTCAGTAACAAGCCAAATGGATGTCTTTGCTTGAGCAGCTTAACTTGAACATCCAATAAAAAAGGGGCAGAGCTGGTTGCAGCTGGCGCTCTCTCTAGGTTATATCAGCCAATAGAGGATCACCCTGACCACCTGGACCCTGACTGGCCCAACCTATACAACACTGAGTACAAGACAAAAGGAAAAATCCCTCCAAACACCAACTAATCCATGATACACTAGTAGGGAATGAAAAATATTTCCATTTATCAAATGGCACTTTATACAAAATCATTAAATACAAACATGTTCCTACATCCCACTTGCACAAAGAGTTGACACCATCCTAAGACATCACCGTCTACTAGGACACACAAAGGCTAACAACCTATACCTCACATTAAAAGAGATAGTATGGAGGCCAAATCTAAACAAGACATAATTGATGTTCTGAAAATTTCACAGTGTGTGAGAAATACACCAGCACCAAGGCTATTCAGCCAACAGTTAACCCAGTACCTGACCCTGAACCATTTAAGGTTTGGGGGCTGGATGTAGTGGGACCCTTCCCAGAAACTAAGAAAAATCAATGTTTTCTAATTGTAGCCATTGACTTTGCCACACACTGGCCTATCTGCTGGTCAACAAAGGATCTTAAAGCAGAAACAATAAACTGATTCATTAACAAAGCAATCCTAGCTGACTACAGTACTCCAGACTACATCATAACTGATGGAGCAAAAGAGTTAGCAGGTCACATAGTAAACAACAATTTAAAATCCAAAAACATCAAACATTCCACAACCTTGCCCCACAGGCCTCAGGATAACAGCAGAGTTGAATGCCTAAACAGAGCCTTATCAGAACCCTTGAGAAAATAATGGATGGCAAAGCCAAAGACACATGGACATTATATGTGAAACATGCATTATTAGTATCCCAGGTCTGCACTAATCAAGGGACAGGCTAATCACTGTTTGGACTAAAATACAGATACAAACCAGAAATAATTACCTGCAACAAGCAGCCATACATAAAGATCCCCCAGAAAACCCCCACAGTAGAACAAGTACTGAATCTACAACACATATGCCTCAAAGCTAAAATAGAATAAATAAAAAGGCTAAAAACATAAAAGGTATTCTCTACAGAAGAGCCACTTCCCATTGACTCCCCTGTCTGGGTCCTAGCTGGAAACATAAAGAAGCTAGACTCAGTACACAGGGGACCAGGAAGTATCATCAAATACCAACCAGACAGTAACACCAACCTGGTTAAGTTCCAGGCGCCAAAGAGCTCATCACTAAGAAGTACCACAGATCCCGCCTCTTCCTTAGCAAAGGAGAACACTCAACCCAGTTGGTACCAACTAGCAAACAACTCCAGGAACATCAGGCAGCAGCCATAAAGACAAAGCCCCATCTGATGTACCACAGTAACCCCTTAAGGGTGTGTGTGTCAAGGATCTGGATGTAAGAGTATTCTGGCTACCACCAACCTGCTTAACATACAGACATTTCCCAATTTGGTGCCTTTCTAATATACTGTTTGACATACTGGAAATGGCAAAAAACCAATATCACATGACTGTTCAGGTATCCAGTAACTTGAACCCATCCTGCACATGACCAGCCCTTAGGTTTAATCTAATTAAAATCTCTGCCACAGCTAAAACTATATAATGTCAGTATTGACAATTCTTTCTCTCTGAGAACCCTGGCCCAGGAGCAGGAATTGAACCCCAACCCTGGAACCCCCCAGGCCGCCAGGCCTGTGGACTGCCCACCTGCGCCTTTCTGGGATTGAGCCCCCACAAGATGATACCAAGAATTTTGACCCATGCAGAAAAACAAGCCAAACCAAGGAAATTATTGCACCAAATGGAAGACTAATTACAGTGCCTAATGAAGGTACTGATTTGGCAACTATTAGCTTCATGAACTTGAAGTCTACACCAGCAACCAATCAAGAGCCAACCCAGGAAAGAGGCACGGGCCTGTGACCCAGTCCCATGACCTCAACACTAAAGCAAGATAATCAGGCAGCCAAATTGAAATCCCTGACCAATGAAAGAACTCCCAGGCCAAGTGCCATTTTGTCGCCCTTGGACCCAAGCACCCAGTTCCCCCAACCCTGCCCTTCCCAATGCCCTTATGAACCCCCCATGGAAAATGTTAAGTTTGGAGGCAGGTTAATATATAGACCAAAGGACCCCACGCTCCAAACTTATTACCATTTTTGAATAAAGGTTATGTTATTTTGGCTCACACAGCTATTGCCTTATTTTGTATTTGCTGTCTACCAATTCAGTTCAAGATCTCCTGGCCCAGCTGCCCCACTACCCGCTGTTTTCTGTCCTCCTGGTGTACCCTTTAGACCCGTTCATTTTACTGACTACCCTCTGAAATCTTAATACAAGGAATACACCCCGTAAAAGATACTCAAACTTGATCCCCTGGCCCACATACAATCTGCAATTATATACAACCAACAAGGCCTGTGGATATTTTCAACACCCAAGTTGTTCAGAGGGAAATTCAACTATCTCCCTGTTTACAACCTGTCCATGGAACCGCCTGTGACCCCAAAACCTATGCCTGCTTCCTCGCCCAACCTCCCAACCAACCATTCTGGAAAGCTGTTTGGGATTGTGTACATCACTCTCACAGGGGTGATTGACACTATAATCCCAGATGCTGGCCCGTAGTCCTGGGTGGGGGAGTCTGCCTCCTACCTTTTAAAGTTAGCTCCCCTCTTGTGGTGGGCATTACCCGCAAAAATCCAGCCCAAGTCACCCCTGAAAACAACGGGCCAGCTGCTCAAGACTGGATCCCTGACAATATAAGTCTAAAGTATTATCCAATAAAATATACTTCTTCTCTTCTTAGTTCCATATTTGAAGCTTCCCAAAAAGGCGCTTCTTATCAAAGGTTTTGGTTTTTGATCAGTAACAACTTTATCTAAACACAATTAACCTATAATTCTCTAATTCAAATTTTGATGATCACCAGATTGTTGTTAATATTTTCACAAGGGGCTGTGTTTGGCTACTAAAAATAATATGGTAATTTAGGAAACAATGCCAACACAAAGCAAAAAACACATATTGTTTTAAGTATAAAACATATTGCAATAGGTAAAAAATGGGATAATGTAGTAAATGGAAAAACAAACAGGAATAAACAAAGAGGCAATAGTATCAGAATAATACAGATTTTATTGGGATAAAAGCTATAAAACATATGGAAAGGTTAGTAAAAAATCATATGAGAGAACTCAAGAAGTTATTGAAAGATCTGGACCATGCAATTGCAAAGATTAAAGACATTGACCACAAGGTCAAGGAAAAATTCAAGGCTGCCATACTCACTGGAGACACAATTGACAAGGTGTCTGCCAAGGAACTTATGGTCAAGATGCCAGACACCCCTGAAAAATTAATTGAGCTTATTCTTAACATTCAAAAAACTGTGGTTGAAGGCCTCCAGTTTAAGTCATTTGCTCTCTCTGTGCCGTCTGTCTGGGTTGATGATCCTGAGATGTATGCACATCTCAAGCCAACCAAGCAAGCAAGAACAGAGGATACAGAATTACCTACCCAACTTCTTGAGCCAAGAATGGCTAATCCTGCTGAAGCTGCCAGCAAGGAGGAAACACATGAAGGTAACCTAAAAAACAAAATTAATAAACATTCAAAATTCTTATATTTTTTTAGAAAATATAGACAATAAACTCTGTTGGGTCCTGGTCCCCCTTTTCCCTCCACCTTCTACACAAATTACGCCACTCACGTGGCAAAAAACTCTATCTTTTCCCCTCTGTCTTGCAGGAGCTCAAAGACAGGGTCCACGGGTCCTTTATGATGTCTGGTGAGGTATTAGATGGTCTGACACATGGCAAGGGGGCATCTGAGTGGGCAGTTACTACCTACAAGGATGCCCAACTGGTCTGCCTTGACCTAATGGTTCTAAGTGGACTTTACTGTATAAACTCCATTGTGCTTGTTTGAGACGTCCTGGCAACGCTCTCATTCAAGAACATACCAGAGATGGGCTAGGTCCATGCTTCTGCTTGCTTATGCTTCCCAGTGGAGCATACACTCTCTTATCTGCTTGAGAATTTTGGGCGTGCGGTAGGATATTGGCTGTTGCAGACGCAACAGCTGTCAAGAAAACCAAGATCCTCCTTGCCAACTTTAGGTTGTCCTGGAGCGCTGACAAGACGGTGGTCCCTCTAGCAATGGAGCTCACATTTGCCAAACCAAGCACAAGAAGAAGATTAGTGCTGCATATAAAAAACTCTGTGAGTTTACAAAGTCTTTGCTGGAAAAAGGCTTTATCTTGTTGTTTACTTCAGGTATCTCTTCTACTTTGGATTGGGCACCAGCGTGGAGGACCTGGACAAGATCCTTTTGGGGATCAACAAGGCCAGGCTCTCCCTGGATGGGAAGAAGGTCCCCCCAGATACAACTTGATTGACCATGTGATCCAGGACGCCCTGGTCCTGGCTGGGATACACAGGTTTGTGGCCTTGCCTGAAAAGCTGCTTCTTCACTCCCATCTCACCACACTCCCTTTTACCAGCTGCCGTGAATATTTCAATCAGGGTGTATTCACTGTCTACAGTGTGGCAGTGGAGGTTGTGCGTCACCTCCATCACTGGGTGGGTACATATCAAAGAACCCACTACATGCGCCTTCAATAAAAAGCTCTTTCCCTAATATAAGCTACACTTTTAAAGTTTACTTTTTAAAATAATTAAGTTTTCTAATTCTTATTTTATCAAATAAGTTTTGCAAAAAACTCCCAGAGTTGGTCTCTATAAATGTATAATAATATGTGTTAATATTTTTTTTTCTAACTTATACACTTTACATTTGTTTTTTAATCCATTTTTATATTTATTTGACAAGAGTAATATAAATGTATACGCATAATCCAGTATCAAGTGTTTGGGATAGCCTCAGAGGCCATAATAAAATAAAAAAGTTGGAAACATAAAGCCTTTAATTGATTAGCTGTTGAGCAAGGCACGCAGGAAGAGATGAATCAGTGAGGCCATATAATTTGGCCATGGTCTCAGCTGGGAGGGTGTGGATCCCGGCCTGCAGCAAATCAAAGAGGTCCTTGGTCCCAGTTGGGGTCCCTTGCTTGACAACTTGCTTTAGCCAGCCAAAAACTTCCTTGATGGGATTCAGGAAGGGTAAATAGGTGGGAAGGAAGAGAAGGCATAAATTTTCTGTGGCCAATTGCTAGGGCCCACTGCAATGCTGGTGTCATTTGACAGAAATTTTCAAGAATATCTGCCACCTTATGGAGACCAACATTATCCAGCACAATTACATTGATGAAGCCCAGGCTTGTATGCCTCAGGTGCTCCTGGAACAATTGGAGGAATGATAGAAAGGTACAGCTATTGTGAGAACCCAATATCATTTGATACAGCTCAAATCCTGTTGGACTGAGGAGAGCCACCATTGAATAGACTGTGACGTTGACTGCAGCATGTCAAGTAACCCTGTCATAGGAGCCTTTGGGGATATACCCATATGCATTGTACATAGATGAGGCAAATGCTAATTCATTAATATAGTAAATTTAACTGTCCCTCTGTTTTTGAGGGCAGTGTATGCCTAAGCATGTTTTTTCTGGGTCTCAACATTGGTTGGGCTGCTTTTATTATAGGGAGATACCCCAAGATTTCTCCAGGAAAAGCACATTCCCTTCACCAGATGATAGTAAAAGTAAATTGAGGCCTGAACCCCAAAAGTAGATTTAACCATGGTCTGTATATTTGCTAGTTCAAGATGGCAATCATGGGTTATTCACTGGCAGATTACCCATTTGTGCTCCTTGGTGATCATGGTGGACATGCACAGGGATTTCTTTACAGCAAGGAATTGGCCAGTATTGATGAATTTGTTGAAGGTCTTGGAGGCATACTTGGGATCCACCACAACAAGAGCCGCAGCCGCCTTGTAGTCACCAGATTCCTGTATAAGCCTGATCAGTATGATGTGCTTTATGTCAGGAATGCGACTCTGAATGGGCTTTGTGGGTTCAGACAAGCCAGGATCCTGATTGGTGACAGGCTTGCAAGGCATGGGTACCTTGTTGTATAAGACTATAACTTTTTTTAACACCAGCTGTCCCTCATCAGTTCTGTAGAACTCAGGCTCCTTGTCCTCTTCCTGTTTATCATCACTGACGTAAGGCTTGTAGCTAGTGTCAAGCATAGGTTTAACCTTTTCCATCATGGCTGACGGGACCAATTCTTGGCGGTACACAGCGTCAAACACATACAAAGTAAGTTACACCTCCTTGT
Organism: Entomophthora muscae; assembly: GCA_014839935.2. Lineage (NCBI taxonomy): Eukaryota > Fungi > Entomophthoromycota > Entomophthoromycetes > Entomophthorales > Entomophthoraceae > Entomophthora > Entomophthora muscae. The sequence goes on along the minus strand of QTSX02007126.1, from coordinate 129,589 downwards.
TTCTAACCATTTTGATAGTGGTGACCTTGGTGGGCTTCTGGGTTGGCTTGGGGACCAAAGGATTGATGCTCCGCACCCTAGTAGCTTGTGCTCCTTGAACCGGCTGTGTCAGTGCAGCGTCACTATGGAACTCTCCTCTCCCATCTCCTCCTTGAGTAGACACTTGGGTTGCACTAACTCTATTCTTTGACCCGCAGGGCAGCCGCAATTGCGGTGCACAACGGATGCATTGGTACTCTGGTGCTGTGTACCTTCCATTTTAAAATTTAATAAAATACTAAATGGAACAAAATTAAGTTTTACACTGGTTTTTAATTTTTGCTTTTTATCTGAATATGGAAATTTAATTAGAGTTTTACCCACCCAATATCCCAATTATAGGTTTTTATTTCTTAATTAGTTGTTTTTGGTTTTACAACACCCATTTTAGAATACCTGAAATAATTTCCACCCTTTTCCCTAAATTTAACACCATATTTAAACACCCAAAACAATATTTTTAAAATTTATGTTAAAGATCTTGTTTCTTATTTTAGATACCTTGGTATCATTATTGATTACAATCCATTGCACACAGCATTTGAGTGATTTTGTTTACATAGTGAGTTGCTATTGTGTTTTGGTTTGGGTTGAGTTTTGACCCACTACGCTTGGGTGTATATTGTCACCAATGCACATAGTAAACATATGTACACCAAATTTCAACTCACAACATTTTTTTTGTGAATCAATGTATTTTGGATTGTATTTTGAATAGTCTTGCTTTGCGCGTGAGCACTTCTTTGCTGTGTTGACCCATTTTGCCCACTAACGCCAAAAATCCATGTTAACAGGGTGTATATTTTAACCTGATAGTTGGAATTTAATTAAATCTTAAATCTTTTTGTTTAATTATGAGGTATTTTTGGTCATTGCCATAGCTTTTTAAAACAACTGTATCTGGACAAGCTAAGCCTTTTATTTTGTCTTTTAAGAGACTGAAATTTTATCTGGATTAGTTTTTAGTGCAATAATAAAATTCAAGAAATTTTCTTCCTGCAAAAGTCAAAGAAGAAAATAAGGAAAGTGATAATTAATTTGCTTTAGGTAAAAAATGTATATGTAAATTTAGTAAAATAAGTATTAGGTGGGGGAAAGGTGGAATTTATGCTTGTTGTTTAGAGAGAAGCCCATATGAGTTATTTTCAATGTGTAAAGTGGGACTCATATGTTTGAATTCATCAGAGAGTTCTAAAAAATTTCTTTTTAAGCATTTAAGCTAATGGGACATGCTGGTTTCATGAGCATATGTGGCCAGGAAGGCCTTTTGCAACAATAAAAATATTATTTATTGCACCAAATGGGATTGAGAGTAGCTTTCATCTAAAAATTTAGCTCAAAGAGAAATTTGTTTTAAAATCACATAAAACCTAAATTTTGGCTTTTCTGTGTCAGAGTTTTTGTCACCAATTTTAAGGCCCTATTCTTGTACCCACAATAATTCTGGCACCTTTATTTCTAGGAACATAGCTACAAAGTTATTAATCATTCCAGCCATTTAAAGTAGATTTTTTCAAAAATGATCATCTTGATTTAATAATTCCAGAATTAGGTTTCTATAAAAAAGGGCTAATAAATCAGGTGGCTACCCATATTCTCAATAATAGCTGCTTCAAAGCAAAAAACATATTAAAAAATAATTGTGACTGAATGGCTGTCTCTGGTTGCAATTCCTTGAGAAAATAGCTTTATAAAAGACACACAATTGAAAAAATACTAATTCAAAACATGAACACTTATAAAATGAATTTCATTATAGATTAATCACATAACATAGAAGATATATAAAATCATCAAAAATTAAGTCTCCTTAAGGAAGAAAACTGAGTATTTTTAAAAAACAACAATAGTCTAATAAATCATACTCCTGCTCATGGTAGCATATAATTTAGATGAAATTATTTGGCATGTTTTTTATAAAATGATAAGGAGCGCCTTTAGGGAAGTTTCAGTATTAGAATTAAGAGAGAAGAGAGGTATCTTTTATTGGATAATATTTTAGACTTTTATAGATTGGGCTGTGGTGGAGATTTAGTTGGATCAAACATAGGGGTTAGTCATGTGCAGGATGGGTTCAAGCCACTGGATACTTGGATCATCATGTGATATTGCTTGGTTACCATTCTCATTATATCAAACAGTATATTGGAAGGGCACCAAATTGGGCAATGACTGGATGTTAAGCAGGTTGGCGGTAGCCAGAATGCTTGTACATCCAGATCCTCAATACCCCCCTTAAGGGGTTACACTGGTGCATCAGGAGGGGGCTTTGCTTTCACAGCTGCCGCCTGATACTCCTGGAGCTGTTTAGTATTTGGAACCAGTCTGGCCAATTGTTCTCCTTTACTAAGGCAGAGACGGGTTCTGTGGTATTTCTTGACAATTGGGGTTTTGGCACCTTGGAATTTTACTAGATAGGTGTTGTGATCTGGTCTGTACTTGATGATTATTCCTTGTCTCCTGTATACTGAGTCTAGTTTCTTTCCCTTTGGTTTTATACTCAGTGTTGTACAGGTTTGGCCAGTCAGGGTCCAGGTGGTCAGGGTGATCCTCTCTAGGCTGATATAGTCTAGAGAGAGCATCAGATGTGACCAGCTCTGGCCCCTTTTTGTAACAGATGTCCAAATTAAGCTGTTTCAGCAGGGACATCCATTTGGCTTGTTGCCGTGCAAGTGCTTTCTGAGTTTTGAAATAGATTAAGGATTTATGGTCAGTTAGTACTTGGATGTTTAAATGTCCTTCTAAGTAACATCTCCATTTCTTGCATGTGTGATATATTGCTAGCAATTCCTTATCATGTATTGGGTATCTCTGCTCAGTGTTTGTTAGTTTTCTGCTTTCATAACATACTGGCAGGAAGTCTTGCTGCCCTGGCTGGCAGATGCATAGGACTGCACCAATAGCGGTGTCACTGGCATCTGACTCAAGCTTGTAGCACCTGTTGTTATTAGGGTATTGCAAGATTGGTGCTTTAATCAAAGCTTGTTTTAATAATTGAAAATTCTTTTTGCATTCTGGTGTACAGACAAATTTCTTTTTTGGCATTACCCTTGGTTAAGTCATTGATTGGTGCAGTTAGTTTTCTGCAGTCTTTGATGTATTTCCTTAGGTAAGCTATCATACCGAGAAAGCATCTAACTTTTTTAACAGAAGTGGGGTGTTGCATGTTATTTATAGCTTTTATTTTGTCTGGATCTTGCTTGATGCCCCTGTCAGAGACAATGTGGCCCAAGAACAGGAGTTCCTTTTCCATAAATTGGCACTTACTTGGTTTTGCATAAAGTTTGTGCTTTGCAAGTCAATTAAGTGTCTTGCAGACATGCGTGAGGTGTTCCTCTTTTGTTTTTGAGAATATGAGGATATTGTTGAGGTAGCATAATGTGTTTGAGAGGCCATTTAGCACTTGGTTCATCATAGTGACAAACGTTGCAGGAGCGTTGGTAGTCCCAAATTTCATTACCCTACACTCAAAGGATCCAAATTGTGTACAGAACGCGGTTTTTGGTATTTCCTTTTCCTTTACTTCAACCTGGTTATAACCTGAGGTGAGTTCAATTTTGGATAAAAATTTGGATCTCAAGAGTCTTGAAAACAGATCCTCTATAAGTTGAAGAGGGTATTTATTTTTTACTGTACTTGCGTATAGTGCTCTGTGGTCAGTAACTAGGCAAAAAGATCCTTTATTTTTCTTTTCAAAGAACACTGCTGCCCCCCATGGGGATTCAGACAGGTGAATGAATCCTTTTGCTAGATTGTCCTCAATGTGTGCTTGAGGGTTTGGGTCTCCATGGAAGAGAGTCTGTAGAGGGGTCAGGTTTAGTCATGGGTTTACATAGGTTGATGCCATGTTTGACCTCCCGTTTGGGGGGGGGGTAACTTGGTGAGTTCTTCTTTGAATACATGGGTGTTTTCATTTAGGAGTGCTGCAAATTCTGGGCATTGGATCTTGGTTGTTTGCATGTTATTGAATTCAGTGTACCTCATTATGTGGAGGGTACTATCTTTGGCTAGATGTTCTGAGTCATCTTGTTTTATGACCTGGACAAATACTGTGTCTCTTAGAATGAGGTTGTTGGGCTCTTTGAGGATGTTAAAATTGACTCTGTTGCATTTGATAGTCATGGTTTTTATTTATCAACATACTCTGGGGTTCACTCATGTGAACCAGTCCATGCCTGCTACAATGTTGTAGTTTATGTTGTTCATGACAAGTTTTTTGATGGACGTTTGAATGCCTTGGAAGCCAATTCTGAAGGGAGTTGTTTTGCTTTCAAGTAGAACCTTTGATTTATCTGTCATTCTGGCGTATTTGAAGTTGGATTTGACAAATGGTATATTGTACTTGGTTACAAAAGGTTTGATAATCATAGTGTGTTGTGCACCAGAGTCAAATAGAATTTTATGTGTATGTGATTTGTAAGGGCATGGATAGACAAGAAGTTGTGAGCAATCTTTAATTTTTACGTTCATAAAAATAGAGGATTGTGGGACACATGGGATGTGAGCAGCAAAGTTTGTGCCTTGGTACACTTTCTTGTCAAGTTAGGGGGAGACAGGGGTACTTATGCCTGTTCCCCTTCTCTTTTCCCTGTTCCTCTGTTTTGAGACCTTTGAGGTCAGAGAATGTGGGGTCAGATTCATAGCAGGTTGGTATTTCAGCATTGTTTACTTTGGCAGTGTCCTCTTTCTTGGGATGGGAGCAGCTTGCGCTTTGACTGTGATTGCCATTATTAGATTGGAGTTGAAATGCTATCATTGGTGAATTTTTTCTGCGTGCTTGGCTTCTACAATGAGCTTGGGCATGGAGGGGTTGGCCTCTGGGCGGATGAGGGCAGCAGCAGAGGGTTTCATTCTGTTGATGAATGAGGCTCTGATATGTACGTTATCAGCTTGTGCTGGGTTTTGGATTTTGCGGTGTATTTCCTAAATTTTTTTGGCATAAGCTGTGATGGTGGTCTTCTGAGGAAGATTGCTGAGCTGTATTGCAATCTCTTGGAGAGATTCAGCAACAAGGAAATTGTGTGTGATGTCCGCTTTGAACTCTTCCCAGTTGTCAAGCTGATTGTCAGTTTATGAGCTAACCCAGGTGGCAAACCAGTTAGCTGCAGCCTTGTATAGGCGCTTGCTGGCTTCCTGGACCCATTTCTCATGGGGGATGTGGCTGGCGTGGATTTTAGCAACTGAGTGATCTAGCCAGTTGATGATTTTTCTTTGCTTTTACCAAAGAACTTGTCAATACCAATGTGTTTGGTGCTGGTAACTTCACCTGTGATAGGTGTTTGTGCATTTTGTTTGTGGTTGAAGAGAGCAACTGTATTGAATATCTTGGCGCATGCTTTGGGCATGACCAGTCCTTTGAATACAGTGTATTCACTAGGTATATCTTTGTCAATGTTGTGGGCGCAGAAGTACGTTTTCCAGGTCTCCTGGGATGTGGCCTGGTTGAGTACGTGAGCAAAGGTGGGCGGGTTTTGGTCAGTCATTTTCTCTCTCATGGGAGTGGTCAAAAAACTGTAGCTGCTACCAGTGATAAGGAGCGCCTTTTGGGGAAGCTTCAGATATGGAAACAGGAGAGAAGAGAAGTATTTTTTATTGAATAATATTTTAGACTTGTATAGATTGGGCTGTGGCAGAGATTTAGTTGGATCAAACATAGGGGAGGTCATGTGTGAGTTGGATTTGAGTTGCTAGATACCTGGAAAAGTCATGTGATATTGGTTTGTTGCCATTCTTGGTATGTCAAACAGTATATGGAAGGGCATCAAATTGGGAAATGGCTGGATGTTAAGTAGGTTGGAGATAGCCATAATGCCTGTACATCCAGACCCTCACAAAAAGGTTTAACCAGTGAGGTTTTATATCAGTTGCACATGGTTTTATGGCATCATCAGGAGTTAATAATCAGATCTTCACAAGATCTACCTATTGATTTAAAGGGGCAGGAAGCTTTTCTTCTAAGTGTTGTTCTTCTGACTAATTTTCTAACAAATAGAATATAAAAGCTTAGCCATTTGTATAATAAGATACAGATAAGAGCAACATAATTTTTTATAAAAAATAAAATTTAATGTTTGTCAACTTTTTTAAAGTCAATAAAACAATAAAATAGAAAAAAATAAGATTAAATTTGGACATTGATTAAAAAGAAAACAAACTATTAAATCTTAAAAAAGTAAATTTAAAATCAACCTATAAAATGCTTATTGCTTAAATTAATAGAAAATAGCTAATTAGTTAAAATTGTCAGGCACCCACCCACTTTAAAGTAAACTCCCAAGATGGTGGATGATTGCAGATGGGTTGTGTGACAGAAATTGCCGGATAATAAGAAGCTGTCTCCAGGTGGTGGGGAATCACTACCCAAATCCACATGGAGTTAATGATTAACCACCAACGCAGCTTCTGATACTGTTAGTGAAATTTCCAAATGAGATACTAGGGTTAAGTAAAATAATTAACCCTAACCAAAGTACTGTAAATTCAGAACCCAAACATACAAATTGGGGATTGTCAAATCCTTGGTCCAAATTTTGAATCACTTTTGCAGTCAACTCAGCTGAGTGAAAATTAAAATATTCAATAAAATCAACCATTTAATTTGACTTTTTCTTGTTTATATAAATTGGCTAATTTCAAATCTCTCGAGCAGATAACTAAACTAACAAAAAACAAAACACAACAAGAAAATGCAGGATACATGAATTGGAAACGCAGGATTCTAATGTACAATTTTTGATTTCCTGTATTTCAAACAAATCATAGACATAATGTAAAACTTAAAAATTTGAAATTGTGGGATAGTCATATCCAAGAACCAAATTTTAAATCAAAAATGAGGTGAATTTGAAACAAATATACTTTATGGGTGTCTCAAAAAGGATATCAAAGAATCTAGAGTGAATTTATGTTAATTCTGTTAGGAATCATAGGCATTCTCAAAAATCACCCTATTTCAGTTTAGGACAGCTAAAATTTAGATCCTACATTTCACCAACTTAACATACTTAACAATAAATTTGATTAAAATATACACTTCTCTTTTTGAGTTTAAAATTTTAATAAAATTTCTTATGTCTTCTTTCAATAACAACCAAATAAACAGGCTGTTCCCTGGCCTTGACAAAATCATGCAGGGCTACGCTGGGTCTTCCAACAATGAAGCCTCTGTCTATGGTCATTCCCAACCCACAGGCCCCTCCCCAAGCACTACCCAGGAATGTGTTCTTTCTCCTGCGTCCTCAAATATGGCTCTGTTTGCCCAACACGCACAGGCAGCTGCTAACCCAAGTAATGTATCAACAATGGCATCTATAAACAGCCAATTGAGCCAATTGATCCAAGTGGTCACCCAAGGAAGCCATATTCCAGAAACAGCTAATCAGATGACAACGTCCAGTTCCCAAGAAAGTTACATCCTACCTTCAGCCAGTCAGCCTGCAAGACGCAAAAGAAAGCTAATTACCCCAGAGATTGTTCTCAAAATGGTCAAAAAATGAGGGATTCTTATGTCCATTGAGGAAATTGCCATGATGGGTTTTGAAAAGTCCACTGTGGCTGCAACCCTGCGAGCCCATGCCAACTGTGGCCCCCTACCAAGAAGACACCAACTGGTGCCTGTACTTCAACTGAAGGTAAAAAAGCCCACCCTCTCATGATGGCTATCATGGAGTGTGACCTGCAGATGCCCCTGGACCAGGTCTGTCTCCAGCTGGGACCCCACAACATCTTCACCAACAAAAGAAGAGTGAATTTGTGGCTGCACAGAGTTGTGGTTGCCGCCAGACTCTTATCCAATCAGGTTCTCAGTGGCCCCATTTTGATGGACCCTGACCCCTATGATTCTATAATCATCAATTTTATCAAAGGAAGGCCATTGAGGACAAATAATGATGTCATTTTCTTGTCACATGCCAAGATTTTGGCAAGTATCCAAGAGTTTGTGGAAAATTGTATCCAATCTGACATCTACAAGCGTGGCCCAATCTTGTACAGTAGTTTTAAAAGCTATGGCAACAATTGAAAACACCTCATATTTAAACAAAATGATTTCATATTTAAACAAAATCCAACTATCAGGTTAAAATATACACTCTGTTAACAGGGTTTATTGGCGTTAATGGGCAAAATGAGTCAACACAGCAAGAAAGAGCTCACGCGCAAAGCAAAACTATTCAAAATACAATCTGAAATACATTGATTCACAAACAAAATGGTGTGAGTTGACTTTTGTTGTACATATGTTTACTATGTGAATTGGTGACAATATACACCCAAGCAGTGTGAGTCAAAATCCAAACCAAAACCAAAACACAATAGCAACTCACTATGTAAACAAAATCACTCACACAATGTGGGCAATGTATTTTAATCATAAATGATACCAAGGTATCTAAAATAAGACACAAGATCTGAAGCATAAATTTTAAGAATATTGTGTTGGGTGTTTGAATTTGGCAGTAAAATCTAGGAAATGGGTGGATTTTTTTGAGTATTCTAAAATTGGTGTTGTAAAACCAAAATCAACTAATTAAGAAATAAAAAATCTATAATTGGGATATTGGGTGGGAAAACTCTAATTAAATATCCATATTCAGATAAAAGCAAAAAATAAAATTAGGAAGTAACTTAATTGAAATTTATTTAATATTTTATTAAATTTTAAAATGGAAGGAACACAACAACAGAGTACCAATACCCCTGTTGTGCGCCGCAGTTGCGGTTGCCCCTGCGGGCCAAAGAATAGAGTTAGTGCAACCCAAGTGCCTACTCAAGGAGGGGACAGGAGAGGAGAGTTCCATAGTGACGCTGCACTGACATAGCCGGTTCAAGGAGCACAAGATGCTAGGGTATAGAGCATTAACCCTTGGGTCCCAAAGCTGACCCAGAAGCCCACCAAGGTCATCACTACAAAGAAAGTTAGAAACAAGGAGGTAGAACTTACTTTGTATGTGTTCAACGTTGTGTACCGGCAAGAGTCAGTCCCGTCAGTCATGCTGGAGAAGGTGAAGCCTGTACTTGATACTAGCTATAAGCCCTACATCAGCAATGGCAATCAGGAGGATGACAAGGAGCCCGAGTTCTATCAAACCAATGAAGGGCAGTTGGTGTTGAAGAAAGTTGTGCGGTTTACACCAAGGTGCTCATGCCTTGCAAGCCTGTCATTAATAAGGATCCTATCTTGTCTGTCCCCACAAATTCCGCTCAGAAGCGTATTCCTGATATCAAACACATCATCCTGCTTAAGCTAATGCATGAATCAGGCAATTACAAGGCTGCCGCAGGCATTTTTGGGGTGGATCCCAAGTACGCTTCCAAGACATTCAACAAGTTCATCAATACTGGCCAAGTCCTTGCCGCGGAGAAATCCTTGGGTGTGTCAACCATGCTCACCAAGGAGCACAAATGGGCAATCCACCAGTGGATAACCTAGGATTACCATCTTGAACTGGCAAATAAACAGGTCATGGTCAAGTCTACTTTTGGGGTTGAGGCTTCAATTTCCTTTTACTATCATCTGGTGAAGGGAATGTGCTTTTCCTGGAAAAATCTCAGGGTATCTCCCTATAATAGAAACAGCCCAACCAACATTGGGACCTGGAAAAACTATGCAGAGGCGTACACTTCCCTCAAAGCCAAGGAGACAGTCAAATTTTACTATATTGACATATGGCATTTTCCTTGTCTATGCACAATGCATATGGCTATGTCCCCAAAGGCTCCTATGAACGGATTGCTTGACGTGCTGAAGTCTACGCCACAGCCTACTCAATGGTGGCTTTCCTTGGTCCAAAGGGTGTTGAGCTATACCAAATGATATTGGGTTTGCATAACAGCAGGACTTTTCTATCATTTCTCCAATTGGTCCAGGAGCACCTGAGGCGTACAAGCCCTGGCTTCACCAATGCCATTGTGTTGGACAACGTTGGTCTCCAAAAAGTGGCTGACATTCTTGAGGAATTCCCAATGATTGACACCAACAACGCAGTGGACCCCCAGCAATTGGCCATAGCAAATTTGCGCCTTCTCTTCCTCCCTCTTATTTGCCATTCCTAAATCCCATTGAGGAAGTCTTAGAGTGGCTCAAGCAAGTTATCAAGCAAGGAACCCCAACTGGGACCAAGGATCTCTTTAATTTGCTGCAGGCCAGGATCCACACCCTCCCAGCCGAGATTGTGGCCAAATTCTATGGCCATGCTGATTTGTTAATCCCTGTGCGCCTAGACAAACAGCCAATCAAACAAAGGCTTAGTGTGTCCAATTTTTTTATACTCTCTAATTTACTATTCAAGATTTATTAATTATCATTTTATATTTAGATGTTTCCAAGCCCTCAGTCACATTCAGTAGGACAATCAATAAAGGATAGTAACTTATTTATAATCATTTGTATTGTGCAGTCTAAGGGCATCCCAAACACTTGATACTGGATTATGCAAACACTTTAATATCACTTTTGGCAAATAAATATAATAATCAAAGAAAGTTAATTGTAATGTGTACAAATCAGAAGTAGATTTTATTGAAATATATTATTATGATTTTATTAAGACCTTCTCTGGAATATATTCTGCAAATCTTGTTTGCTAAAATAAATATATATATAAAAATATAATAAAAATAATAGTAATTGCAATGTAATTATTTGGAAGAGAGAATTTATTAAGAGTGCCTGTAGTGAGTTCTTCTGTATGTACCCACCCCGCAATGGAGGTGGCACATAACCTCTACCGCCACACTGTGGACAGTGGATACACCCTTATTAAAAAACTCCCTCCTGCCTGTGAATTGGAGTAGGATCAGGTGCAAATGGAGGAGCAGCTTCTCTGGTGGGGCTGCAAACCTGTAGATACCAGCCAGGACCAGGGTATCTTGGATTACATTGTCCACCAAGTCATATCCAGGGGGACCTTCTTCCTGTCAAGTGCAAGCCAGGCCTCTTCAATTCCTAGAAGGACCCTGTTAAGATCCTCCATGCTGGCGCTCATCCCAAAGAAGAAAAGATACCCAAGGTAAACCACCAAGTGAAGCCTTTGCACAGCAAAGGCTTCCGTAAACTCACATAATTTATTATAAACCACACTGATATTCTTATTATTCCTGGTCTTCACAAAAGTAAGATCTATTACCAAGGGGAGCTCTGTCTCATCTGCACTCCAGGCTAGCCCAAAGTCTGACAGGAGGATCTTATTTTTCTTGACAGCTGTTGCATCTGCAACAGCCTATTGCCCCACCGCACGCCCAAAGTTTTCCAGAAGGTAAGACAGAGTGTGCTTAACTGGGAATTGAAGCAAGCTGTTGCGTGTTCCTGATACATCTTAGTTATATTGTTAAATGAGAGTGTCTTCAGGACGTCTCAAACAAGCTCAATAGAGTTTACACAGTAAACACCAATGAGGTTAACCGGGTCCAGGCGGACCAGTTGGGCATTTTTGTAGGCAGTAACTGCCCACTCAGATGCCCCCTTGCCATGCGTCAGCCCAGCCAATGCCTCCTGCAACATAGAAAAGGACCTGTGGATGCAGGTCTTCAGCTCCTGAAAGACAGGGGGGACAGATACAGCTGTTTGGCCACATAAGTGGTATAGTTTGCGTAGAAGGTGGGGGGAACAAAAGGGACCAGGACCTGGCAGAGTTTACTGTCTACATTTTCTAAGAAAAAAGAAAAGTATTTTGGAAATTTATTAATTTTGACTTTTATTTTACTTTTTTGTGTTTCTTCCTTGCTTGCAGCCTCAGCCAGCTTGGCCATTCTTGGCGCAAGAAGTTGAGCAGGCAATTTTGTGTCCTCTTTCCTGGCACGCTTGGCCAGCTTGAGATGGGTATACATTTCAGGGTCATCTGTCCAGACAGACAGCACAGAGAGGGAAAATGACTTAAACTGGAGGCACTTGACCACAGTTTTTTTGATTATTTAGTAAGTGCTTGATTGTTTTCTCCAGAGTGTCTGGTATTTTGGTCATAAGGGCCTTTGCGGACACCTTGTCTATTTTGTCTCCTTTAATAACAGCAGACTTAACTCTTGCTTTGACCTTGTGGTCAATCTCTTTAATTTCAGCAATTGCTGAGTTGAGGTCTTTTTCAAAGCTCTTAATTCTCTCATTGTTTTTTACTAACCTTTTCATATGTTTTATAGCTTCCATCCTAATAAAATCTGTATTATTTTGATATTATTGCCTCTTTGTTTATTCCTGTTTGTTTTCACATTTGCTACGCTATCCCATCTTTTTAAGCTTTGTGTATGTGTTTTACGCTCATCTCAATATGTGTTGTTTGCTTTGTTTTCTTAATTGCCATATTATTTTTAGTACCCAAACACATCCCCTTGTGAAAATATTAACAACAATTTGGTGATCAGCTAAATTTGAATTAGACAATTATAGATTAATTGATTTTAGATAAATTTTTTACTGATCTGAATTCAAAACCTTAATGATAAACTTTAAGCCAATCATAAGCCAAGTGATAAAGTGATTGTGTGACATAAAGGGTCATTCAATGATTCTTTGATACATGTGCGCTTGTTAAAGTAAATTGGTAAGCTACATTGTTCAAAGATAGGTAATGAGGATAAAATAAAAAAATCAACAGTTGTTTGAGTAGCAGGAAACCAAATTGGGAGGAGGGCTTAATCATCCTGGTGCCTCTGATAGTATAGCAGAAGATGAAGATAAAAATTGTCAAGATGCAAATGAATTGCAAGGGTAAATTTGAGGGAGAATCCAAAGACGCCACCATGTGTAGAGCAGGCAAGATTGTGTCCATGGAGTCAATAACAACCTTGAGCATGACAAAGACTAATTGATCAAAGACAGGGGCAAACAGCCCCAGATGAGCCATCATTGTTTTTTGGAAAGTCCTCCTTTTATTTTTTTTAGTGAAAATAAGCTATCTAGAAACAAGTTTCTAGAGAGGAAATGGGAAAGGCTTAAGGGAGTTCAGGATGGGGCAGGAGGGGATTCTGAGGCTTCTGATTGGCTGGCAAGAATATTTTTGGCAGTTGGTGTTCCTGCATTGAAATTTGATTCAATGCTGTCATAAGTTGGAAATTTTTGGCAACCAGAGGGTCAAGCACAGCCATCTCCAAATAGTGTATAACACATAATTTTCTTGTCATAATTATTTGGGAGAAAACAAGGTAGGTCCATATTTTTGAGGGCCATCTGGGCAACCATAGCTTTGACCCATTTTTTTGTCTATGACAGCATTTAAGTTGTCAATTTCTTTCAGGGGTCTGGCTGTGGTTCTTTGCTGATTTTGGGGTTTGCAAGGGCGCACTATCCCTTCCATTTGATTTTCTACTGTAACAGCGCTAATTAATATGATTGGCTGGTTGTTTTGCCATTTTAAGATATTGTTGCTGTGGCAAGTTGTTAGTGGACTAGTGCACAATCAGCTGCTGGGTTAGCACTAGTCCATCAATAACTTGTCACAGAGGCAATGGCGTACAATGGCAAAAGTCCAGCCATTATTTTATTTAGCGCACATGCATCAAAGAATTATTGAATGACCCTTTATGTCACACAATCACTTTATTACTTGGCTCCTAATTGGCTTAAAGTTTATCATTAAGGTTTTGAATTCAGACCAGTAACAACTTTATCTAAACATAATTAACCTATAATTTTCTAATTCAAATTTAGCTAATCACCAAATTGTTTTTAATATTTTCACAAAGGGCTATGTCAAGCGCCAAAAATAATATGGTAATTAAGGAAACAATGCCAACACAAAGCAAACAACACATTGAGTTAAGCGTAAAACATAAATACAATGTGTAAAAGATGAGATATTGTAGTAATTGAGAAAGCAAACAAAATTAACAAAGAGGCAATAATATCAGAATAAAACAAATTTTATTGGGATGAAAGCTATAAAGACATATGAAAAAGGTTAGTAAAAAATCATATGAGAGAACTTGAAAAACTACTCAAAGACCTCAACTTGGCAATTGCCAAAATTAAAGATATTGACCGCAAGGTCAAGGCAAAAGTGAAGGCTGTTGTCCTTACAGTAGACAAAATTGAAAAGTTGTCTGCCAAGGCACTTATGGCAAAGATGTCAGACACATCTAAAACAACCATTAAACACTTATTAATTGTCCAAAAAAACCGTGGTAGAAGGCCTCCAATCCAAGTCCTTTGCCCTCTCTGCGCTTTCTGTCTGGGTTGACAACCCTGATATGTATGCTCATCTCAAGCTGGCCAAGCGCACTAGGAAAGAGGACACAAAATTGCCTGCTCAACTTCTTGCGCCAAAAATGGCCAAGCCAGCCAAGGCTGCAAGCAAGGAAGAAACACAAGAAGGTAATCTAAAAAATAAATTTAATAAATTTTCAAAATACTTACCTTTTTTTAGAAAACATAGACAATAAACTCCTTTGGGTCCTGGTCCCCTTTGTCCCTCCACCTTCTACGCAAATTACGCCACTCATGTGGCAAAACAACTCTATCTTCCCCCCTGTCTTGCAGAAGCTCAAAGACAGGGTCCACAGGTCTTTTCCAATGTTGTGTAAGGTGTTAGCAGAACGTACAAATGCCAAGGAGGCATCCAAGTGAGCAATTACTGCCTACAAGGATGCTCAACTAATCTACCTGGACCCAGTGGTCCTCAGTGAAGTTTACTATGTAAACTCTATTGAGCTTGTTTGAGACGTCCTGAAGGCACTCTCATTTAAAAATATAACTAAGATGTGCCAGGCACACACAACTGCTTGCTTCAATTCCCGGTGAAGCACACTCTGTCTTACCTGTTGGAGAACTTTGAGAGCACAGTAAATAAATTGGCTGTTGCAGACGCAACAGTCATAAAGAGGACTAAGATCCTCCTGACAGACTTTGGGCTGGCCTGGAGCGCTGAAAAGACAGGGGTCCCTCTAGCAATGGAGCTCATATTTGTCAAACCAAGCACAAGAAGAAGATTGGTGCTACGTATAATAAACTCTGTGAGTTTACAAAGCCTTTGCTAGGCAAAGGCTTCATCTGGTGGTTTACCTTGGGTATCTTTTCTACTTTGGAATGGGCGCCAGCATGGAGGATCTTGACAGGGTCCTCCTAGGAATCAACAAGTCCAGGCTCTCCCTGGACAGGAAGAAGGTCCCCCCAGGTATGACTCAATGGACCATGTAATCCAGGACGCCCTGGTCCTGGCCGGTATCTACGGGTTTGCACCCTGCCAGAGAAGCTGTTCCCTCATTTGCACCTGACCCTACTCCCATTCACCAGCAGGCGGGAGTATTTTAACCAGGGTGTATCTACCGTCCACAGTGTGGCAGTGGAGGTTGTGCGCCACCTCCATTGCAGGGTGAGTACATACAGAAGAACTCACTACAGGCACTTTTAATAAATTCTTTCTTCCAATAAAATTTCATTACAATTACTATTATTTTATTATAAAAAAAATTTCTAATTCTTATTTTAGCAAACAAGATTTGCAAAATATATCCTAGTGTTGAAACAGCAGGCTCAACCTGCCAGCAAGGTTCCAAACAAGTGGGTTTGTGACCTGCAATCTGATTATCCGGTCACCTGATGCCTCAGATGCATCCATTGGGGGAGTACTACAAATCAAAAATAATGACAGTGACTTCCTGCCTGTAGCTTATGAATTGCAAAAATTGACAGATGATGAGCGTTGGTACCCTATCCACGACAAAGAACTTTTGGCTAAGTGCACTGCCTAGTCAAATGGCGCTATTACCTAGAACGGCAGGAAGAATTCACAGCATTGACCAACCACAAGTCGCTCATATATTTTAAAACTCAAGCAAATCTGTCTTGCTGCCAAGCCTGCTAGATGGTGCTATTGGAAAGATTCAACATGCTCATACAGTACAAACCAGGGGCCAAGCTTGCTGTTGGAAATTGCGCAATTAATGCTATTTTGATATGGCCTTTGAATATTGATAGCTGCAAAGATTTGGCTGGGTTTGCTTTTGATTTTGGAAATCCTTGCCTTTTTCAAATGGGTCTGGTTCAATATCTATCCATTCTGGATTATTGTACCTGTCTATGAAAGATCCTGGTTTGACCTCATTCCAACATGACCCCCTTATCCACTCTGTCTTTCTAATGAGTGATCACTGTCCCTTGTCTACTATTTAAAGTAGAATCATTTCTCCTAATAAAGACAAGTTTATCCACATTTTTGTTGGCTTAATAATCTTCAAGCTTTTTCTGTCCTTTCTTCCAAAAGGACTTTCATATCTTGTATTCCAGAAAATTAAGGTACATGCCCTTAATTTTGCCCTGAAGGCTAACCCAAGGCTAGCTTCAAACCTCATATCTTTTTAATAAGGTTTCCCACTGTGTCCTCCTGGATGTTGTCCCCAGGATCCAAACACAACAAAATGGTGCTCACTACAGGGGCTTCAAGCCCCTTGGTTACCCTGTTCCCACACGCTTTCTCTGTTCCTTCTCCCTTTGTTTCTGAAGTACCCAAACAACCTAAAGTTTCTAGTCCCCCTCTAGAAGAAGACATCACCAATGGCCCTCAACTCCTATGGTATTGGTTCTGTCCCCCAGGCCTGTGTGGGCCCCCTTCTAGCTTTCTCTCTTAATTACAAGCAAGCTTGTGCTGCCAACTGCTTCCTTCTCCACCCTGGCACTGTGGCAATGCACACTATCCCTAGCTTCTGTCCCGGGTACGCTTCTGAAGACCTGTATTCCTTCCTTTTGGACTCCGGTCTCTCCTTGAGTTGATGGAATCCATGAAGACAATTGTCGTGTTGGTCAACCAGTTAATTTAAACCGCCTTGGTGTACCATCAACTTGCATTAGGATCCCAGAATCAACTATTAAACGCTGTAGCTACTGCTGTCTCAAACAACCATACTCAAAATATGACATATCAAGAATAGTCCCACAGTCTCTTTGTGTGTATTTCTGATAACCAGCGCAATTTTCTGGCCTCTTAGAAGTACTTGACCTCCTCCCTGAATTTCCTTTGCTCCTTACTCCCTGGATACATCAAGGTCCAACTATGCAAATTGAATGAACATCAGGCAGCATGGTGTGAGCAAATTGAGGCGTTTCTGCTAAACCATTGCCAGGATTTTGAGACTCTGGTTAGTGAACTTAACCAATTCAGAGAGCATGTCAATTTGCAACTTGAATTGGTGGGGGCTCATGTTGATACTTGGGGCTGCCATTGCAACATTATACAGTCTGGATAAGGCTGCTTTAGGCAACACTCTATACCAAGTGCAAAATTATGTGGACAATAGAGTAGCGTCTATCAAGGTCACTCCTCTCTCTCCTCCTGTTGAGGCCCCATCTGATTTTGAAACCAAGGTATGAGAAGCAATAGCCAATCTCAAGGCTACCACTTGATGTCAAGCTTCTGTTCAGAACCCCCCTCCAGTCAAACCTATGCCTGACCCCTGCTTGCATCACTCACAGATCAAGTGGCAACATTTCAAGGTGAAATTGAGTAATTAAGACAGAGCCTCTCTAACTCTGAGGACTCATTGTCTGAATCTGAAGATTAAGAGGAAGGTGAAGTTGTTAATACTCCCTCTCATGACAATCATGGTTGCTGCCCTGGGTTGAAGGCCAACCCCAGGTCAACTGCGCTTGTGCACTAGATTATCTTACAGAAGTAAAAAATGATGTAGCTGACAGACAAGACACTTTGAAAAGGGAGGTACAAAACCTCTCCTGCTTTACCAAGAAACTGAATGGACAATCCATCCTCTTGGTTGCTCAGACCACTTCCCTGACCACCCGCCTCAATGGGATTGCTGGTACCTTATCAGTACAACAAATAGAGATTAACAAATTTGGAACTGCTGTGGCCACTGCTAGGGACATTAGTGGGCAGAACAGCTCTCCCTTAATACCCTAGAGGAAAGCCTTTGACTCTTCTGGGCTAGACAACCTTCTTCCAAATCCAAGTTTGAAGGCAACCCTCATATTAACATCCTCAACCCTGGTGAAAACAGTCAGTCCATGTCCTCATCCATCAACCCAAATTACAAAACAACCTTCAAGCAGATATTTGATCCTATTACCTCTACTATTGCTGCCTTTCTAACAATTTACAAAACTGCAATGTGTAGGGCTACTGAAAAACTCAAAAAGGAACATATCCTCACCTGTCTCCATCCCACATGTTAAGAAGTAGTGGTTCCTGAGCTCCCCTTCATTGTCACTTAGAAGTACATGAAGTGCCTAATTATTGAGGAGTTTGGAGGAGATCTCAGCTTGGAGGTCAAGAAGGATACATTTATGCACATTGCCTTTAAGCCCAAGGAAACCCTGGCTGAGTTTGCAGATTGTTTCTACATTGAAGGCCAGCAGTTAATCACTAGTCAACAGTTAACTCCCTGGGAAGCTTACATGGCTTGTTATAATGCTTTGAAAGTGAACCAGCTTCTATGCCTACACTTTAAGGCACACAAGGCTTCACTCACTTCCATGAAGAGTATTAAGACACTCTTGCAAGACATGCATTTGACCCATGGGGGTACAGTGTACGTGAAAATAAAGTCAGTAATGCTGGGACTACCTCTTGTACACCACACATTATGACGCTGGGTGCTGGTGAACAGACTAAGAGCAAGAGAGTCATAACTGTGGTCAAATAGGGCATCACTTGCATACCTGCACTAATCCCCTAGTGAAAGGTTGTGACCCCAAAGAACAGGCAGGAAAAGAGAGGTCAGCTTAGAGACAGAGACACTCTCTGCTGATCAATCTCCTCCATATCCCCCTGATCCTCATTCTGATGAAGAATCTCTGTCTTCCTCTGACCCCACTATCCTTCATCTATTTCACAATTTCTCCATCAATTAAGAGCCTGAAGATTCTGATAAAAAGATTCTGATAGTTATGACTATTCTGTCTTGGCTGTTCCAGAAACTGTCTCTGTCCTATACAAGCTCCGCTCTGAGAAGACAACCACCACTTCTTGAGTACCTTCAAGTGAAGCTAAATCCATGGTGGTGTACCCTTACCTAGCTCAAGCCCATTGACCTCCTGTCTTGGTTTATTCCTCTAAAGCAGCAGCCAAGCTAGCAGAAGCCCTCTTTCAAAACGTAACTGTATCTCTCCCTCTGCAGACTGTGTATAGAGATATTCCTGCATTACGGTGCATGTTAGCTAAATGGGAAAAGGAGCTAGAGGCTTTGCAAGATGTGTTGGCAGTCTTGCCCCCCTTTGGGAAAGATACAACCCGCATGGAAGTATCAATCCAAAAGGTTAAAATCAAAGCCATCTTGGACATGGGTTCTCCAGTCAACGTAGTATCTTCAAAACTAATGAAAAAACTTAAGTTGGCCCCTGACCTCAACTACACTCAGTAGTATGACACAGCTGGCATGGCACAAATGTGGGCCATTGGTGCCTACTCTGCTCTACCCATGAGGTTTGGGAAACTCCTCATTGCTTCCCCTGCTGTAGCCTTGAGAACAAAATCTATGACCTCTTGGTTGGTACACAATTCCTCCAAGAGTATAACGGAATTGTAAACTAACAAGATGGATACCTTTTGCTCTTAGGATATGAGGTCCCTTTGAGTTTTGAGGAACCTCTGTGCCTCCCAGGAAAACGTCTTAACTTGCGTGCTTGAGTACCCCATAGGTATCTTCTCTCTTAAGTATAGGACTCACTCCTCCAACATGTACACCCCTCCTTCTTCCTGCCCAGCGGAATAAGGGGTACCTCTTCTAGCACCAGCTGCTATTACCATTCCCCTGGGCTCTCAAGAGGTGATTGATTCCCAGATTTCCTACAAACTACCTGAAAAATTGTTCTTGGAACTCTACTCACCTGAATCCCTAAGCTATAAGGAGCCTCTTCTGTGTCCTGGGATTCTAGATTGAACCCACAAAGAGCCCATACAACTACTGCTTGCCAACCTGATGGCCCTGCCCATGCAGGTGACCTGAGGCCAGGTTGTAGGGCATGGTTGAATACTGGGGGCAGAACAAGTGGCATCCCTCTACCCCTTTGGAACTTTTAGTGATTTCAATCTACCTGAAGGCAATCCTCAAGTTTTCTCTTTGTTCACGGCTGCTGATTTCACCTAATTGTCTTCCATTCAATAAAAGGACATGTTGGACCTGCTCAATCAGTTTAGCAACATCTTTGCCTCTGGACCTACGGACTATGGCCTGGCTAAAGGAGTCATCCATCAGATTAATACTGGATATGCACCCCCTTTTTGCGCCAAACCATACTGCCGTAGTAGAGTGGAGGATGCTCAAGTGTCTAAGGAACTCAAGCAACTACTAGACACTGGTTTACTATCTCCTTCCCAAAGTCTTTGGGCTTCCCTGTTACTGATACTCAAGAAGAAGGATGGAGGGCATCACATTGTAATGGACTATTGTTGCCTGAACTATCTCACAAAGAAAGACTCATACCCCTTGCCCAGAATTGACAATGCTCTCAGGCGGCTGGGTGGCTCCAAGTTTTTCTTAGCCATGAATCTAGCCTCTGGATACTGGCAAGTTGACTTGTCCCATGAAGAAAGAAAAAAGGCGGCGCTTATCACCTCAGAAGGCCTTTTTGAACCCACTTGTATGCCCCAAAGACTCTGCAATGCCCCTGCCACATTTCAACAAGCTATGGGCTCCATCCTGCAATATTTAAAGCTCTCTTGTGTTCTTATAAACCTTGATGACATCATTGTGTTCAGTGCTACCTTATCCAATCACTTGGAACACCTTAAGGCTGTCTTCATTAAGATTTGAAAAGCTGGATTGAAACTCAAAACCTCCAAGTGCTCTTTCTTTGAATAAAGCCTCAAATTCTTAGGTCAAGAGGTCACTCAAACGGGAATCCACCCCATGAATAATAAGGTGAAAGCCATTGAAAAGATGCTACCTCCCACAAATCTTTGAAAGGTCAAACTATTCCTTGTTATGATGGACTACTAACAACAGTTCATACCTAATTTTGCTGAACTGAGTGAACCTCTTGTCCAACTGCTTTGCAACATCCCCTTTGAGTGGACTGACAGCCAATAACAAGCATTTGAAGAGTTGAAGGCCAAGCTCAAAGAGCCTCCTATCTTGGTCTATCCTGATTATGATAAAGAGTTCATATTGTATACTGACGCTAGTGAAGTGGCTGTGGGTGCCATCTTAGCTCAGCTTGATAATGAAGGCGTGGATTGACCTGTAGCCTACTCTTCACAGGTCCTCAATAAGCACAAGAAGAACTACAGCGTCACAAAAAAGGAACGTCTGGTGGTGCTGCATGCTGTAAAACAGTTCATGTATTACATCTATGGGACCCACTTCACAGTGGCCACAGATCACTACTCCCTCAAATAGCTGCAACACACAAAGGAGCCTGGTGGACAACTGGTGTGTTGGGCTCTGCGTCTACAAGGGTACAATTTCACTGTGATACACTGTCTTGGGGCCCAACATCAGAACACTGATGGCTTGTCAAGGATGCCCATTCTAGCTATCCACCCTGCTGACGCTGATTGCCTATAAAAATTAATATGTTATCCTGATGCTTGGACCACTGATCCAGAGGCCATTTGCTTGGCGCTACAGACCCTGTCTAAGGACACTGTAATTTGCAATAGGCAGCTCTTCAAAAAGGTTAACAATACCTACCTACCCTATGTCTGCCCTAGCATGAAGATAGCCATTATCCTCCAAGCTCACATTGACACTGGGCATGGAGGTATAGCCAAAACTTATGATTGGTTATGCAAGAACTTCTACTGGAAGAATATGCGCCTTTTGATCTCTGATGTTCTCGCTTCCTGTCATTTGTGCTAACTCCAACACCCTTGCCTGTCCCAACACCAGTTCAAACTCATTTCTCTAAGCATTCCTTCCACACTGTGAGTATAGACGCTATTGGGCCTTTCCCTTGGTCTAGGTTGGGGTGTTGGTTTATCTTAGTTGCCATAGATCATTTTAGTAAATTGGTTGAAGCCAGAGCAACAAAAGATATAACTGCCAAAACCACGACTACCTTCTTGCTGGAAGACATCTTCTATTAACATGGCTGCCCTCAAGTCCTGCTTTCTGACAATGGTACCAACTTTAATGCTTGCCTCATTGTCTGTCAAAGCTATGCATACCCACCAATCTTTCTCTGCACCATATAACCCTTCAACTAATGGAACTGTCAAACAAGCCAATTCCTCCCTGGTGTCCATAATGAAGAAACTCACGCTCTCCAATACTGTTAATTGGGATATGTTCCTCCCTGATGCCCTCTTTGCTTACCAACTCAGTAAACATCAAGTAACTAGTCAGTCCCCTTTCTTTATGCTGTATGGACGTGAAGCCGCCACCCCCTCAATCTTGGGACCCCCCTTGATCAAAGTTGATGTGTCTGCATTTCCCAAGGCCCATGCTAAGGACTTAACCAATTGAATTCATTGACATCCAAGCAACAGCCTACTCCACTGCTTACAAGGTTAAGGCCCTGGAACTCTCCCCATCTAATGCTGCTAGAGCCCCCTTCCTGAAAATCAGATAGGCAACTTGGTTCTCTACTCCAGAATTGTACAGGTGGTAGAGCTCATAAGCTGGATTCCCTCTGGGTTGGGCCCTTTGAATTCACCTTTAAAAAAGGCGTCAATTATACTGTGAAATTACTGTCTTCTGGACGTCCCTTTACCTGTGTTCACACCAAATTTCTCCGCAAATATCAACTCATTGTGTCCAATCTTGAGGGGGGAGATGTTGGAAATTGCGCAATTAATGCTATTTCAATATGGCCTTCAAATATTGATAGCTGCAAAGATTTGGATGGATTTGCTTTTGATTTCAAAAATTCCTTGCCTTCTGCAAATGAGTCTGGTTAATATCCACCCATTCCGTATTATTGTACCTGTCTGTGA
The DNA here is from genome assembly GCA_014839935.2 of Entomophthora muscae. Classification (NCBI taxonomy): domain Eukaryota; kingdom Fungi; phylum Entomophthoromycota; class Entomophthoromycetes; order Entomophthorales; family Entomophthoraceae; genus Entomophthora; species Entomophthora muscae. The sequence goes on along the minus strand of QTSX02007126.1, from coordinate 106,736 downwards.
ATGATCCTGGTATGACCTCATCCTAATATGCCCGCTTCAGCCACTCTGTCTTCCTAATGAGTGATCACTGTTCCTTGTCTACTATTTAAAGTAGAATCATTTCTCCTAATAAAGACAAGTTTATCCACATTTGCGTTGGCTCTAAGAATCTTCAAGCTTTTTCCTGTCCTTTCTGCTAAAAGGACTTTCTCTTATCATTTTCCAGGAAATTAAGCTTTGAACCTCAAATCTTTTTTTATAAAGATTTCCCGTTGTGTCCTCCTGTATGTTGTCCCCAGGAGTTGAACACAACACTTGCCATGGCAGACGCCCTCTCCTGCCTATATGTCTGTGCCTCAAGAGGATAAAATGGGCTTGACCCAGACTGGCCTCTCTTAGTACTCAAACAAAAGACAAAGGTTCCCCCTGGCACAACTGACATAACAAAGGAAACAGTTATCAAAAACAAACACCATTTTGCTGACGTATACGGGACCCTACACTGAAAAATGTCTGATGGCATGACCATTCCCTACATTGCCACACACCAGCGGGTAGACACCATCCTACGCTATCACAGAGACCTTGGACATACCAAGAGCCAAAACCTATATGATTTCCTTAAGAACAAGGCCTTGTGGCCAACCTTATATTGCAATGTTCAAGAAGTTCTAGACCAATGTGAGGTATGCAAAAAGTTTGCCAAAAGCAAAACCCTGACAAAGTCAGTACTTCCCATCTGTACACAGCTATCCTTCAAAGTATGGGCTCTTGACATTGTTGGCCCCATTCCAGGGAAACACAATGATAAGAAATACATCATCACCACCATAGACTTTGCTACAAGATGGCCTGTAGCCCAAGCAGTAAGGGCACACACTGGCAATGATATGAAACAATTCATAGGAAGAGAAATAATCAGCAAGTTTGGAAAGCCAGAACTCCTGATAACCAATGGAGGCAAAAAACTGACCTCCAAAAACACCAACATATACCTCACCAAGAATGAGGTCAAATACACCGTAACAACACCATACAACCTACAGGTCAATGGATTTTTAGAGCGGCTAAATGGCAGCCTTTTACAAGCCTTGGCCAAACTCATTGCTGGGAGACCTGAAGACTGGTATAAGCAGCTATCAACTGCACTACTTGTGTGCCAAACCCAAGTGAACAGATCCACTGGGAAAAGCCCTTTTGAGTTGAAATACAGCATACAGCCAAATATCATTCAAGCATTGACAGGACCCAAACTGTAAATTCCAAGTAAAGTCCCCCCTCATTCAGACCCTCAAGTTATAGAGGTCACCAGTAAGTAAACAGAAAAGGAAAATGAACATCTGTAAAAAACCTTTATCCCCATCCAAGATAGACATGAAGTTGGGGACAAAGTTTAGGTCATGAATGTTGATAAGAGCAATTTACAACCCAAGAAAATAAGCCCAATAATCATTATAAAGGTAAACAAAAATAACACTTACCTTGTGCCAGGACTGGGAAGCGCAAAAAAGACAAAACCCTACAACATGATTGCCTGAGACCCTGCAAAGAAAGACAAAAACAATGCAAAACTGCCCTGCCTGCTACAGAACAACAGCTAGTCCAGTATGGCGCCTGGGCTCTTGACAACCTCCCCAATGATCTACCACCAGAGGAGGCCAACCTTCAGTTGGGGGGTGTCAAAACAGCAGGCTTGACTTACCAGCAAGGTTCTGAGCAAGCGGGTTTGTGACCTGCAATCCAATTACCCGGCCACTCAAAGCCAGACTAGGAAGTCAACTTGAATTACCAAATCCAACAACATGAAAAAATGATGATCCCTTATGGTGGATACCTTGCTTTGGCGCTTGACTCATTACCAGGATCAAGCCACCCCCTTCACCATCCAACCGTGTGATCAACACAATAATGTTCTGTTATCCTTGATCCACAATGAATATATAATCACTATCTCTCAATAAAGATTATTATCTAGTTTCTAAATATTTCCCCCTTATAACTCTGCTAAAACAGCACAGTTACAACATTCACATGTGGGGAATCACATGTTTAGTAAGCCAAAGCATGGTTAAGTAGGAAACCCAAGAATGCTGTAGTCATAAGGTAAATTGGCGGCAACAAAAAGAGACTTTCCAGCTATAGCACTCATCTGCTTTCTTGGCAGGACAAGGTGATAGATCTTGTCAAAGCTTTGATATAAAAGAGGTGGTACAGAAACAGAATCTATTTCAAGACCCATATGTCTGGCTGAGGTAAATGGCACAAATGTTGGTTGTATTAAGTTAGAAATACTTTGCTTGGTTTTCTAGCACTTTCATTGGTGCCACAAGTACTTTCTATTAGAAATTACTAAAATTACAATATTTTTAGTAACATAATAAGCTTCTGAAAAGATTAAATGCTCAATTATTATTAAATAACAATTTTTTTTAGATATGTCAACAAGGAAGAAATTCCTAGCTTCCCCAGTTATATACTACTGGGAATAGGCTTCTGGGTTGATAATGTACCTTTATTGTCCAGCTGGTCATCTTTTTTACTCTTCCTAGTACTTTTTAAAATATTATTAGTTGTTTAAGGTGGGAAATTAATAAAATTTGGGCTCTTAACGGTGACTCAAGCTTTGAGGTTCATCTGATGACTTTTGGGCCCCCAGATTATTAACTTCAGGTAGTTTGAGCCAATTAAAATTCTTTTTCATAGGCTTTTTTTATTTTTTTTCATTTTCTGGGTCTGTTGTCCCCAGGGCAGCAAATCTATTTTGGGAAAAATAGTGGTGTCAATTACTAAAACTTTATTAATCAAATCAATTGAGAAACTGTATATTTCCAAGCTTCTAAACCAATATATGCCCACATTTTGTCAGGTCTATTTTGGGCACTGATATATAGATATAAAAAATAATAAAAAAGTTACTGTATTATAAATTAGCAATTATTCAACCCCAAACTTCATAGCATTTAATAATCTCTTAAGGTATTATAGGTATTAGAAACTGTGTGTGAGAGAGGGAGCTATTGTATCACAAGTAACAATTACCTGGTATTTATTCACAATATAGAATCTCATTTCTGGGATTTAAACCCTGATCCCTTGCAGGCTGCTAGCCTGCATTTTTTTGGGCTCAAGTCAAAGGGAGATTTGACTTCAGCAAAATCTCTGAAACCAACTTATGAGGCGCAATCCATGACCAATCCTGGCTCACTCATAAACCCCCTAGCCTAGCCAATGAAAACGCCAACCTGAATAGTATTCCTGTAACCAGCTGACCCTTTGCCTATGGCATATTGCATGAATTATCCCAAAAACAAGGCCCACTAGATGATGAAAAATCTAATGCCTCAAAGAGGGAAGTCAAGATTCTTCATCCAAATCCAGCCAATGATACACTGAAAACTTCTGATGTCACCAAGGATTTCCAAGCCCTGGTAAATGCTATCACCCAGCCCAAAAGGATTTTGAAAAAAAAATTCCATAGAAGATGATCATACTTATATTATGGGGTTGCCAGAATGTTGCACATTGCCATTTTTACAATAAAGTGTTATGAACCTCTGGTTCTCTCATATTATTACATACCTAATTTTAGCACTTTTTTATTTGCAGATTGATTTATCTGGCTCTTTCCCTTTCATCAAATAACCCCAAGAAACCACAGACAAGTCACCCAAGTTATACTTCCCCCAGGAGCACCTTAAAGCCTGATACATTTCACAGAATATCCCCCCAATCCTACCTATTTTGAGTTCACTTTAGAAAAAATCTGATCTACAACTCTGAAGACAGAACCAGAGGCCGAACTCATTTAACGCTAAAGCACCTGGCATATCAAGCAACCACTACTATTCTGCAACAAATATAACTATCTGTCCTCCTACCTAGCGCCCATGACTCCTCCTGTGACCCTGCAGCCTGACTGCCTGCAAGAATATGTGGCCGCCAATAAATCTACCTCCACTCAACTATTTGGTGTCCTCTATATAACACTCACTACCTGATTAATTATATGGTGCCTGCCAATGGCCCTTGGGCCCTACTTGGGAAATTATTCTCTTATATTGTAAAATTAGCTCCTATCCTGTGGTGAGCCCTTCCCTCCAGGCCTGCAGGCTGTCTGCCTGCAAGTTTCCCTGAACCTGCTACAGGCTGAGTTCCTGACATATTTTAAGGAATTTCCCAGAACAGAACAAGGTTATAAACAAAGGCACATAAAGCTACTTGATTTAGGTTTAAAAGGTATAGGAAAGTTGGTACAGTTTGAAAAAAAACTTTAATTGTAATGGCTAGCAACTTATAGTTAGTTACATGATGATATAAATTATGTAGCCTCCTGTCAGGGATCCAGTCTTGGGCAGCCAGCCTGTTGTTTCTAGGGGTAACCTGGGCCAGGTTTTTTGCAGGCAATGTCCACCACAAGAGGGGAGCTAACTTGAAAAGGTAGGAGACAGACTTCCTCACCCAGGACCATGTGCCGGTGGCCAGGATTATAGTGTTAATCACCCCTGTGAGGGTGATGTACACAACCCCAAACAGCTTACCAATATGATTAGTTGGAAGATTAGGTGAGGAAGCAGGCATAGGTTTTGGGGTCACAGGCAGTTCCATATAGATATTGTAAGCCGGGAGATAATTAAATTTTCCTCTAAATAGTTTTGGGGTGGAGAATATCCACAGGCCTTGTTGGTTGTATCTAATTGCAGGTTGTATGCGGGCCAAAGGATTGAGTTCAAGTATCTTTTCTGGGGTGTAGTCCTTGTATTCAAACTTCAGAGGGTAGTTGATAAAATGGACAGGTCCAAAGGGTACACCAGGTAGACAGAAAACTTCAGGCAGCGGGGCAGGAGGGCCGAGAGATCTCAAATTGAATTGGTAGATAACAAATACAAAATAAGACAATAGCTGTGTGAGCCAAAGTAACATAACATTTATTCAAAAATGGCAATAAGGTTTGAGCACAGAATCTATAAGCATATATATCATCCTGCCTCCAAATTTAGCATTTCCCATAAGGGCTTCATCAAAATATTGGGGAAAATGTGGGTGGGTGGCCAGGAGGTCCAGGTGTAGGAGCGGCAAAATGGCACCTCAGCTGGATGTTCTCTCATTGGTCAGAACATCCAAATTGGTCACTTGATTTTTGGCTGTGGTCACAAGGTTGGGCCCAAAGCCTGGGCTTTTCCTTGGCAGTTGAGTTTGATTGGTTACTCAAGAGGACTTCAAGCTCATGAAGTTCACAGGGCCACCTTATCTGCTTCTATTAGGCAATTCAAGAAACTCCTCCTCAGGAACCATCATAATTGAACCTGTACTGGTATTGTTACTTTGGGACTTAGCAGGGCCTTTATCTTGCAGGAGCTCAATCTCAGAAAAACGCAGGCAGGCAGGCTCTCAGTCCATGGGGCCAGTGGCCCGCAGGAATTTGGGTTCAGGGTTTGAATCCCGCCCTTGGACCTGGGTTTTGAGGGGTAACAAATTGTCAATCTTGACACCTCCTAAAATTAGAAAATAAAATAAGGCATTGGCTAAATTCTTAGTGTTAAGTAAAGTTATGTCAATTTTGGGGAAATCACCATGTGCATAATTTTTTAAAAACTCATTATCATTGGCTTTAAAATTTAATATAACTGAGAGTAAATCAGCATTTGCTGATTTACTACTTTCAATTAATAAATCTTTAAGAGAATAAAACTGAATCTCATAAATACAAAACCAAGAAAAATAAAAAAATCAAATTCTAAAGAGAAAGGGGCTTCAAAAGGGTAAAACTAAGTTGTAAGAATTTAAATTTACAGCTAATTTGTAAGAAAATTGGAGCTCCAATTTTAAAGTGAAAAGATAAAATTAAAGTTAATTTTAAAAATCTATGAGAGAATCAAGTTCTAAATTAATTTTGAATAAGATGAAAGCCAAAAAAATAGGCAAGTAACTAGAATTTTAGATTAATTGCCTACTCTTCAGTGATCTTTATTTATACTGGTAAAGTTAAGTGATAAAATCAAGTGTTGCATATATGCAGAAAGGGGATATAGGAGTATATTGACTGTTTGCAGACCAGTTTGAGCTTCTGGTATGGTTGTTTGAGGACCAACAATGCTTACACAACTTTTTTTGGAACCCAACAGCCAAAAATAGTGAACTGTATATATTTGGATAAAAATAAAATAAAAAACAAAAGCTAAATTTATTTGCAAGAAATAAGACAAAAGCAAAGGCAAAACAGGAAGGTAAATTTTGCCTTCAACATTAAAAACTTCAACTTTATAATCTTAAAAAGAGATAATATTAAAATGAATAGTTCTAAATCATGGCATCTATACTTGAAAACTCTGAATCACATTCTTGTGGGATGATTGCTCTGAGGGGTCTTCATAAGAAGGTGGTAACAAAGAGACAGTAAAAGCATAATTCAGACCCCTAAGAAAGTCTCCCAAAAATAATCAAGATAATCTATCTGTGAAGAAGCAAGTTCTATTGTCATCCTGAAAAGGAGCAGATATTAGAACAGCAGGAACTGGCTTGTGAAAAATGATGATGGTCATCACAAAACTCTCCACCACATTTTATTATTATTGAAAACATGGAAAGAAATATCTCTGGGAGACATACTTCTCATGAATCAGTCTGTAAAGATGGCAACCTATTGGGTGAGGTCAGACCAAGTCCCAAAAGAAAGGAGGAATAACTTGTAATTTGATCACAGAAATTGCACAGAAGTAGAAAACTTTTCCCATGACTCTGGGGAGTTCAACCAAAGGAGAAGAAGAACTGGGCCCAGGGTAAATAATACAGATTTTAAGAAGGAAAGCAACATGATTGTATTTTCTTTTTCTTAACTTTTCTAAAGAGGCACCAGAAAATGGGACTGGGAGACTGGAAAATCAAGTTTTCTTATAAAAAAGATCTAGATTTTAAAAGTTCAATAGTGCAAATTTAGCTTAGATTATTTTTGAAATAAAATTGAGTTATAAAGTGAGGCAGGATTATGCCAGAAATTTCCCAATTGTGTTTTGTTTTAAAATAGTTAAAAGAGAACTTATCCACTTTAAATCAATTTTTTGTGATTTCAAAACAGTTTTAAAACAAGTTAAACTTAATTGCAGTTGAACTGACTTACCTAGGGCCAGGAAAAGTAAGTCACAGGGCTTAAGCATCAGTAATAAGAGAGGTGCAAGGTAGCAGAGCCAAAAATAAAAATGAAAAATCCAAATAAAAAACTTTATATTTTTCTGAAGCTTTAACTTCCAATATCAAAATAGGTAAGCAAGAAGCCTGGCAGCCCTTGCTTTCTTTTTTAACAAAAAATATTAAGCAATGATACTATGTTTGGAGGGGAGCTTTAGATGGGAATATCTAGTTGGATGGTAAAAATTTCTTGGTGAACCAAACTGGGTGGGTTAGGATGTCAGTTTTGCAAGGTTGAGCAGGATCTGATTGGCTGGCAACTTTCAGATGGGTTGAAACCCCAGAGAAATTAGTTTTGTATGATAATAATTAACCCAATAGTTTAATACATCCTGATTGTCTGGAACTGATAACATGTAACTTTGGACAACACCAGTAAAGCAAACAGTCCAATTTCATCCACATTTCTTCATGGCTGGAGGGGAAAATGGAGGTGCTTTTGAATGAGAATTGTGGGAAATAGCCAAAAAAACTACCAATTTTATGTGCAAGGTATTCAACCTTGCTTAAAGGGGTTTCCCGGGTTGGGAAACTTTTGGTTCCTCTAGGAAAAAATTCCCTTTCTAGGACCAAATGGGGGCAAAGGACTCTATACTGTAGACCAAGTTATAATTAAATCTGCTAGGGGAAAACTTAAGTGTTTTATAATTGGTTAATCATCAAAAAAATGTGACTTTGGTGTTTAAAACATTCCTATGATAAATGTTTCTAAGATGCAAGAAGTCTGACTGGGCCCAGGTGCAAAAATACTAATTGTTGGTGAGAACACTGTTTTTTCAGAAAGAAGAAATGCTGGGCCAGAGGGTAATGCCCACCATAGGATGTGAGCCAACTTGATAATATAGGATAAGGATCAACCAAGGGCCAGAATTTGACACCATGGAATCCATCAAGCCTATAAGAGTAATACAGAGTACTCCAAACATCTGGGTGGAAGTGGTGTCAGAAGTAGTATCAATTTCTTGCAGGCAGTTGGATTACAGGGTTGAAGGTGAGGTCATTAGTACCAGTTCTGTGGGCAGATAATTATACTTATTGCAGAATAGTCTGAGCAGAATGGTATTCCACTTTCCTTTACAGCCAATTGTTTCTGTGACTTTAGTTCTTGCCAAGGGGTTAGAAAAGAGTATGTTTTACAGGGTGGACTTATAATAGATTTGATTTTGAGGGTACCTGGTGAAATTTAGTGGACCAAAACGTGCTCTGGTGGACAAAATAACATGGGCAAGGGGTCTGAGTGTTTGTTGATAGGAGTGGTGGAAGCCTGTGGAACTGGAGTGGAGATGATAAAATACTAAAACTAGATAAAGGAGAACTTGCGTGAACCAAAGGTTCATTTAAACTTTATTATCATAATGACAATACTGCCATTCTCAACATATAAGGTTTTTTATACTATTAAAATTTGTGTCTCCAAAATTTGGGAGCTTTAGGTATGTAGACATTCTTCTAACAGGACTCTGGCACTTGGGAGAGCTTCACAGACAGGTAATTCTGGGTTAGCTGGTGCTGGAAAACAGAAGGAATGACACACTATTTTTCTGCATCAATTCCCTGAATAACACAGTCTGGCCATATAAATCTTCAATTTAGTTCTGGGAATTGATGTTGACAGGCACTTATTGAAGGGTTTGTTTTTAATATTTGCCTTGACCTCCCTTAGGCAAGCATCTGCTTCTGCATAGGTTTGCGTTGAAATTTGCGCCATTTGTGCTATTTTGATATTGCCTTTGAATATTGATACTTGCAAAGACTTGGTTGGATTTACTTTTGATTTTGTAGTTTGCTCACCTTCCTCAAACAGGTCAACATCAATGTCCACCCATTTCAGATTACCCTATCTGTTCCTGACTGATCCTGGTAGGAGTTCATTTTGGAATGTCCTCATCAGCCACACTGTCTACCTAGTGAATGATCAACACTCTCTGTCTACTATTTAAGTAGAAAACATTTTTCCTAATAAAGACAAGTTTATCCAAATTTGTATGGTTTTTATCATCTTTGAGCTTTTTCCTTCCTTTTTTCTAAAATGGAAATCTTCTTTGTTTATTCCAGGAAATTAAGGTATGTTTCTTAATTTTGCCCCAAAGGCTAACCCAAGGCTAGCTTTGAACCTCAAAACTTTTGTGATAAAGTTTCCCACTGTGTCTTTTTGGATGTTGTCCCCAAGAGCCAAAAATGACAAAATGGTGCTCACTACAGGGGCTGCCAGCCTCTTGGTTACTCTGTTTCCCTGCAAATTCTCTGGTCTTTATTGTATTGTTACAAAAGTACCCAAATCTCCTAAAGTTTCAAGTCTCTCTCTTGAAGAGGATATTACCAACTATACCAATACTCCTATGGTAATGGTGTTGTTACCCGGGCCTTTATGGGCCCCCTCCCAACTTTCTCTCTTGACTATGAACAAGCCTGTGCTGCTGCTTGCTCTCTCCTCCACATTGGTACAGTAGCCATGCATTTGATTCCTGGTATCTGTCCTGGGTACACCTCTGAAGACATGTACTCCTTCCTGTTGCATTTTGGCCTCCTACCTAGTTTGATGAAATCAATGGAAACCATTGGTGTTCTGGTAAACCAGTTCATCCAGCCCACCTTGGTTCACCATCAACTAGCAATAGGATCTCAGAATTAACTCCTGTCTTCTGTGGCATCCGCAATAATCAACAATCATGAGCAAAATATAGCCTATCAATAATGGACACAAAGTCTCTTTGCTTGCATTTCAGATAAATTAATGTGATTCTTTGGCCTCCCAAGAATCCCTGACCTCATTGCTGAACACACTTTGATCCTCTCTCCCTGGATACATTAGATTGTGTTTGTGTGAGCTAGATAAGCATCATACTGTCTGGCAAGGAAAAATTGAATCCACTCTTTTAACATACCAACAAGACTTCACAACCTTAGTAGATAAACTCAATCAATTTTGAGAGCATACTAATGCGCAGCTAGAATTGGTGGGGTTCAGTGTGAACGGTTGTGGCCATAGATTGTAACAACAATCTAAAGCAGGCAAGGCTATGTTGAGAAATACTCTACTTCAAGTTTAAACCTAATTTAAAAAGAATGTGGCTGATGTGGTTGTGGTGCCACCCATGCCTCCCCCTGAAGGCCTTACTCAATCTGAGGCTAAGATTTGGGAGGCCATCACAGAGCTCAAGGCAACCATCTGCTGTCAGGCTTCTGCTTCCAATTTATCTACTACTGAGCCTGTACCAGATCTTTTTCTTGTCATCTTGACTGATCAGGTGGCTACACTACAAGGTTAGAAGGCTTTCATACATCAACGCCTTTCAGATCAAGATGACTCTTCCTCTGAAGCCTCTGGTAATGGCAAAGAGAAAACTGATGAAGTATCTGCCCTTGACAATCACAGGTGCTGCTCAGGTTTGGAAGGAAAGCCACGCATAAATTGTATCCTTGCTCTGGACAACTTTATAGTGGTGACTAACAATGTTGCAGATAGGCAGGACACTTTAGAACACGAGGTGCAAAACTCTCCCGCTTATCAGAGACTATAAATGAGAATTTTCCCCCTTTGATACCTCAAGCCATTGCCATGGTCACTTGAGTTGATGAATTTGAGGGTACTTTAGCAGTCCAACAGATTCACGCTGATGAGATCAAAACTGTTGTGTCTACAGCCAGAGAAATTGGGGGGCATAATAGCTCTACCATAGATATGTTAGAGGAAAGCATTTTTCTACTGTGGGCTAGACAACCTGCTGCTGAACCTGAGTTTGAAGGGAACCCACATATTAATGTTCTCGATCTGGGCAATAATAGTCAATCTACCTCTTCATCCATTGATCCCAATTATAATCCCACCTTCAAAAAAATCTTTGACCTCAAGACCTCTACCATTGCTGCTTTCCTGAAAACCTATAAGACATCCATGCAGAGGGCTACTGAAAAACTCAAAAAGAAGCATATATTTACCTGTTTACATCCTACTTGATAATAGGTGGCAGTCCCCAATCTCCCTCTCATAGTTACCTGGGAGGATATGAAATGTGTTGTGAATGCCACCATTCACCATGTTTCAATTTTGCCTTTTTGAGTTATTTTGAGGGCAAATCTCTCTCTTTTGCTTTTGCCCGTCAAAATGAGGCTGGCTCTGAATTGGGAAATACAATTGTTTAGTTTCCTGATCCTGCGCAACTCACTTGCCCCACTCATGCTTGTGGCGGGTGATCCTACCGTCCTGGTAGTGTTTTGTGGTATTGTCTACCACTATATATTACATTTCCTATTTTCCAATAAAATTAAGTTCTATTCACATTTTTGTCTTTGTGTCTCCACGTACTTTGGTGCCTCCCTAGCCATGTCTAGCAGATATTATTCAATCAGGGCCACAAGGTAATCACATAGGCTTCCCTGCCATTCTAACCAAGACTTAGTACAAATCCAATCCTAAGGTTAGGATTTCCCGTTGTGACTCTGTGCCGCGCCTCAGATCACAACAAAAATGGTGCTCACTACAGGGGCTGTAAGCCTCTTGGTTACCTCTTTTGCAACAACGTTTTCAGGACCTTTGCCTCTGCCCATACAAGAGCTTACTTTGCCTGAAATTACCTGTCCTCCTTTGAGTAAGGCATTGCCAATCTGCCTATTGTCCCTACTGTGCTAAACCTTGGGATTGGTCCCCACCTAGTGGCCTACCCTTTGGGTACCCATGACTTGTAACAAGTCATGGCGGTAGCCCTTGGGATAGCCTGTGATGGGGCCATTCCTTGCCTCCAGCTTCAGTTCAATAAGGCAGAATACTACAAATTGCTTGTAGCCCCACAATTTCCACAGCATCTCCTCTCAGTGGCTGGCTCTGCTGAACATTTATTTTCCTCCTTTGTACAGCCTTCCTTAGCCCATCATCAAATGGTATTAAGGCTCCACGTTCAGGAGATTTTATTGCTGCAAGACGCTGTCACTCATCACTGGGATAAGTTTGCGGCCTACCAGTAGTGGATCCATTCCCTGTTTTCCTTAGTATCCAACAATTAGCGCAACTATGTCACCTCCCAATCTTTCTTGGTCACCTCCATTGAAAGAATGCGCCAATTCATCCCCAAGTATGTCAGAGAGCGCCTTCATGAGTTCCACCAACTGGAACAGCCCTGGCGTGCCCAAGTAGACTCCACTCTAAATGCCTATCTCAACAACTTTAAACAACTTGTGCAACAACTCAACAAGTTCAGTGCTTATTCCTTTGACCCAATTACAGCAAGTAGTGTTCCATGCTGCAAAGGGCCTCTGCAAACTTGAAAAGGACTTTGATCAAGAAAGGGCTGCTACCACTGCTACCATTGCCAAACTCCAGACTCAAGTAAATGAACTGTCTGCCTCCAAAGCAGATGCCCTGCCTTCTCCTCCATCTGAAAAGTTAGCAGATAGAGAACAGAGACTCTGGGATGCAATTTGAGATTTAAGAGCATCTACCTGCATTCAGAATTGCCCCCAAAGCCCCTAAGCCTGATCCTCAAGTGCTTGCTCTGACAGCTCAGGTTGCTGATTTACAACAAGAAGTTGCTACTTTGCGTGAGGCAATGGCGTCTGTTGTTAGTCCACCTGAAGTTGTGGGCAAAAATGGTTGTTTTCCTGGATTTTCAGGAGCCCCCCAACATTCATTATGTTAGAGAGTTGATAGCTCTAGCCAATATAGTGGACTTCCTGAAGCAAGATCACTCTGAACTTGATAAAGACATACAAGAACTAAGTGAAGTGATTGATTTGATAAATGACAGGTTTGCCCTTTGCCTTTGAGTGAGCCTGTCTCTTAATTCCTGACTGGCTGAACTGTCCTTGGTAGTAACATCACAGGGCCAGCACCTGGATGTTACTGAGTGGCAGACCACCCTAGCTAATAATACGGGAACCTGCACTGCTGAAACCTTGACTACCCTTGAAGAAAGTGTTTGCCAGCTGTGGGCCAGGCAGCCTCCCACTGAGTAAGAAGCAGAATTCTCCCCACACATAAATGTACTTGATAGCAACAATGATGGCCCAACTCCAAGAGCTCACTTCAAGTCTACCTGTTGTGTTTGGCTCCTGGGGACAACATCCAGGAGAACATGGCAGAAAATCTTTATAACAAAAGATTTGAGGTTTGAAGCTAGCCTTGGGTTAGCCTTCAGGGCAAAATTAAGGACACATACCTTAATTTCCTAGAATACAAGATGTAAAAGTCTTTTTAGCAGAAATAACAGAAAAAAGCTTGAAGATTATATAAGACAACACAAATGTGGATAAACCTGTCTTTATTAGGAGGTTTGATTCTACTTAAATAGTAGACAAGGGACGGTGATCACTCATTAGAAAGACAGAGTGGCTGAGGGGCTCACGTTGGGATAAAGTCATACCAGGATCAGACAAGGGAATGTATGGTGTTCTGGAATGGGTGGATATTAGCACAGACCCATTTACAGAAGACAAGGAATTCCTGAACTCAAAAGCAAAACCAGCCAAATCTTCTGCAGCTATCAATATTTGAAGACCATATTAAAATAGCATTAATGGTGCAATTTCTGATATCTCCCCCCTCAATATTAGATACAGGGAGTTGATATTTGCAGAGAAATTTGGAGTTAACACAGGTAAAGGGACGTCCAGATGACAGTAATTTCACAGTATAATTGACGCCTTTTTTAAAGGTGACTTCACAGGGCCCAACCCAGAGGGAATCCAGCTTATGAGCTCTACCACCTGTACAATTCTGGTAGTAAAGAACCAAGTTACCTATCTGATTTTCAGGTAGGGGGCTCTAGCAGCATTGGACGGGGAGAGTTCCAGGGCCTTAACCTTGTAAGCAGTGGAGTAGAATGTTGCTTGGATGTCAATGATACAATTTGTTAAGTCTTTAACATGGGCCTCAGGATTTGTAGACACATTAACTTTAATCAAGGGGGTCCCAAAATTGAGGGGGTGGCAGCTTCACGTCCATACAGCATGGCAAAAAGGGACTGACCAGTTAATTGGTATTTATTGAGTTATTAAGCAAAGAGGGCATCAGGGAGGAACATATCCCAATTGACAGTGTTGGAGAGCATGAGTTTTTTTGTTATGGACACCAGGGAGGAATTGGCTTTTTTGACAGTTCCATTAGTTGAAGGGTTATATGGTGCAGAGAAAGATTGGTGGATACTCATAGCTTTGACAATAGACATGATGAGGCAAGCATGTAAGTCAGTACCATTTTCATAAAGCAGGACTTGAGGGCAGCCATGTTGGTAGAAGATGTCTTGCAGCAAGAAATTAGCAGCGGTCTTGGCAGTTATATCTTTTGTAGCTCTGGCTTCAACCCATTTGATAAAATGGTCTATGGCAACTAAGATAAATTGACACCCAGACCTAGACCAAGGGAAAGGCTAAACATCATCAATACTCAGTGTGAAAAGCATGCTTAGAGGGGATGAGCTTTAACTGGTGTTGGGACAGGCAAGGACGTTGGAGTTGACACAAATGACAGGAGGCAAGAACATCAGGGATCAGAAGGCACATGTTCTACCAGTAGAAGTTCTTGCATAGCCAGTCATGAGTTTTTGGCTATACCCCCATGTCCAGTGTAAATGTGAGCTTGGAGGATAATAGCTATCATCATGCTAGGGTGGACATAAGTTAGATAGGCATTGTTGACTTTCTTGAAGAGCTGTCTATCTCAAATTACTGTGTCCTTGGATAGGGTCTGTAGCGTCAGGAAAATGTCTTCTGGCTCAGTGGGCCAAGAGTCAGGACGCTTTATTAATTTGTATAGGCAGTCAGCTTCAGCGGGGTGGATATCTAGTATAGGCATCCTTGACAAGCCATCAGCATTCTGGTGTTGGGCCCCAGGATGATATATCACAATGAAATTGTACCCTTGTAGACGCAGAGCTCAACGTGCTAGTCAACCCTCAGGCTCCTTTAGTTGTTGCAGCCATTTGAGGGAGGAGTGATCTTTGACCACTGTGAAGTGAGTCCCTTAGATTTAATGCCTGAACTGTTTTACAGCATGCAGCACCTCCAGACATTCCTTTTTAGTGACGCTGTAGTTCTTCTCATGCTTATTGAGGACCCGTGAAGAGTAGGCTATAGGTCAATCCACGCCTTTGTTGTCAAGCTGGGCTAAGATGGTACCCACAGCTACTCCACTATAGTCAGTATACAAGATGAACTCTTTATCATAGTCAGGATAGACTAAGATAGAAGCCTCTTTGAGCTTGGCCTTCAACAATTTGAATGCTTATTATTGGCTGCCAGTCTACTGAAAGAGGATGTTGCAAAGCAGTTAGACAAGGGGTTCACTCAGTTCAGCAAAATTAGATATGAACTGTTGTTAGTAGTCCATCATAACAAGGAATACTTTGACCTTTCAAAGATTTGTGGGAGGTAGCATCTTTTCAATGGCTTTCACCTTATTATTCATGGGGTGGATTCCCGTTTGAGTGACCTCTTGACCTAAGAATTTGAGGCTTTATTCAAAGAAAGAGCACTTGGAGGTTTTGAGTTTCAATCCAGCTTTTCAAATCTTAATGAAGACAGCCTTAAGGTGTTCCAAGTGATTGGATAAGGTAGCACTGAACACAATGATGTCATCAAGGTTTATAAGAACACAAGAGAGCTTTAAATATTGCAGGATGGAGCCCATAGCTTGTTGAAATGTGGCAGGGGCATTGCAGAGTCTTTGGGGCATACAAGTGGGTTCAAAAAGGCCTTCTGAGGTGATAAGCGCAGCCTTTTTTCTTTCTTCATGGGACAAGTCAACTTGCCAGTATCCAGAGGCTAGATTCATGGCTAAGAAAAACTTGGAGCCACCAAGCCGCCTGAGAGCATTGTCAATTCTGGGCAAGGGGTATGAGTCTTTCTTTGTGAGATAGTTCAGGCAACAATAGTCCATTACAATGTGATGCCCTCCATCCTTCTTCTTGAGTATCAGTAACAGGGAAGCCCAAGGACTTTGGGAAGGAGCCAGTAGCCCAGCGTCTAGTAGTTGTTTTGGCTCTTTAGACACCTGAGCATCCTCTACCCTGCTACAGCGGTATGGTTTGGCACAAAATGATAGGTGTATCACCAGTTTTAATCTGATGGATGACCCCTTTAGCTAGGCCATAGTCCATAGGTCCAGAGGCAAAGATATTGCTAAACTTATTGAGCAGGTCCAACACGTCTTTTTGTTTGATGAGAGACAATTGGGGGAAATCAGCAGCCGTGAACAAAGAGAGAACTTGATGATTGCCTTCAGATAGATTGAAATCACTAAAAGTTCTGAAAGGGTAGAGGGATGCCACTTGTTCTTCCCCCAGTATGCAATCATGCCTATAACCTGGCCTTAAGTCACCTGCATGAGCAGAGTTGTCAGGTTAGCAAGCAGTAATTGAACGTGCTCTTTGTGGGTTTGATCTAGGATCCCTGGACATAGTCTGGGTTCTTTATGGCTTAGGGATTCAGGTTAGTAGAAATTTAAGAACAAACTTTCAGGAAGTTTGGTAGAAATCCGAGAATCACTTACCACCTGGGAGCCCAGAGGAATGGTGATAGCGGCTGGGGCAAGGAGAGGTACCCCTTTTTCTTCAGGGCAGGAAGGAGGAGGGGTACACATGTTGGAGGAGTGAGTCATATACTTGAGAGAGAAGATACCGTTGGGGTACTCAAGCACACAAGTTTTAAGACATTTTCCTGGGAGGCGCAGAGGTTCTTCAAAAATCAAAGGGACCTCATATCCCAAGAGCAAATGGTATCTTCTCTTAAGTTCACAATCTTGTTATACTCTCAAAGGAATTGTGTACCAATCAAGAGGTCATAGCTTTTGTTCTCAAGGACTACAGCAGGGGAAGCAATGAGGAGTTTCCCAAACCTCATTGGTAGAGCAGAGTAGGCACCAATGGCCCGAGTTTGTGCCATGCCAGCTGTGCCATACAACTGAATGTAGTTGAGGTCAGGGGCCAGCTTAAGTTTCTTCATTTTTTTAGGATACTACGTTGACTGGAGAACCCACGTTTTAAGATGACTTTGATTTTAACCTTTTGGATTGATACTTCCATGCAGGTTGTATCTTTCCAAAAGGGGGGCAAGACTGCCAGCACATCTTGCGCAGTCTTGAGCTCTTTCTCCCATTTAGCTATCATGCACCTCAAAGCATGAATCTCTCTATACACAGTCTACAGAGGGAGAGATACAGTTACTTTTTGAAAGAGGGCTTCTGCTAGCTTGGCTGCTTCTTCAGAGGAATCAACCAAGATGGGAGGTTGATGAGCTTGAGCTAGATAAGGTTACACTACCATGGCTTTAGCTTCACTTGAAGGTACTCAAGAAGTGGTGGTAGTCTTCCCAGAGCGGAGCTTGTATAGGACAGAGACAGTTTCTGGAAAAGCCAGGACAGAATAGCCATAACTATCAGAATCCTCACTATCATAATCTTCAGGGTTGGACACACTGGAGAGATCATGGAATAGGTGAAGAATAGTTGGGCCAGAGGAAGACAGAGCTTCTTCATCAGAAGGAGGATCAGGGAAAGATTGGTCAGCAGAGAGCATCTCTGTCTCTAAGCTGACCTCTCTTTTCCTGCCTGTTATTTGGGGTCACAACCTTCCACTCAGGGATTAGTGCAAGTACACAAGTGGAACCCTATTTGGCCACAGTTATGACAACCTTGCCTCTTAGTCTGACCACCTGAACCCAGCGTCATAATGTGCAGCGTACAAGAGGTAGTCCCAGCATTACTGGCTTTATTCTCATGAACCACCGTACCCCCATGGGTCAAATGCATGTCTTGCAAGAGCGTCTTAATACTCTTCATGGAAGTGAGTGAAGCCTTATGTGCCTTAAAGTGTAGGCATAGAAGCTGTTTCACTTTCAAAGCATTATAACAAGCCATTTAAGCTTCCCAGGGAGTTAACTGTTGACTAGTGATTAACTGCTGGCCTTCAATGTAGAAACAATCTGCAAACTCAGCCAGGGTTTCCTTGGACTTAAAGATGATGTGCATAAATGCATCCTTCTTGACTTCCAAGCTTAGATATCCTCCAAACTCCTCAATAATTAGGCGCTTCATGTCCTCCCAAGTGACAATGGAGGGGAGTTTGGGGACCACTACTTCTTGGAATGTGGGATGGAGACAGGTGAGGATATGTTCCTTTTTGAGTTTTTCAGTAGCCCTCCACATTGCAGACCCATAAATTGTTAGGAAGGCGGCAATGGTAGAGGCTTTAGGATCAAATATCTGTTTGAAGGTTGGTTTGTAATTCAGGTTGATGAACAAGGAAGAGGACTGGCTGTTTTCACCTGGATTAAGGACGTTAATGTGAGGATTGCCTTCAAACTTGGATTCAGCAGCAGGTTGTCTAGCCCATAGGAGTTGAAGGCTTTCCTCTAGGGTATCCAAGATAGAGCTGTTCTGTCCACTAATATCTCTAGCAGTGGCGGCAGCAGCTCCAAATTTGTCAATATACATTTGTTGCACCAATAAGGTGCCAGCAATCCCATTGAGGCGGGTGGTCAGGGAAGTGGTCGGAGCAACCAAGAGGATGGATTGTCCATTCAGTGTCTTGGTAAAGCAGGAGAGGTTTTGTACCTCCCTTTTCAATGTGTCTTGTCTGTCAGCTACATCATTTTTTACTTCTGTAAGATAATCTAGTGCACAAGCGCAGTTGACCTGGGGTTGGCCTTCAACCCAGGGCAGCAACCATGATTGTCATGAGAGGGAGTATTAACAACTTCACCTTCCTCTTAATCTTCAGATTCAGACAATGAGTCCTCAGAGTTAGAGAGGCTCTGTCTTAATTACTCAATTTCACCTTGAAATGTTGCCACTTGATCTGTGAGTGATGCAAGCAGGGGTCAGGCATAGGTTTGACTGGAGGGGGGTTCTGAACAGAAGCTTGACATCAAGTGGTAGCCTTGAGATCGGCTATTGCTTCTCATACCTTGGTTTCAAAATCAGATGGGGCCTCAACAGGAGGAGAGAGAGGAGTGACCTTGATAGACGCTACTCTATTGTCCACATAATTTTGCACTTGGTATAGAGTGTTGCCTAAAGCAGCCTTATCCAGACTGTATAATGTTGCAATGGCAGCCCCAAGTATCAACATGAGCCCCCACCAATTCAAGTTGCAAATTTACATGCTCCCTGAATTGGTTAAGTTCACTAACCAGAGTCTCAAAATCCTGGCAATAATTTAGCAGAAAGGCCTCAATTTGCTCACACCACGCTGCCTGATGCTCATCCAAATTGCATAGTCAATCCTTGATATATCCAGGGACCAAGGAACAAAGGGAATTCAGGGAGGAGGTTAAGTACTTCTGAGAGACCAGCAAGCTGTGCTGGTTATTGGAAATACACACAAAGAGACTGTGGGGCTATTCTTGATATGTCATATTTTGAGTATGGTTGTTTGAGACAGCGGTGGCTACAGCATTTAGAAGTTGATTCTGTGATCCTAATGCAAGTTGATGGTGAACTAGGGCAGGCTGGATGAACTGGTTGACCAACACTCCAATTGTATCCATGAATTCCATCAGCGCAGGGGGACCAAAGTCCAAGAGGAAGGAGTTCAGGTCTTTGGAAGCGTACCTGGGACAGAGACCAGAGATAGTGTGCATTGCCACAGTGCCAGAGTAAAGTAGGGAGCAGGCGGCAGCACAAGCTTGCTTGTAATTGAGAGAGAAAGATGGAAGGGGGGCCACACGGGCCCAGGGGACAGAACCAATACCATGGGAGTTGAGGGGGCATCAGTGATGTCTTCTTCTAGAGGGGGACTAGAAACTTTAGGTTGTTTGGGTACTTCAGAAACAAAGGGAGAAGGACCAGAGAAAGCGCGTGGGAACAGGGTAAACAAGGGGCTTGATGCCCCTGTAGTGAGCACCATTTTGTTGTGTTTGGATCCTGGGGACAACATCCAGGAGGACACAGTGGGAAACCTTATAAAAAAGATATGAGGTTTGAAGCTAGCCTTGAGTTAACCTTCAGGGCAAAATTAAGGGCATGTACCTTAATTTTCTGGAATACAAGATATGAAAGTCCTTTCGGAAGAAAGGACAGAAAAAGCTTGAAGATTATTAAGCCAACACAAATGTGGATAAACTTGTCTTTATTAGGAGATTTGATTCTACTAAATAGTAGACAAGGGACAGTGATCACTCATTAGAAAGACAGAGTGAATAAGGGGGTCATGTTGGGATGAGGTCATACCAGGATCATTCACAGACAGGTACAATAATCTGGAATGGATATATATTGAACCAGACCCATTTGAAAAAGGCAAGGATTTCCAAAATCAAAAGCAAACCCAGCCAATTTTTTCATCTATCAATATTTAAAGGCCATATCAAAATACCATTAATGGAGCAATTTCTGACACTATCTTTAAGCAAGTCTTTGACCCCAACTTCTCAACCATTTCAGCTTTCCTAACTATATAAAAAAACTGCCATGAGAAGAGCCTCAGATGAGGTTAAGAAGGAACACATTCTGACCTGTCTACACCCGACCTGCCAAGAGGTAGTAGTGCCAGAGCTGCCCACCATTGAAACCTGGGAAGATATGAAGCAACTTCTGATTGACAAATTTGATGGTGACCTTAGTTTGGAAGTGAAGAAGGACGCCTTCATGCACATTGCTTTCAAGCCAAAGGAGACTCTAGCTGAATTTTCAGATAGATTCTACATGAAAGGATAACAACTGATAACAAGCTGCCAGTTGACCGCACATGAAGCATACATGGCTTGCGCTCAAGCCCTCAAGGTTAACCAGCTCCTGTGTCTTCACTTCAAGGCCCATAAAGCCATGCTTTCTTCTATGAAGAGCATAAAGACACTGTTGCAGGATATATATCTTACCCATTCTGGGGCAGTTGTTTGGGAGAATTTCGCCGCCTTCACCTCTGGTTTGTCTTCCCGTGGCCCACATATCCTCACCATGAACTCACAGAATCCTTCTTGATGCCAGGGTTGCCATAACTTTGGACAGATAGGTCACAATTCCTGAATCTGCACTAATCCTCAAGTTGAAGAAGCTGATCCCAAGGAACAGGCGGGAAAAAACAGTCAACCTAGAGGCAGAGACGCTCTTGGTTGACAATTCTTCCCAGTCTACTCCAATTCCCCCCTCCATTGCTGAATCTGAGCCTTCTGACACTGAGGCTCCTCACTTTCTGCTGCTATTCCACAATATATCTGATGACTCTGACATGAATGATTCTGATATAGAAGATCCTGTTGCCTATGGGTATTCTGTTCTGGCCATCCCTGAAACTATTGCAGTCCCTTATAAGCTACGTTCTGGAAAAAACTACAACAACTGCCAAGCCTCTGTATGAAGCCAAGGAAGTTGTCTCTTGCCCTTACCTTACCCAAGCCAAAAGATCTCCTGTGCTTTTAAAATCTTCCAAAGAAGCTGCTGAGGTTGCTGATGCTGTGTTCAAAAACATCTCTGTCTTGCTACCTCTCCAGACAGTATATAAGGAGTTCCTGGGCCTAAAATACATGATTAAAAAGTGGGACAAAGAACTAACAGAAGCTCAAGACATTCTGGCTGTCCTCCCTTCCTTTGGTTGTACTGCCACTTGTGTGGAAATATCCATCCAAAAGATAAAAATTAAGGCTGTCTTAGACATGGGGTCTCCTGTTAATGTTGTCTCCTCAAAGCTTGTCAAGAAGCTCAAACTTGTCCCCAACCTTAACTATCATCAGTTGTATGACACAGCTGGGCTGTCTATGACTTGCGCTATGGGAGCTTATTCTGCTCTGCCCATGCGGGTTGGCAAGCTACTCTTGGCTGCACCTGCCGTTGTCTTGGAGAATGAGAGCTACAACCTTCTAGTTGGTACTCAATTCCTTAGGGAATATAATGGGATCATCATCTTAAAGGACAGCTACCTCTCTATATTAGGATACAAGGTCCCTTTGATCTTTGAAGAGCCAGTTAAAGTTCCTGGGAAGCGCCTCAAGACATGTGCCTTGGAATATCCCACTGGTGTTTTCACTTTAAAATACTGCACCCATTCCTTCAACATGAAGTGCCCTCCTATGGCTTGCCCTGTGTCTGAAGAGATGTCTCTCTTGGCCACTTCTGCTGTAACTATTCCCCCTAGATCTCAGGCTACCCTAGACTCCCAAATATTGTATGAGCTACCTGAGTGTACATTCCTAGAGTTATACTCTCCTCTCTTGCTAGGATGCAACAAGCCCTATATCTGTCCAGGAATCTTGGACGTCTTTCATAAAGACCCTGTTCAATTGCTGGTTGCCAACTTAATCACTCTCCCCATACAAGTGTCTAGAGGGCAGATTGTTGGCTATGACAGGTTGTTGAATGCTCCTGACATCCTATCACTACATCTCTTTGATACGTTTCAGGACTTTAACTTACCTGAGGATGAGCCACAAGTCCTATCACTGTTCACTGCTCAGGACTTCCTGCAGCTATCTCTGGTTCAATAGAAAGAAGTGCTTGACCTACTGGATCAGTTTTTGGATATCTTTGCTAAGGAAGCACGGATTATGGTTTAGCCAAAGGTGTCATTCACCAGATTGATACTGGTGATGCTCCCCCTTTTGTGCTAAACCCTACTGCTGCAGTCATGTATAGGATGCTAAGGTGTCTAAAGAGCTCAAGAAACTTCTAGACTCTGGACTGCTTGCTCCTTCCCAAAGTCCATGGGCCTCTCCCTTACTCATACTTAAAAAGAAGGATGGAGGTCATTACATTGTGATGGACTACTGACGCTTGAATTCCTTAACCAAAAAAGGATTCCTACCCCTTACTATACATTGACAATGCTCTCTGCCACTTTGGGGGCTTTAAGTTCTTCTCTGCCATGGATCTGGCTTCTGGTTACTTGCAAGTTGATCTCTCTCCCAAAGATAGACAGAAGGCTGTGCTCATCACTTCCAAATGATTGTTTGAGCCTACACAAATGCCGCAAGGGCTCTGCAATGCTCCAGCTACTTTCCAACAAGCCATGGGCTCTGTTCTCTGTGATTTGAAGCTCTTGTGTGCTTTATTATACTTATATGATATAACTGTCTTTGGTGCTATCTTCACCAATCACCTGGCTCATCTCAAAGAGGTGTTCATAAAGATTTGAGAAGCTGGCCTTAAGTTAAAAACGTCTAAGTGTGCCTTCTTCAAGGAACGCCTTGAGTTCTTGGGGCAAGAGGTGACTCAGACAGGAATTTACCCCATGACTAAGAAAGTTGAGGCCATTGACAAACTGCTTCTGTCCACCAACCTGCAAGAAGTCCAAATCTTTCTGGGCATAATGAGATACTATAGACAGTTCATCCCCAATTTTGCTGACACTAGTGAACCCTTAGTCCAGCTGCTGCATAAAGTCCCCTTTGAATGGACTGCCAGTTGACAACAAGCCTTTGAGACCCTCAAACAGAAACTCAAAGAGGCTCCCTGTAACCGTACAACAGTCACTATTGAGTATTTAGACAAATAAATGCTCCAAAATATAAAGTTATCTCTGTTTTTTTGATTATTGCATGTAGATAGGTTAGATTGGAAGTCTTTAGGTAAAGATTCCTGAAAACTGGATATCTAGGTTCAATAAAAAAAACAGAAGGCAATATTGGCCAAGTCAATCTGGGAGACTGGGTGTCTCAAAAACGGTTTAATTAATTGGGAAGATTAATAAATAAATACACAGGAATATAATTAATGAGGATTTAATTATATTGGTTAAATTGTCTTATCTGTTTCAAGAAGTTTGGTTAAGGTCAACCATAAGTAAACCCCCAAATTTTGGGTTAAAAGCGCTGCCTAGTGAATTTTTCAGGCGCTGGGGCGCTGCCTGGGAAAATTTCTGGGCGCCTGGTTCAAGTTTTGAAGCATTTTAATGGGTTTTAAGGCAAAAAAAACCATTAAATGCAAAGATAACTAAATAAAGGCAAGGATGCCTAAGAATTCAGGGTTGATCAGCTGGTTCCCAGTTGGAACATCAACAGCTGAGGTTTGGGATGTTTAATCCACAGGGTTTTGGCGCCAGG
This sequence comes from Entomophthora muscae, assembly GCA_014839935.2. Lineage (NCBI taxonomy): Eukaryota > Fungi > Entomophthoromycota > Entomophthoromycetes > Entomophthorales > Entomophthoraceae > Entomophthora > Entomophthora muscae. The sequence continues at coordinate 82,613 of QTSX02007126.1, read as the reverse complement.
AGCTGAGGAAGCTCCATGCTGAATTGGTACATTGGGATGAATAGAGTCAGGTGACTTCTTCCCATTGTAGGTTGATTCTCATAGGTTGAGAAATATTGGTGATCATTTAGGTAAAGATCTAGGTTTGGATGACTTGAATGTCATAGATCACGTGAGATAAATCATAGGTTGATTCAGGAACTGGAGGGGTTTTCAGCCAAATATGCCCCAAATGGTATATAAGCAAAAACAGCTAAACTTTAATAAAGATATATTTTCAATTTTGATACTTTCCCCTCAACTGTCTTTTCAATTAAAATGTCTTCTTTGTTAAATTTTGAAAGGGCCAAATTTGGAGTACTTTGCATGGAAACTGCTGCTGCCAGGAAATAGGTTCCTACAAGTTCATTGGATGAAGCTTGGGCAAGCTTGGAGATCACCAAGACTGTTCCTGAGGAGTCCTTGGTGCAAGTAAAGGTTGTGTTTGAAGAGTTACATTCTGATTACTTTGCAAAAGAAGGTACTCCTGCTCAAGGAAACCAAATCTATGTGTGGGATTCCTGGAACCTGTTAGTAGGATGGGAAGAAATCTTACAGCAAGTGAAAGCAAAAGCAAATCATGAAATTGAGGCTTTATGGGCAAGGGAGGAAAAGAGTGTTGAGATCATGGCCTGTTGGCGGGATGATAACAGAGTGTTGTCCCATAAAATTGCCTCTCTGGAGACAAAGCTCTTTGAAGCTTTGTCAAAGGAAGGTAATGGCAATAAGAGTCAAGGGCAGGATAATGGCGGAATGGACTGTTTGACCTGGACCCGCCACAGAGCCCAATGCGGGGGCAGAAAAAACCCATGGTGAAAGGAGTCCAGTCTATGCTTTCCAAAATGTCACTGTTTTCTGGAAATCCAAAGGAAGGGAAAGCTTTCCTGGAGGGCTTCCTTATCCAAGCCTCTGGTCTGGAGGATAATGAGATACGTCATTGGTTGGAAGTTATTGCAGGTCCTGCCTGCTTCAAGTGGTCTGAAAGACATAAATGCAACAATTGGACCACATTGTTGGAGGAATTTTGAGCCAGTTACAGCGGTAACCCTCAGACCTGGTGATGCTCTGCAGAAATCCTGAGACGTCACTCAAGCTAGCCATGAAACAGTGTCAATGTATCTTTCACAAATGGAGGAGTTCCTAGCTTTTGTGGATGTGGAACACAATCAGGATCTGGTGGAGGATGTTTTCTTCACTGGAATGTGGCCCAGGTTGAGAACTCAGGCTTCTATTCTGTGTTGTGAGAAGTTATCATGGTCAAAACTTGTTCAAAAGGTCATTCAAATGGAATGGGATCTTGGTGGTCCTCCCCACAGTGCTCCGCGCTCAAGAGTAGGAGCTCATGTAGCTGCAGGAGAAGGGTCTTCTGAGAGAACCAGACGTCCTAGAAGTCCCTCAGATAAGGATCACATGTCTATATTTAAGCAGGCATGTAAGTTTCCCATGGCAAAGGGATGCTGCATCTGCAAAAAAGATGTCCATTTTGCTGGGAAATGTCCTGATTGTGCAGAATTTGACAAGGAACACCCTGACCTTATGTTTAAGGACTTGGAAAAAGACAGGCGGGCTTAGGTGTCTCCCAACCTGAGCTTGGTAATTTGTAGAATAATGGGAGAATGAGACTCCAATCTGGAAAGGCCTTGAAGGAGTACAGAGAAAGTTCCAGTGAACCAGTGGAGCCACCTGTACAGGAAATTGATGTTTCTTGTTCAACTCTGCCTGAGGGAAGTCCAGATGCCTCTCCAGATGAGTGGATATTGGATACATGATTGGGAATGAAGGAAGACAGGGGGATTCTGTGGCAGCCTGTGTGGGTCCAAATGAGCGTGGATTGGCTCAAAGAAGTAGAATGGTGTAAGAAGGTGGCCCAGAGCATGCCAGCATTATTGATTGCAAAACCTTTTGTGTGGGCATTGCAAGGGGTTATCCTTCTGGATATTTTTCTTGATGGTATCCCAGCAAAGGCAGTATACAATCCAGGTTGTGCTGGGGTAGCAATATCAAAGAACTTTGTCCGTAAACATGGTATGGACCCATCAAGATTGATCACTTTGACTTTATCTTCTGCAGATGGGGTTACCACTATTGAACAAGATGTGTTTGATGAGGTGGTAATAAAATGAAAAAATACCATGGTCAAGACTTCTGCTGTAGTTTTACTATGAGCAGGATTTGATGTTTTGCTTGGTATGACTTGGATTGTTGAGGCCAAGGTGAGCCTGGACGCTGTCAAGAATTTCTTGGTTCATGAAGGAGTTTATTATGTTTATCAACAGCTGAAAATTCTGCCAGCACCAGAAGATGTTCAGTCAGTGGTCATCTACGCCAAGGAACATTGCTCCATTCCACCAAAGGGAATCACCTGGTTTAAACTGGTAGCTTTCAATTGTGGAACGCAGGGAGAACAAGTTATCCCAGAATTGCCCCATCATATATCCTCAAATTTAGCAATATTTGAGAATGGATCAAATGGCAAACTCCTCAAGTCCTGGAAGTTGTTTAACACTTGTGCTGTTCCTGTGGACATTCAGCAAGGTCAGCGTATTAGAGTTTGATGCCTGTAGTTGGAGAAGTCACAACACATAAACCTACTGTCTCTTTTTTTTGTGTGCCCTTTGATGATTTAACCCGTATACTATGTCCAAGTGAAGCACCAGGTACCCCGTTGTATACTCTGGTGTGGAAATGGAGTAGTTTTTTCTTGTTGGGCAAATATGATGTGGGGAGAACTGGTCTACCCTATGTCATAAAAACGTTGAATTGGAAGCTGTACAAAGGATATGTATCCCGTTGTAGTCCTGCTGCAGTTTCTGCAATTAGAGAAGAGGTGGAGAAAATGCAAAGGGCCAACCTGATTGAGGAAAGTATCAGTCCTTACTTGGCTCCAATGGTTTGTGTCCCAAAGCCAGATGGGAATATATGCATTTGTATTGATTTCTGAATGGTGAATAAGGATATTGTTTTGATGCCTACCCAATGCACTGTATTGAAGACCAGCTGGACGCTATGGCTGGATCTTCCTGGCTCACCACTTTGGATCTGACTAAGGGTTATCACTAATTGTTAATTGATGAGAAATCTTAGGAGGTTACAGCGTTCTCTACACCTGATGGTCTGTATCAATGGAAAGTTTTGCCATTAGGAATGAAGACAGCAGGTGCTGTGTTTCAGCAGGTAATGGACCAGATTATGACAGGACTTCAGCCTAGATGTGTTTTGGCATATATAGACAACATTACTGTATATAGCCCTTCCTGGGAACAACATCTAGAGGATCTTGATCAAGTATTTAGCTGGATTGAGAAAGCAAAGTTGAATATTAGTGTATCTAAGACTAAGCTTGCCTGTCAAGAGGTCAAGGTGTTAGGGCATGTTGTAAATTCTCAAGGAATTAAACCAAGTCCTGAGAGAGTTACTCTGTTGTTAAGTATGAGGTTGCTGCATTCAGTCTGATAGGCTTGGGGTTTTATGGGGTCAGTGAATTTCTACCAGAGATTCATACCTAATTGCTCTGCACTTGGAGAACCATTGTTTGCGTTAACAAGGAAGAACACCCAATTTGTTTGGGGATAAGAGCAAGAATCAAGATTCTTGGGGCTAAAGAAGAAACTCTCTGAGGCCCCATATTAAGATTCCCCAATTGGTCAAAGTTGTTCTACATTGAGACAGATGCAAGTTCAACTGGTCTTGGGGCCGTTCTTACTCAAGAAGGAGAGTCAAAGTTATCCCAACATCCTGTTGTGTATGGTTCTAAAACTTTGGGAACCACTCAAAGGAAATACTTGGCTATTGAGCGTGAATGATTAGCAATAGTATGGGTGGTGGAACATTTTAGGACATATATCCTAGGAATGCTATTTATTATTGTCACTGACCACGCAGCTTTGAGAGCAATTTGTACCAAGGAAGAATTACAAGTCCAAATGCAATTGTATGCAGAGAAGCTCTCTGGGTATGATTATGATATCATCTACCGTCCAGGGTTAGAAAATCAGATTCCTGATTTATTGTCCCAAGTGCTGTTGGCCTGTGGAGAGGTTGAGACGCAAGAAGCCCAGGGAGCTCTATCAAGGAATAGGATTTATATGGAGAAATCCAAGCGTCTACAAATGATCAGAGATCTCCATGTGCAATGGGGAGGTCACCTCAGATATGAGAAGCTATGGCAAGCAGTGAAAGCTTGGTACTGGTGGTCAGAGATTAAGAGCTACGGTCCTTCAGATTTTGCAAGAATGTGATATTTGCTCTAAGTTCTTAGCGGCAAAATCCAAGGTGCAGCACAAGTCAGTGATGTCACATTATCCTTTTGAGTTAATCTCAATAGATACTGGACATATTACATTATCAAGTGATTGGAAAAAATACTTTGTGGTGGCTGTTGGTTCTTTAACAAAATGGGTAGAAGTTTGAGCACTGACCAAGGAAACAAGTGTTGCAATTGCTAAGTTTCTCTGAGAAGAAATAATAGCACAGCATGGATGTCCTGAGAAAGTTCTCACCAATAATGGACCGCCTTGTGTAGGATCAGTGTTAACTAAGGAATGCTTGAAATGGGGCATTTCTAAGTTAACCTCAGCTTCATATCATCCCAAGACAAATGGTTTAGCCAAGAGAACCATTGGAACCCTGAAGCGCATTATGGAGAAGTTGGCTGACGGAGCCACAACCCATTGGAAAAATCACCTGACAATGAGTGTCATGGCATACTGTACAATGCCCCATGATGCTACTGGGTTTTCTCTGTTTTGGATGTTGTATGGCCAGGAGACTACCACAAGTACTGAGGTAGGCCAATGGGAGTTTTTGGAAAAGAATTCTATTACAACGCCATAGAGGAACATGAAGCTGGGATGCAGAAGTTATTTATCCAAGGCAAGGAGTAAAGGAGAGCGGGTTTGAGAGAGATGTGCCGCCAAGTGGAACTCAAAGCCTGGAGTACTTCCCTGTGATCATTTCCAGGTTAGAGATCTGGTATGGTTTGATCAAAGGCGCCAAGAAAAGCACCCAAGAAGAGGTCTTCAGCAATGGGTAGGGCCAATGAAGATCATCTTGGTTAGTCCAGGGCCAAACTACCTAATTCAAGGGGTTGGAGCTGCCCTAGGAGAAGAATAGTCCCGTGTTCATCCTCAATTCCTTAAGCTGTTCCATGGGGAATTGGATCTAATAAAGGTACAGGAAGATGAGGCCAATTCCCCTGAAGAGAAGGAAGGGGCCTTGTGACTGGACAACAGTCACTATTGAGTATTTAGCCAAATAAATGCTCCAAAATATAAAGTTATCTCTGTTTTTCTGATTATTGCATGTAGATAGGTTAGATTGGAAGTGTTTAGGTAAAGATTCCTGAAAACTGGATATCTAGGTTCAATAAAAAACAGAAGGCAATATTGGCCAAGTCAATCTGGGAGACTGGGTGTCTCAAAAATGGTTTAATTAATTGGGAAGATTAATAAATAAATACACAGGAATATAATTAATGAGGATTTAATTATATTGGTTAAATTGTCTTATCTGTTTCAAGAAGTTTGGTTAAGGTCAACCATAAGTAAACCCCCAAATTTTGGGTTAAAAGCGCCGCCTAGTGAATTTTTCAGGCGCTGGGGCGCTGCCTGGGAAAATTGCTGGGCGCCGTGGTGGCGCCTGGTTTGAGTTTTGAAGCATTTTAATGGGTTTTAAGGCAAAAACCCATTAAATGCAAAGATAACTAAGTAAAGGCAAGGATGCCTAGGAATTCAGGGTTGATCAGCTGGTTCCCAGTTGGAACATCAACAGCTGAGGTTTGGGATGTTTAATCCACAGGGTTTTGGCGCCAGGAGCTGAGGAAGCTCCATGCTGAATTGGTACATTGGGATGAATAGAGTCAGGTGACTTCTTCCCATTGTCGGTTGATTCTCATAGGTTGAGAAATATTGATGATCTTTTAGGTAAAGATCTAGGTTTGGATGACTTGAGAGTCATAGATCACGTGAGATGAATCATTGGTTGATTCAGGAACCGGAGGGGTTTTCAGCCAAATATGCCCCAAATGGTATATAAGCAAAAACAGCTAAACTTTAATAAAGATATATTTTCAATTTTGATACTTTCCCCTCAACTGTCTTTTCAATTAAAATGTCTTCTTTGTTAAATTTTGAAAGGGCCAAATTTGGAGTACTTTGCATGGAAACTGCTGCTGCCAGGAAATAGGTTCCTACAAGTTCATTGGATGAAGCTTGGGCAAGCTTGGAGATCACCAAGACTGTTCCTGAGGAGTCCTTGGTGCAAGTAAAGGTTGCGTTTGAAGAGTTATATTCTGATTACTTTGCAAAAGAAGGTACTCCTGCTCAAGGAAACCAAATCTATGTGTGGGATTCCTGGAACCTGTTAGTAGGATGGGAAGAAATCTTACAGCAAGTGAAAGCAAAAGCAAATCATGAAATTGAGGCTTTATGGGCAAGGGAGGAAAAGAGCGTTGAGATCATGGCCTGTTGGCGGGATGATAACAGAGTGTTGTCCTATAAAATTGCCTCTCTGGAGAAAAAGCTCTTTGAAGCTTTTTCAAAGGAAGGTAATGGCAATAAGAATCAAGGGCAGGATAATGGCGGGATCCACTGGTTGGACCTGGATCTACCACACTCCCATCCTAGTATATCCTGACTACAATAAGGAATATGTCCTATATACTGATGCTAGTGACCTGGCTATTGGGGCTATCTTGGCTCAACTGTACAATGAAGGTGTGGATCACTCTGTAGCCTATACCTCTTGTGTCCTGAATAAGCATGAGAAGAACTACAGTATGACCAAGAAGGAGTGCCTTGCTGTGCTGCATGCCATCAAGAAGTTCCATCACTACATGTATGACACCCATTTCACTGTGGTTACTGACCATGCTTTGCTCAAATAGCTACAGCAACTCAAGGAACTGGAAGGACAACTAGATAGATGGGCTCTCTGCCTGCAAGGGTACAGCTTCACTGTTCTGCACCGCCCCAGGATTCAACATCAGAATGCTGATGGGCTGTCCAGAATACCCATCCTTGCCCTAAACCCTGCTGAGGCTTACTGGTTGTATGAACTAATTGGATATCCTTTGTCATGGGAGAACAAGACAGAGGAAGTTCAACTTGCCTTTTCTAAGCTATCTGAAGACACCCTCATTTGTGACAATCAGCTTTTCAAGAAAGTACAAGACCACTACTTGCCCTATGTAAGGCCTATTCTTTGCCTTTTGTTGGTGCTCCAAGCTCATAAAGAGACGGGACACAGAGGTGTTACCAAGACCCATGCCTGGCTCTAGATGAATTACTTCTGGGAAAATCTTGACTTGCTGATTCCAGATCTTATTGCTAGTTGCCTTGATTGCCAACTCCAACAACCTAAAGCCACTACTCATGAGTTCAAATTATTTCCCCCTCAACATGCTTTTCATACTATCAGCATTGACGTGGTAGGTCCTCTCCCCCGCTCATGTTCTGGGTGTTGCTTTATCCTGATTGCTGTTGATCACTTCAGCAAGTGGGTAGAGGCTCTCCCTACAAAGGACATCACGCTAAGACAACTGCTGCCTTCCTGTTACAAGATGTACTCTTCTGCCATGGTTGCCCTCAAGTGTTGTTGTCTGACAATGGGACTAACTTCAACGCCAAGTTAGTAACCTCTGTGGTTGAAGCCTTGGGGTCTCATCAGTCTTTCTCTGCCCCTATAATCCTTCCACCAATGGGGTGGTTGAGCGCGCAAGCTCAACTCTGGTCTCTATCATGAGGAAACTCACTTACTCTGACACCTCCAACTGGGATCTATACTTTCCTGCTGCTCTATTGCCTATTGCCTTAGCAAACATTGTGTCACCAGGTATTCCCCCTTTTTCTATGCTGTATAGTTGTGAAGCCACTACCTGTTGCTCTTGGGGGCCCCCTACTCTCCTCTAATAAGGCCATGAACCCTGATGAGCATATCAAGGATCTAGTTAACTGAATCATTGATATCCAGGCTACTGTCTACATGTCCGCCTATAAGACCAAGCTGCTGGAGCTCTCCCCTGATAATGCTGGGAGATCCCCCCTGCCTGAGTTTAGCATTGGGGACCATGTTCTCTATTATCAACATAGAGTGGAAGGACAAGCTTGTAAGCTAGACTCATTGTGGATTGGGCCCTTGAAAGTGACCTTCAAGAAAGGGTTGGAGTATACTGTAAAACTCCTCTCTAGTGGTTGACCTTTTGCTTGTGTGCATGCCAAGCTCCTCTGCAAGTATCACCCCCTAAGGTCAATCTAGAGGGGGGCAATGTTGTAAATGCCGCCATTCACCATGTTTCAATTTTGCCTTCATTGGGTTATTTTGAGGACAAATCTCTCTCTTTTGCTTTTGCCCTTTGAAATGAGGCTGGTTCCAAATCAGGAAATACAATTGTTCAGTTTCCTGATCCTGTGCAACTCACTTGCCCCACTCATGCTTGTGGCAAGTGATCCTACCGTCCTGGTAGTGTTTTGTGGTATCGTCTATCACTATATATTCCATTTCCTATTTTCAAATAAAATTAAGTTCTATTCAAATTTTTGTCTTTGTGTCTCCACTTACTTTGGCGCCTCCCTAGCCACGTCTAGCAGATATTATTCAATCAGGGCCACAAGGTAATCCCATAGTCTTATCTGCCATTCTAACCAAGACTTAGTAAAAATCCAATCCTAAGGTTAGGATTTTCTGTTGTGACTCTGTGCTGCGCCTCAGATCACAACAAAATGTCTCCTCATCAAGTTGTTTGGAGACAATCTCATTCTAGAGCTTAAGAAGAATGCCTTCATGCATATTGGCTTCAAACCTAAGGAAATATTAGCTGAGTTTGCTGACTGCTTCTATATTTAAGGTCAACAACTCATCACCAGTTGCCAATTGACTCCCTGGGAAGCGTACACTGCCTGCTCTAACACCCTTAAGGTAAACCAACTCCTATGTTTGCACTTTAAGACACACAAAGCGTCTTTCAACTCTATGAAGAGTATAAAAACTCTTCTACAGGAAATGTATTTGACTCATGGTGGTACTGTGGTTTGCAAAAGTAAGGCCAAAAACTCTGGCACTTTCTCTCATACCCCTTGCATCATGATTCTTGGCTCTAATAGACAGCCTAAAAAACAAGGTTGTCACAACTGTGGCCAGATAGGGCACCACTTGTGGACCTGCACCAATCTGCATGTAGAAGGATGTAATTCTAAGGAACAGGCGGGAAAAAAGAGGTCAGCTTAGAGGCAGAGACACTCTCTGCTGAATAACCCCCTGTCTCCTCCTGATCCTCCCTCTGATGAAGAGTTGCCTCCCTCTTCTTGCCCAAATATCCTCCATCTATTTGAAAATCTCTCAAGTAATTCCAAACCAAAGGATTCTGACTATGATGACTCTGATAGTTATGGCTACTCAGTGCTGGCTATTCCTGAAAATGTGTCTGTTCCGTAAAAACCTTGTTCTGGGAAAACCCACCACCACAACTCACCCACCTCCTGCTTAGTCCAAAGCTATGGTTGTCTGTCCTTATCTAGCTTAAGCTTGTTGGCCCCCTGTTTTAGTTGACTCTTTGGATAAAACTGCTGAGCTTGCTGAGGCCCTCTTTCAGAATTTCTCTGTATTCCTGCCACTACAAACTGCTTAAAAGGAAATTTCTGTCTTTAAATGCATGTTGGCAAAATAGTAAAAGGAGCTGGAAGCTGCTCAAGATATCCTGGCTGTCTTACCCCCTTTTGGAAAATATACTACCTGTGTAGAAGTATCTATCCAGAAAATTAAAATTAACGCTATCTTAGATACTGGCTCCCCCATTAATGTTGTGCTGTCTAAGTTAATAAAGAAGCTCAAATTGATCCCAATCTTAACTACACTTAATCTTACAAGACTGCTGGTATGGCCCAGACCAGAGCTATTGGTGCTTATTCTGCCCTGTCAATGAGGTTTGAGAAACTCCTAATTGCCTCCCCTAATGTTTTTCTAGAGAACAAAAGCTATGCCCTTTTGGTGGGCACTCAGTTCATTTGAGAGGACAATGGGATTGTCAAACTTTGAGATGGCTATATGTCCCTCCTAGGATATGAGGTCCCCTTGATCTTTGAAGAGCATCTTTGTATTTCTGGAAAAAGCCTTAAAAATGTGTCCTTAAATACCCTACAGGCATCTTTTCTCCAAAATACCAAACTCACTTCTTTTATATGTATTAATCTCCACTGTCTTGTCCTGCTGAAGAAGGTGCTCCACTAATTGCCCCATCCGCTATCATCATCCCTCCTGGATCTCAGGTGATTACTGATTCCCAAATATCCTATGAGTTTCCTGAGAAATTCTTTGTGGAGTTATACTCTCCTGAGTCCCTAAGTTGCAGAGAACCTTGTTTATGCCCTGTGATTATGGATTCAACTCATAAGAACCTGTACAACTACTGCTGGCCAATTTGACTGCTTCATCCATGCAGGTTTCTAAAGGAAAAATTATGGGACATGATCACATCTTAGGAGCAGAACAGGTGGCCTCTCTCTATCTTTTTGGAACTTTTGGAAACTTTACCCTATCAGAAGGGGATCTTCAAGTGCTCTCCTTTTTTACGGCTGCTTATTTTCTTCAACTCTTGCCTATCCAGCATAAGAATGTACTTAATCTCTTGGACCAATTTAAGGACATTTTCTCCTCTGGGCCTAACAACTATGGGTTGATCAAGGTTGTTACTCAATAAATTGATACAGAAGATGCACCCCCTTTTTGTGCAAACTTTATAGATGTAGTAAAGTGGAAGATGCTCAAGTAACTAAGGAATCAAAACAGCTCCTGGATGCTGGGTTTCTGGCCTTGTCTCAAAGTACATGGGCTTCTCTTTTGCTGATCCTCAAAAAGAAGGATGGAGAACACAGAATTATCATGGATTACTGTTGAATTAACTCCCTCACCAAGAAGGATTTGTACCTTCTGCCTCAAATTTACAATGCCCTTAGACGTTTAAGAGGATTCAAATTCTTGGCTGTTATAGAATTAGCTTCTGGATACAGGCAAGTAGACTTATCCCCTAAAAATTGTGAGAAGACTGCCCTCATTAAGTCTGAAGGGCTTTTTGAGCCAACCTGGATACCCCATGGACTTTGTAACATACCTGCTACATTCAAAAGAGCCATGGACTCCATTCTAAGAGGCCTGAAGCTCTCCTGCATACATTTATATATGAACAATATAACGGTGTTTAGCTCCACCTTCAATGATTATTTGGACCATTTCAAGTCTATCTTTCTCAAGATTTGCAAAGCAGGTTTGAATCTCAAACCTTCCAAGTGCTCTTTCTTTAAAGAACAATTTGAGTTCTTGGGCCACAAAGTCACTCAGACTGGGATACTCCCCATGGACAATAAAGTGGAAGCCATTGATAAGATGTTGCCCCCCACAAATCTACGCAAGGTCCAAATATTCCTTGGTATGATGGGGTATTATTGAAAATTCATCCCTGAATTTGCTGAATTAAGTGAACCCCTTGTCCAACTCTTCTGGAACGTCCCCTTTGAATGAACTGATAGCCAACAACAATCCTTTGATGCTCTGAAGGCCAAACTCAAAGAGGCTCCCGTCCTAGTCTACCATTATTATGATAAGGAGTTCATCTTATACACTGACGCCAGTGGAGTAGCTGTGGGTGCAATCTTAGCCCATATAGATGATGAGGGCATAGGTTGACCTGTAGCATATCCTTCATGTGTCCTCAACAAACATGAGAAGAATTATAGCATCACTAAGAAGGAATGCTTGGCTGTTCTACATGCCGTGAAACAGTTCTAACACTACATCTATGAAACCCATTTTACTGTAGTCACTGACCAATCTTCACTTAAGTGGCTACAGCAATGGAAGGGACCTGAAGGTCAATTGGAGTGTTGGGCCTTACGCTTACAAGGATATGACTTCACAGTGGTACACAGACCTGACACTTAACACCAGAACACTGAAAAGTTGTCCAGAATGTCTATACTAGCCATCCATATGTTGTGAATGCCGCTATTCACACTGTTCTGATTTTGCCTTTGTGTGGTTATTTCAAAGACAAATTTCTCTCTTTTGCTTTTGCCCTTCAAAATAGGTTTGTTTCTAAACTGAGAAATTCAATTGTTTAGTTTCTTGATTCTGCGCAACTCACTTTCCTCACTTGTGCTTGTGGCAAGTGATCCTACTGTCCTGTTATTTTTTTGTGGTATTGTAAACCACTATATATTCCATTTCTTATTTACCAATAAAAATTAAGTTATGTTTACATTTTTGTCTTTGTGTCTCCCAGTACTTTGGCGCCTCTCTAGCCACATCTAGTAGAAATTATTCAATCAGGGTCACAAGGTAATCCAATTGCCTTCCCTGCAACTAACTGAGACTTAGTAAAAATCCAATCCTAAGATTAGGATTCCCTGTTGTGTGTTTGTGCTGCAACCTCAGAACATGAAACCATCCTGCAGATGCCAATTGCCTGTACAAACTAATAGGCTACCCTGACGCTTGGGCTGCTGAGCCTGAAGAGATAAGTCTAGCTCTACAATCTCTGTCAAAGTACACTGCCATTCAATATAGATAACTCTTCAAAAGTTTAACAACATGTTCTTATCTTGCATCTGCCCTAGCATGAGGATTCCCATTGTCCTGCAGGCCCAAATTGACACTGGGCATGGAGGCCTTGCTAAGACTCATGACTGGAAAAGCAAGAACTTCTACTGGGAGAAAATGCAATTTCTTATCACTGATGTCCTCTTGTATTGTCATACCTATCAGCTCCAGCGCCCTTGACCTTTGCAGCATGAGTTTAAGCTCATCCCTTCAAAACACGCCTTCCACACTATAAGCATTGATGCTGTTAGCACTCCCTTGTTCTTGCTCTGGGTGTCAATTTATCCTGGTTTCAGTAGATCACTTTAGCAAGTAGTTTGAGGCCAGATCTAAAAAATATATTACTGCCAAGACTACATCTAATTTCTTGCTACAAGATATCTTCTATTGACACAGGTGTCCCCAGACGCTACTCTCCAAAAAATGGGACTAACTTCAACGCCAGGCTCATCACGTCCATTGTTAAGGCAATGGGCACTCATCAATACTCCTCTTCTCCTTATAATCCTTCTACTAATGGGACATTTGAGTGTGAAAATTTTCCCTTGTGTCAATTATGAGGAAGATTACCCTAATAGATGTGGCTAATTGGGATATGTTTCTACCTGATGCTCTCTTTGCTTATTGTCTGAGCAAACATTGAGTAACTAGACAATCTCCCTTTATCATGCTATATGGATGTGGGGCAACTACCCCCTCAATCTTGGGCCCCCATCAATTGAATTTGATGCTGTGGATAATCCCAAAACCCACGTCAAAGAGTTGACTAACTGCATCATTGGTATCCAATCAACTGCTTACTCAAATGCCTATAAGGTCAAAAATTTAGAGTTGTCCCCCTCTAATGTGTCTAAGGCTCTCCTTCCTGAATTCCAAGTGGGCAACCTGGTTCTCTAATACCAATATTGTGTTGGTGGCAGAGCTCACAAGCTAGATTCTCTCTGGCTTGGACCTTGCAAGGTCACTTACAAGAAAGGCGTCAAGTACATCATCAAAATGCTTTCATCTGGTTGTCCCTTTGCCTGCATCCATGCCAAGTTCTTCTTCAAATATCATCTCCCTGTGACCAATCTTGAGGAGAGAAATATTGGGAATTGTGCCATTTGCAATATTTTGATATGGTCTTCAAATATTGATACTTGCAAAGACTGGGTTGGACTTACTTTTGATTTTGGAGTTTGCTCACTTTTCTCAAATGGGTCAACACCAATGTTCACCCATTCCAGATTACCCTACCTGTGCCTGACTGATCCTGATACAAGTTCAGTTGGAATAACTTCATCAGCCACAATGTATACCTAGTGAATGATCAACACTCTCTGTCTACTATTTAAGTAGAATTGTTTCTCCTAATAAAGACAAGTTTATCCCAATTTGTGTGATTTTTATAATCTTTGAGCTTTTCCTTTCTTTTTGCCAAAAGAACCTCTTTGTTTATTTCAGGAAATTAAGGTATGTGTCCTTAATTTTTCCCTGAAGGCTAACCCAAGGCTAGCTTTGAACCTCAAACCTTTTGTGATAAAGGCTTTCCGCTGTTTTCTCTTGGATGTTGTCCCCAAGAGCCAAACATGACAGTTTGGACCTTTGGTGGTGTGCATTATACTGGGGTCAATTCTTCTTTTGGAAAATCTCCTTGGATTTGCGGTCAGTTTGTCAAAAAATCTTTGGATTCAAGCCTAAAAAACACAGGCAGCTAGCCCCTTGGCCCTCTTAGCCTGTGGGCTGCGTTTATTGAACACCAGGGTTTGATTATTGACTTGTGCTCAATACTAAAACCAAATGTCATTCATGATCACCAGGGACCAGAAGGCTGCAGATCATTCTTCTCATATATGGTAATGGTTTGGTTTTACATCTATACTTTAATATAGGAAATTGTACTGTATGACAACTGTTAAAACATGGTTACACCAGCAGCTTTAATATAAAAGTTGAAATAGAATGACACAGACTACCAAGATGCCAATTAATATGAGAATTCAATGGACATTGACCAGATAAAATTTTAATAGAAGATATGTTTATTAGGTTCTACACTAGTAGAATAAATAATGATAGCTCTCTCTTGACGCCTACTTCTGGTACCTTATATAGGAAGATTTTCCCTTTACTTATTGATAGCCACTGAAAATGTCTTCTAGGCTATTTCAGTGCACTGTAGTATTTTTACTGCTCTGGCAAAAAAAGGGAGAACTTCCTATATTAAGCTACAATCTGCAATACTGTGACACCTAGCACAAGGACATCCTCTGCTAGTACACTAGTTTGTACTACATTTTATATATATAAAAGCTTCCTCATTCAAACCTCAATTTGATGTGATAGCCAAATTATAAGTCAAATCAAGCCTGGCACCTTGGCGTTATTTTTTTCTAAACGCTGGCGCTCAGAATTAATTATGCTGGTGCCTTGGCATACAATCCAAGAGTTGGTGATGCTTTGGAATAATTTATCCTTGCTGATGACTGTAAAGTCACTTCCCCCTGTGGTCCTAGATAGAAAGATCTCCCCTCAACAATCAAAAAAAATCTACCAAAGTCCTTCCAAACCTTTAAATTCTTTAGAAGACTTGACACACACAATCAACAAGCAATTTTTAGCCTTCTCTCTCAAGCCCCCTCCCCACTCCTCATCTCTTGCCCAACTGTGGAGAAACCCCTGATTAAATGTGACTGCTATCTTGCCTGGGTTTTCCCCCTCTTGAATCAAATCTGCTGTAGCCAATCAAGTGGGGCCACCTCAATGATCCCTTTTGACTCTGATCATCAAGTTTTCTTCCCTACAATTCATTCCAACTCCCCCAGTCAATCAGAAGCAATCTTGGAAATTAGCCCAAAACCTTACAACCCCACTGAATCAGGGTTGAAAGGTTTTTCTAATAACCAATCAAAGGGTTTCTCCCCTTCTGGTGGGTCTTTGGTTTTGAATATTTATGGTTAAAAAGCAAGCAGGTCCATTATGGGTCCCTGCTAGTCTATTCTTTGAAATAAGCTTTAGAACTTCAAATTTGGTTGCCTTGTACTTTTTCCCTGGTGCCCTTTTATTTTCTAGAAAAATGGCAGGAATAATTAAGTTTATTGCCTTTAAGTCGTTTTCTTTACTTCCCAGCATCTATTTGCTGCTCCCTATAGTTGGTGTTAGTGCTTTGTGTTGTTTCTTATCTCATTTTTCTTTTCCTTTTGGTTTTTAACCTAGTTAAATAACATTAGATAATATAAAAACTTACTATAAATTTATAATCTTTTATTTAAAAATCAGATCAAACTTCAAAACCAAACTTTGCCCATTTAAAGACTCCTCTGTAATTTTCCTGTGCTCTGTTGCTTCCCCAGGCTTCAAAAGGTTTCCTGCACTTGAGAAATCCCCTGGAACACCTAAATTTAGCTGTCCCTAGAATTTGCTGGGGATCTGAAAATGTTGTTCCCTGCTGTTAAGTTAGGCTTTCAGGAACCAATTCCTGACATAATTGATTACTTTAAGTAATTTAGTTTAGTCATCACCTTTTCCTTAGGAAGTTAAATTTTCAATCTACAGTTCCCAATGTTGGTTTGGATTTCCTGAGACCTGTCCACAATTACCTATCCACCCAATCCTCTCTTGGTTATTTCACTTCTTGGGTATAGTGAAACTTCACATTGCTTGACCCAGATTATAACTACAAATGTTTCATGCTTGTGATCAACTTTGAGCTCCACCTGTAGCCCCTGATAAGTAACAAATGTGTTTGAGATCTCACAATGTTGGACCCTATGGCTATATAAGTGAATAATTCACTTCCTTTATTATTGTTTGTTTAATAAAACCTTTATCCTGCTCCCAATTTCCAGATTTACTTCTTGCTACAATAGTTTGAAATAGATAACCTATCTATTGCCTAGAATACTTACTACTAATGTTGGTGGTGGCTTGGGTATATTGGCTTTGCTACTATGTATGATTTTCTGCTTGATCTTCTACAACACTTACTTAGTCCTCTTGGTTGTGATTCCTGCTATAAAAAATGTGTGCGCTACTGCTGGATTGATGAAAAGAACCACCTTACCTGAAATAAATATGGAAAACTGGATGGAGTACAGAGACCTAATTGGTTAAGTGGGTCCCTGACATAGGCTATTTAATCTGGCCCTGTGTTGTTGCTAATATTGTT
This sequence comes from Entomophthora muscae, assembly GCA_014839935.2. Classification (NCBI taxonomy): domain Eukaryota; kingdom Fungi; phylum Entomophthoromycota; class Entomophthoromycetes; order Entomophthorales; family Entomophthoraceae; genus Entomophthora; species Entomophthora muscae. The sequence goes on along the minus strand of QTSX02007126.1, from coordinate 65,863 downwards.
TGCCTCCCAGATCTGTGACTATGTTTGTCTTCCACAGCATCTCTATGAGCAAGAACCCCTCAATGCTTCTGTACTTGCTGGACAGCTTGCCTGGCAGCATTCAGGATATTTTGACAGCCGGAGAATACTTGGTTACAAGTGTCACTTCTGATGGTGTGGATAGCTCCCTGGCCAGTCTGCTACTGGCATCCCCTCTTTCAAGCTGAACCTGTTGCCTGCTGTGGATTATGATGAAGCTGCTTCTCCCTTTCCTGAGCCCCCTGGCATCCTATACCAGCCTCAGGTCACACTTCCTAGCTGCTGTTGGGCAAGTTGTTAATGGGAATTGATGCGGGATTGCCCCAAATGTCCCTTTCTTTGTCTCTGTGGACCCCTGTCTGAGCAGCTGTTCCAGTGTTGCGCTGGTTGGCCTCCTGGTGGAATTTGTCCCCAGGATGGGAACCAAACTTAGCTAGTTTATCTCTCCTCCCCTACAGCAATCTCATGGTGCATGGTTTGCCAATATATTTATCTGGTTGATAGCCCATTCTTTGTGGGGATAATTTAATCAATCCCATTGTCTTGTCTGCAATCACTTAAGGAATTAAGCTTACCTCAATCCCTGGACAACAATTCTTCACAACAGCAGCACTAGCTTTTGCTCTAGACCCCAATTATATCTGGGTGGGAAAAGAAATAAGGGGAAAGGGCTACACTTTATTGTTAAGTCTAAAGGAAGAACAGAATAATTGGCGCCATCCTTGGGGAGTATGTTTTAGGAAACTTGTTAGGCAGCTTCTGCACTAACTGTGATATTCTGAAAGGGCTTCACAGCTGATTACCTCAATAAAATAGAGTCACTCATCTGCCTGGGTCACTTAACAGGGCTATCCAGCCAGAAGATGGCTGCTAGTGGGTGAAGATAATTGTTTCAATCTAATCAGAGCTGCCCTAAAACAATTGGGCATTGAGGCTCTTCTCATAGAACAAGTGGTCTGGCTGCCTGATTTTTAGTGAATTCTTCTAGATGCTATTTAGGAAACAGTCATGTGAAAGCCCTCCTGTTCTAGGATACACTTAACAGCTAAAATAGTTATTGTTATGATTTTCATGTTTCAGAGCCTTATTGAGATGGGCTAATTAGTTGCATGATACTGTAAATTCAGAACCTAAACGTAAAAATGCAGGATTGTCGAATCCTTGGTCCAAATTTCAAATCACTTTTGCAGGCAACTCAGCTGAGTGAAAAATAAAATATTTAATAAAATTAACCATTTAATTTGACTTTTTTGGTTTATTTAAATTGGCTAATTTCAAATCCCTCAAGCAGATAACTCAACTAACTAAAGACAAAACACAACAAGCAAATACGGGATACATGAATCAGAAATGTGGGATTCTAATGTACAATTTGGTATTTCCTGCATGTCTAAAAAATCATAGACAACATGGAAAAATTAAAAAATATGAAATTGTGGGATTTTCAAATCCAAGAACCAAATTTCAAATCAAAAATGAGGTGAATCCAAAATAGATATAATTTATGGGTGTCTCAAACAAGAAGTCAAAGGATTGAGAATGGATTTGTGAAAATCCTTTTAGGAATCATAGGTATTCTCAAAAATCACGCTATTCTAGTTTAGGACAGCTAAAATTTAGATCCTACATTTCACCAACTTAACATACTTAACAATAAATTTGATTAAAATATACACTTCTCTTTTTGAGTTTAATTTTTTAATATAAAATTTATTATGTCTTCTTTCAATAACAACTAAATAAACAAGCTGTTTCTTGGCCTTGAAAAAATAATGCAGGGCTACACTGGGTCTTCCAACAGTGAAACCTCTGTATATGGCCATTCCCAACCCTCAGGCCCCTCCCTAAGAACTACCCAGGAGTGTGTTCTTTCTACCGTGTCCTCAAGCATGGCCCTGTTTGTCCATCACACACAGGCAGCTGCTAACCCAAATCATGTATCAACAATGACATCCAGAACCAGCCATTTGAGCCAAGGGGTCACCCAGGGAAGCCAGAATCCAGAAACAGCCAATCAGATGGCAACATCCAGTTCCCAAGACAGACACATCCCACCTTCAGCCAATCAGCCTGCAAGACACAGAAGAAAGCTAATTACCCCAGAAATGGTTCTCAAAATGGTTTAAAAGTGAGAGATGCTTACAGTAGTTTTAAAAGCTATGGCAACAAGCAAAATGAACTCATATTTCAACAAAATTAAAAATAAATGAATTCATATCAATTTACAATAGATTTGGGTTCATTTAAATTTTGCTTAAATCTGAATTCATTTCATTTAAATCTGAGTTCATTTTGTTTGTTGCCATATATTTTAAAACTACTGTATGTCCTTTAGGGAAATTGCGGCCACAATGGGTTTTGCAAAGTCCACTGTGGCTGCAATCCTGCGAGCCCATGCCAACTGTTCCCCCCCTTTCAAGAAGACCTCAACTGGTGCCTGTACTTTGACCAAAGGTGACACAGCCCATCCCCTTATGATGGCCATCATGGAACGTGACCCGCAGATGCCCCTGGTCCAGGTTTGTCTCCAACTGGGACTTCATGGCATTTTCACAAATAAAAGAACAGTCAATTTGTGGATGCACAGAGTTGTGGTTGCTGCTGTAATCTTGTCCAATCAAGTTCTCACTGGCCCCAGTTTGGTGGATATCAACCCATACAATCCAATCATTATTAATTTTATTAAAGAGAGGGCAATGAAGACGCAATATGACATCATCTTCTTTCTTTATGTCAAGATTTCTGCAAGCATCCAAGATTATGGAGAAAAGTGTAGCTAATCTGATGTCTACAAGTGCAGCCCAATCTTGTGTCAATTTTTTGGGGTTTTGTTGGCAGTTTCCCCATTGGGTGTCAATTATTACTCAGCAATATTAAACACTGCAGATAGGTATGCCTACCAGACAGAGCTCAAGGACATGCTGGAGAAGTGGGCTACCCAACAAGCAGTATATACAGTTGTACTGAGTGCTGAGATGGAACAGCATGAGTGGGCAACCCAAGAAATCAGGGCTGTGGGGCATACCTGTTGGTCCTATCCCACCAACCATGCTGACATGCATCTTTCAGATGTATGTCTTTTCCATTTTGATTCAGCTCTCAGGCGCTTAAAGCCTGCCACATACAATGAACTGTGCACCCAAATTGAGAAGGGGTATGAGCTTTTCCCTTCCATATTTGTCCAGGATTTATCTGATCTTGTATTATTCTATGCAAGTGATAGTGATAAGTCCAGAAAGGACCCCTGTCTCCCCTCACGCTCATCTACTCAGTTTTTCAAGCCCAAATATGTAACAGAAGAAGAATTTGAGAAATTGAATCAATCAGCTCTTACCGCCTCTTCCCAGTCAACAAACCAAGCCTCCCCATCTCCCCCATCAAGACCAAGCCACCTGCCTTCTGACCCTGACTCCCAAACCACCATCCATTCCCTCCCCATTACCTCTGATGCTCTCCCTTTCACAAGCGCATATGATGACAACATACATTTCACCCATCCCCCCTACTTGTCCTTTGATAAGTAAAATAAAACCTTTCTTTGTGACAGCTTATTAAAATTGATATTATTTCTTTTGATTTATAATTAATTCATATTCTTTTTACATTATTGACATTCCCCATAATTAATAAAATGTTGTACATTTGATGTGGTAACATGTGATTATTTGCATTAATATTTTTCATTATCAATAATAAATTAAGGGCCACAGATATAAATGTTATATTAGAATATTGCAGGCATGTGTTAAATCCTAATATTTAGATATTATGTGTATAACTCAATGCATTCTGTATAATAAACTCATTGTAAACTAGGCCTTTTTCATTGTAATTTATCAAATGGACTGTGTTTATATTAGAGAGCCATTAACACTTAGTACAAATATTGACACATAGTGCATTTTACAGCCTGTATATTTACATATTGGTAATAATAATGTAATTGGGTAATAAACAGTAATTTATTAACCCATTACATTATTATTACCTTGCAAAAACTGACTAAAAAGTTTACAGAATTATTAACAATAAGCAAATATACAGGCTGTAAATGCACTATGTATCAATATTTGTACTAAAAGTTAATGGCTCTCTAATATAAACATAATCCATTTATATAAATTACAATGAAAAAAGCCACATTTACAATGAATTTTATTATACAGAATGCATTGAGTTATGCATATAATATCTAAATATCAGTATTTAACATATATCTGTAATATTCTAATGTAATTTATACATTTGTGGTCCTTAATTTATTATTGTTAATGAAAAATATTCATGTGTTGAAGGTAGTAATATGAAACCAGTTTTTGATGTAATTCAAAAAAATGTCAACTATCTATAACTTGATTAACAAATTAGAAGTACACCTGAAAAAGGTTGTTGAAATAGAAAAAATATAAGGGAAATAGTAACAGGAAAGCTGGGTAACAAGGGCCAGCCACTAATCCAGTCAAAAGAAGATGCTCTGAATAAACTATGAAATATTACTGTAAATTCAGAACCTGAACGTAAAAATGCAGGATTGTCAAATCCTTGGTCCAAATTTCAAATCACTTTTGTGGGATGGCCTTTTTTTAATTAAATTGAATTATTTTTATTTGAATATTTGAAAATGCGGGAACTCATAGACACTTTGCAAAGTTCAAGTCAAACTGCATATTTCCAATGGACGAAATGAATTAACTGGAATCAGTTTTGAAGCGTTCAATTCCATAAACCATTTTCATTAAGTTTACTATGTTTTTTGAAATTGCAGGATTGTCAAATCCAAGAACCAAATTTCAAACCACTTTTGAATGCCACTAGTAAACTCAAAAATTAATTGCGGAAACTGGAATCCAAATTTAATGTACAGTAAGCACACTAGGAAACACCAACCCAAATCAAGAAGCTCCACTCTGGATAAAATCAAATGAAAAATTCAATCTCAACAACCATGTTTAGACATAAAAAGTGATTAAACTCTAAAATTATCCAAACCAGGAAAGTATACAATATTATACACTTCAAATCACAGATATAGAAATTTTGTTACTATTCAAGGCTAAATCAAGAGAAAACAACTACTCACAACTAAACCAACAAATCCAAATAAATACATATTTAATCTAAAATATATTTTTATTTTATTTTTATGGACCGTCAATCACATTCTCAACCAGCTCCTGCACCAGCCTGCGGGGCAGCCTGTCCACAAGGGCATCCCAGAGGGTCCAAGAACAGACCCAGAACCCAACTCAAGGGGAGTCATGCCAATACACAGGCCTCCTAAGGTTAAATTGCCAGTCAACTACCTCCCACGTCCCAAGCCAGAACTATCTGCTTGAATCCCAGGCAGAAGCCACTTTCAAGGCCTGCTACCAAAGTCTCCTACACCAGGCTCACCGGGAACACTGAGGTTACTTACACCTCCACTGTTTACCCAGTTGTCACCCGGCCCTGCACTCTTGACCCAAGAGTTGCCACTTTCTGCCCCCGCGTTTTTGATACCTCCTATCAGCCATTGGCCACAACTGAGGAGCCATCTGTACCTGTGTCTTATGCCACCATTGATGGCGCCACTGCAAGCAAGCTTGATCCCACCTTCTACACAAAGGTCCCCATCCCCTGTGTTGAGCCTGGTAGCCAGGATGCTGTGGTACCTGCCAAGGGCCGGCGTCAGTTGACAAATAGTGAGCATGAAGCTCTCCTCAACTGCTTGAACAGGGGAATAGCGGTTTGGGATATTGTGTCCTGATTTGGTGTCATAGCCAGATACATTGCCAACATCAACAACAAGTATGGCAATACCAGGAAAATTTCTAAATCCACCAAGGCAAAAAGACAGCCCAAACTCCTTCAGCCTATCCACATTAACATAATCAAGCAGTGGGTAGCCAAGGATTGCCACCTGGACACGCTTGCTGTCCAATCAATGCTTGGCATGGAGTTTGGGCTTTCTGTTTCCAAAACCCTTGTATACAAAACAATGGTTGATTTGGGCTTCTCCTGGAAAAAGCTGGGAGTTTTGCCATATAATAGGAGCAGTGAAAAGACCATCAAGGATCAATGCATTTATGCCAAGATATATCTGGTACTAAAGGAGACTGGGAATGTCCAGTTCTTTTATATCAACAAATTTTTGTTTTCCTCCTCATTCAGGTCTAGGAATGGGTGGGTCAAGAAGGGGTCCAAGGACGGCGTAGCCCATTGTGCAGCTGTCTGTTCCCAGACCTATTCAATGGTTGCGCTTCTTGGTCCTCGCGGGTTGGATCAATACCAAATGATTAAGGGCTCCCATAACAGCGGAACATTTCTTGATTTTCTCTGTGCTGTCAAGGAGTACCTTCAGATAAATTAAAGCTTCATAACAAACGTTGTTGTGCTTGATAATGTCAGGCTCCACAAAGTGGATCTGGTTGTGTCCAAGTCCCCCCCATTGACAAAAAAGCCACACCTCCAGCCACCAACTTACCAATTGTCCAATGAGACTTTTCTTCCTCCTACCATATTCCCCATTCCTGAATCCAATTGAGGAGGTATTTGGTTGGATCAAGAATAAGGTGAAACAAGGCCTTCCTCAGGACACTGAGGATCTATTCAATATTCTTGAGGTCAGTCAATTTGCAATGCCACCTGATGTGGTGGCAGCTTTCTATGAGCACTCAGAATCCTTCCTCCCTAAAGCCCTCAACTCTGAGCCAATCAGATAAATGGGTGCTCCATATTTTATTTGTTTTTATTAGGACTTGAAAATTATTATTTATATATAATAATGTGATGTTTGATTATATTATAGACATATAAAAATACGTAGAAAAGGTAAGTAAAATTAAGTATACTAGGTAAGATGGATATATTTTTATTATAATGCACTGAATATTATTATTGGCTTTTGCACTAATAAATAAATAAATTAAAAAAGATAGAAATAAATTAATTTATTTAAATAATTGTGAATCCTTGATGGTACTTTGGCTTTTCTAAGCCACAAATTGGACCTTGCAGTTCATCATCTGATCCTTGTTATTTCAGTGCCACCATAGCCACACAACACAGAAACCAATGATTTTCATATATTACTTACTAATTAGTACTTAGGACGCAGGTCAAGCATATTGAATATGTTTATAAAATCATATTACAAGGGAAAGGTAATTTGAGTCCTAAACAATCATTTGTTTATAATATAAGTGGAGCGGGCCGCATGATGTGGATAAATTTAATTCTTGTTGTTTGTTTATGTAATATATGAACCTGTACTCAACGCGCTAGTAAATAAGCAAATTTATAAATCATATTTTATTATTAAACATGTTTACTTTATTAAACTGTCCCTTTATTATTAGCAACCTAATTATATGTTACTATTATAATTTAAAAATTAAAATATTAAAAATAAAATTGTAATTATAAATCTTAAAATTTAAATATAAAGTTTAAATATTCAAAAATTTAACTATTTTTATTAAATTGTGATTTATTCAATATTGAAATATTTGATATTAAAAATTTAAGTATTATGATATTTATTTTTAAAATTTTAATATTAAATTTTAGATACCAAAATTTTAATATTTAAATATGTAATATTAAAATTCTTATAGTGAAATTTTAATATTACATAGTTCAATATTAAAATTTTAGTATTAAAATATAAAAAGTTAAAAAAATTAATTTGCACTGGGAAAATATTTATTGGGGGGATGTTGATTGCAAAGGGAATGCAATTATTCTGGGTAATTATACCCTTAAATCAAATTTTCAGCTAATACGTCTAATTGAATCCACACACTCTTCTGTACGTGGTGGACAACCCTGGATGCAATTGCTAGAGGGGTGGTGCCCTGTACCCTGGTGGTTGTTAATTGTTTTATAAAAGGAATGTGGGTGAGTGAATTGACTAGTAGGTTTTTTGGGGGGGACATGTAGTACCCATATAACGTTGCCAATGCAAATGAGTCATGCAAGACGTGCTCAACTGTCCTATATCCCTGTGGTATCTTCTGGCAGTTGAGGGCTACGCGGCAAATATCCATTTGAATAGGTACATCCTCCAACTTTTTGATGTCAGTTTTTAATATGCAGTGGAGGAGGATTCCCTGGTATACCGCAACATGGATTCTTTGCAAGGTATACTTTTCTGAGAACATTCACAATTTTTTGAATGTTTCAACTAATCTATTGATATAGGATGTTTGTTTGAACTTAAAGAGGGTTCCAGGGGCGCCTGACTTGAATCAGCCCCCCAGGCCTTGGCAAACAATATTAATAAAGGTTTAAAATTATTCTCAAGGACTGCATCCCCAACTTTATTTGACAGTGCCTTAAATACTTCATTAAAAATTGCAGTTTTCAAATATTCAGTTCCAATTTTAAAGTCAGTTTTTATTAAATTCTTTTCATATTTGTTGATGTCTGTGAAAGGAAATCTTTGAATGCTTTTATATATGTATTCATCAAAGTTTACTTTGATATCCCCACAAATTTTGTTCATTTCTTTAAAGTTGATACTTGATCCTATTTCATATGCTTCCCTCAACCACGGCAAGCACCCCGCAGGTGGTAAAATATTCCCTGTTTTTAGCTTCACTACTTGAAAAATTAAACATATTCTGTTGAATTATTTTATTTATTTGGTTTTTATTAATTTGTTTCACAGGGGCTACCAGTGACTGGTAACCCCTGTAAAACCAACTTGGCGTATAAGCTGCCACTTCTGTGACCTCATCCCCATTCCTGGTGATGACTAAAATAAATATAAGTAAAACATAAAAAGACTTACTAATTGTTTCCCCTGTGGCCCCCTCAGCCACAGGCGCCACTTTGGCAAACTTCATGAGCGTTGGCTGCTCTTCATTAATTTTCCTGGGCTTAATTTTTCTTGTTTTTCTTGCAACTTGTGTTTCTTCTTGGTTTTCAGTTGATAAATTTTCTGTATTTCTTGAAGCGCTCCTGCTTCTTGCTTGTGTTTTATTTTTGTCTGTTTCCATTTGGTTGGTTTCCTCTTCAGTTGTGTTGATTTCCTTTGGAAGTTTGTTTCCTTCAATTAGTTTGATCTTATTATTTTCTTTGGCCCCCTGCCAGAACTCCCACAAATTGTAGGCTGCATCATTGAACTTAAGACTTGATAAAATTGTTCCCTGGAGATTTAGTAATGCTTCTTTATTCTTTTTGTCTATGATATTTCCTAGTTTGTTCATAGCATTTTCTTTTGACTGGATTAGTGGCTGGCCCTTGTCACCCAGCTTTCCTGTCACTATTTCCCTGATATTTTTTTCAATTTCAACAACCTTTTACAGGTGTACTTCTAATTTGTTAATCAAGTTATAGATAGTTGACATTTTGATTGAATTCCATCAAAAAACTGGTTTTCATAGTACTATCTTCAACACTTACATATTTTTCATCATCATTAATGAATTAAAGACCATAAATGTAAATATTGCATTAAAATATTGCAATTAGACGTCAACTATTGATATTTTGATATTATGTGCATAACTCAAAGTATTTTGTTTAATAAAATCTATTGTAAACTAGGCCTTTTTCATTGTAATTTATCAAATGGACTGTGTTTATATTAGAGAGCCATTAACGCTTAGTAAAAATATTGATACATAGTGCATTTTACAGCCTGTATATTTACATATTGGTAATAATAATGTAATTGGGTAATAAACAGTAATTTATTAATCCATTACATTATTATTACCTTGCAAAACCCAACTAAAAAGTTTATATAATTATTATCAATAGTTAAATATACAGGCTGTAAAATGCACTATGTATCAATATTTTTACTAAGTGTTAATGGCTCTCTAATATAAACACAGTCTATTTAGATAAATTACAATGAAAAAGGCCTAGTTTACAATGGATCTTATTAAACAAAATACTTTGAAATATGCACATAATTTCCAAATATCAATAGTTGATGTCTAATTGCAATATTTTAATGCAATATTTACGTTTATTGTCTTTAATTTATTAATGATGATGAAAAATATGTATGCTCATAATTTTAAGCTATTTGTAAAAATGTACACCATTGTATTAATTATGGGAAATGTTGATAATGTAAAAAGAAAATATTATTAATTATGAATTTAAACAGATATCAATTTTAATAAGTTGTCACAAAGAAAAGATTTATTTACTAATCAAAGGACAGGAAGGGGAGGGAATGGGCAGAATGAACATTGCCTTCATCTGCGCCTTTGAAAGAGGCGGCATCAGAGATAGTGGGGAGGGAATGGGTGGTGGTTTGGGAGTCAGGGTTGGAAGGCAGGTGGCTTTATGGGGGGTTGGGAAGGCAGGGTTTGTTGACTGGGAAGGGGCAGCAAGAGCTATTACTTCAATTGCTTAAATTCTTCTTCTGTCACATATATTGGCTTGACAGAACAGATGGACTGGCATGAGGGGAGACGGGGGTCCTTTCTGAACTTATTGCTAACACTTGCATAGAAGATGATGAGATCAAATAAGTCCTGGATGGACGCGGAAGGGAAAAGCTCATACCCCTTCTCAATTTGGGTGCATAGTTTGTTGTAGGTGGCAGGCTTTAAGCTCCTGAGGGCAAAACCAAAATTGTAGAGACATACATCTTCAAGATGCATGTTGGCGTAGTTGATGGGGTAGGACCAACAAGGATGCCCGCAGCCCTGATTTCTTGGGTAGCCCATTCCCGCTGCTCCATCTCTGCACTCAGTACAACTGTGTGCACAGCGTATTGTGTGACCCACTCCTCCAGCATGACCTTGAGCTCTGTCTGGTAGGCATACCCATCTGCAGTGTTTAATATTGCCAAGTAATAATTGACGCCCAATGGGGAAACTGCCAACAAAACCCCAACAAATTGACACAAGATTGGGCCGCGCTTGTACACGTCAGACTGATACGCTTTTCTCCATAGTCTTGAATACTTGCAAAGATCTTAGCATACAACAGAAAGATGACATCATTACAGGCTCTCATTGCTCTCCCTTTGATAAAATTAATAATAGTTGAATTGTAGGGATTGGTATCCACCAAACTGGGGCCACTAAGAACTTGATTGGACAAGATTCTAGCAGCAACCACAACTCCGTGCATCCACAAATTCACTGTTCTTTTGTTGGTGAAGATGCTGTGGAGTCCAACTGGAGACATACCTGGACCAGGGGCATCTGCAGGTCACGTTTCATAATGGCCATCATAAGGGGATGGGCTATGTCACCTTTGGTCAAAGTACGGGCACCAGTTGGGGTCTTCTTAGTAGGGGGGCCACAGTTGGTGTGGGCTCGCAGGGTTGCAGCCACAGCAGACTTTGCATACCCCATGGCGGCTGCAATTTTCCCAAGGGACATAAGCTTCCCTTGCTTTTCAACCATTTTGAGAAAAATCTCTGGAGTGATTAATTTTCTTCTGCGTCTTGCAGGCTGATTGGCTGGGGGAGAGATGTGTCTATCTTGGGAACTAGTCAATGTCATTTTATTGGCTGTTTTGGGATTCTGGGCTCTCTGGGTGCCCCCATGGCTCAAATGGCTGGTTCCAGATGCCATTGTTGATCCAGGATTTGGGTTGGCGGCTGCCTGTGCATGATGGGCAAACAGAGCCATGCTGGAAGTTGCAGGAGAAAGAACACACTCCTGGGTAGTGCTTGCAGAGGAGCCTGCAGGTTGGGAGTGGCCATAGAGGGAGGCTTCACTATTAGAAGACCCAGTGTAGCCCTGCATGATTTTGTCAAGGCCAGGGAACAGCTTGTTGACTTGGTTGTTGTTGAAAAAAGACATAATAAATTTTTATTAAAAAATTTTAAACTCAAAAAGAGAAGTGTATATTTTAATCAAATTTATTGTTAAGTATGTTAAGTTGGTGAATAGTAGGATCTAAATTTTAGCCATCCAAAATTGGAATAGGGTGATTTTTGAGAATGCCTATGATTCCTAAAAAAATTAGCACAAATCCACTCTAGATCCTTTGGCATCCTTTTTGAGACACCCATAAATTATATTTATTTCAAATTCCTTGCAATTATGATTTGAAACTTGGTTCTTGGATTTGACAATCCCGCAATTTTGGATTTGTTAATTTTTACATGATGTTTATGATTCATTTGAAATACAGGAAATCTCAAATTGTACATTAGAATCCCGCATTTCTAATTCATGTATCCTGCATTTTTTGTTGTTTTGTCTTTTGTTAGTTGAGTTATCTGCCTAAGAGATTCAAAATTTTCCAATTTACATAAACCAAAAAAATTCAAATTAAATTGTTAATTTTATTTAATATTTTAATTTTCACTCAGCTGAGTTGCCCGCAAAAGTGATTCAAAATTTGGACCAAGGATTTGACAATCCCACATTTTTGTGTTCAGGTTCTGAATTTACAGTATAGGCAAAAAGAACAAAGAAGTGTTGCTTAATCTACAGGGAGCAATCTTATCAAGTCTGAAGTTCAATGATGCAGCCTACAATTTGTGAGAGTTCTGGCAAGGGGCCAAAGAAAGCAATAAAAAAATCAAACTGATTGAAGAAACTGAAATCTCAAAGGAAATTAACAAAAATGAAGAGAAAACTGATCAAACAAAAACAGATAAAAACAAAGCACAATCAAGAAGCAGAAGCGCCACAAGAAACAATGTAAATTTAAAAAATAAAAATCAAGAGAAAGCACAAGTAGCACAAAAAATAAGAAAGATCAAGCCCAGTAAATCAAACAAAGAGCAGCCAACGCTCATGAAGTTTGCAGAAGAGGCGCCTGTGGCTGAGGGGGCCGCAGGGGAAAAATTAGTAAGTTTATTTATGTTTTACTTAAGATTTACTTTAGTTATAACAAGAAATGGGGACAAGGTTGCTGAAGTGGCAGCCTTTATGCCCAGTTAGTTTTACGGGGGTTATCACTCACTGGTAGCCCCTGTAAAGCAAATAAATCAAAATAAAATAATTCAAATTAACATGAATAATTTTGCAAATATTGAAGCAAAGAAAAATGAATACTTGCCACCTGCGGGGTGCTTGCTGTGGGTTAGGGAAGCCTACAAGCTAGGCGGAACACTCAACTTTAAGGAAATAAAGGAAATTCAAGGAAATATCAAGATGAACTTCAATGAATATATTTACAAATGCTGTGAACAATTCCCATTTGCAAACATAAATGAATATGGATTTTTTTAAAAAAACAAACTTTCAAATAGAACCAGAATATCTCAAAACTGAACTTTTCAACAAAGTGTTTAAAGCATTTTCAAATAAAGTCAGGGATGCAGTCCTTGTGAATAAGTTCAAGCCTTTATTTATTTTTTTGCCAAGGCATGGGGGCAGATACAAGCCAGGCGCCCCCTGGAATCATCTTCAAGTTTAGAAACACGTTCTATATCAACAGATTAGTTCAAATATATAAAAAATTATGCATTTTTTCAGAAAAATATACCTCTCAAAGGATTCACGTTGTTACATACCTAGGAATCCTATTACATTGCATATTAAAAACAAATGTTAAAAAGTTAAAGGACATACCAGTTCAAATAGACATATGCCAATTAGCACTAGAACAACAGAAGACACTGTGGGAGTATAGGACAGTCAAGCATGTTCTGTACAACTCCTTTGCATTGGCATTGTTGTATGGTTACTACATGCCTCCCAAAAAGAACCTATTAATCAATTTGCCTACCTGGTTGCCTTTTATTAAGCATTCAGCAACCACCAGGGTGCTGAGCGCTACCCCTCTTGTAATTGCATCCAGAGTTGTCCACCACATACAAAAGAGTATGTGGTTCAAATTAGACACATTAGCATAAAATTTGATTTTGGGGTATAATACCCCAGAATAATTGCATTCCCCTTTGCAATTAGCATACCCTTAATAAATAATTTCCCCTTGGAAATTATTTTTTACTATTATTATTTTTTAATTTAATTTTAATTTATAATAGTAAATATTTAAGTAGTTTTATAATAATTAAGAAACAATTTAATAAAGTGAACACATGCAATAATAAAATATGATTTAAAAATGTGTTTATTTAGTTGCTTGTCAAGTACAGGTTCATATATTACATAGTTAAACAACAAGAACTGAATTTATCTGCATCAAGTGGCCCGCTCCACTTATGTTCTATACAAGTGATTGTTTAGAACTCAAATTATCTTTTCCTTGTAATATGATTTGATAAATATATTTGATATGTTTAACCTGTGTCATAAGTACTGATTATTAAGAGATACATGAAAATCATTGGTTTTCATGTTGTGTGGCTATAGTGGCACTAAATTAATAAGGTCAGATGATGACTTGCAAGGTCCAATTTGTGGCTTAAAAAAGCCAAAGTACTAAAAAAGGTTCACAATTATTTAAATAAAATTAATCTATTTCTATCTTTTTTAATTTATTTATTTGTTAGCTCTACAGTCAATACACTATTTGGTGCATTATAATAAAAATATGTGTCTCTATATCTAGTATAATCAATTTTACTTAACTTTTGTACGTATTCTTATATGTTTATAATACAATTCAACGTCAAGTCAAAATATATAAATAATAATTTTCAAGTCCTAATAAAAACAAAATAAATAAAAACAAATAAAATCCAGAGCACCCATTTATCTGATTGGCTTGGAGTTGAAGGCTTTAGGGAGAAATGATTCAGAGTGCTTGTAAAAAGCTTCATCATATTGGGTGGCATTGCAAATTGGCTGACCTCAAGAATTTTAAAGAGATCTTTGGTGTCCTGTGAAAGCCCCACCTTAATATTATTATTGATTCACCCAAAAACCTCCTTGATTGGGTTAAGGAATGAAAAATATGAGGGGAGGAAGAGGAGTCTCATTGGACAATCAGTAAGGCGGTGGTTGAAGGAGTGACTATTCTTGTCAATGGATGAGAACTTGGAAACAACCAGATTCACTTTGTGAAGCCCAACATTGTCAAGCACAACAATGTTGATTGTACTGCAATAATTGATCTGGAGGTACTCTTTGACAGTTTGGAGAAAATCAAGAAATGCTTTGCTGTTATGGGAGCCTTTAATCATCTGGTGTTGATCCAAACCATGAGAACCAAGAAGCGCAACCATTGAATAGGTCTGGGAACAGACAGCTGCACAATGTGCTACACCATCCTTGGACCCCTTCTCAACCCACCCATGCCTAGACCTGAGTGATGAGAAAAACGACAATTTGTTGATGTAAAAGAACAGGTCATTACTGGTCTTCTTAAGAGCCACATAGATCTCAGCATAAATGTGTCAATCCTTGATTGTCTTGTCGCTGTTTCTACTATACAGTAAAACTCTCAGTACTTTTCAGGAGAAGCCTAAATCAACCATGGTCTTGTAAACAAGGGTTTTTGAAACAAAAAGCCTGAACTCTGTGGCTAACATTGATTGGACAGCAAGCGTTTCCAGATGGCAATCTTTGGTTACCCACTGCTTGATTGTCTCAAAATGAATGGGCTAAAATAGTTTGGGCTGTCTTTTTGCCTTGGCAGATTTGGCAATTTGCCCAGTGTTGCCGTACTTTTTGTTAATGTTGCCAATATATCTGGCTGTGACACCAAATTGGGACACAATATCCTGAACTGACATTTCCCTGTTTAAGCAGTTGAGAAGAGCTTTACACTCACTATCTGTCAACCAATGCCGGCCCTTGGCAGGTACCTCAGTATCCTGGCTAGCAGGCTTGACACAGGGGATGGGGGCCTTTGTGTAGAAGGTAAGATCACGCTTGCTTGTGGTGGTGCTAAAAAATGGTTGAATACACAGTAGGTGCAGATGGCTCAACAGTGGTGGCCAATGGCTCATAGGAGGTATCAAAAACGTGAGGACAGGAAGTGGCAACTCTTGGATCAAGAGTGTGAGGCCAGGTGACAACTGGATACACGGTGGAGGTATAAGTAACCTCAGTGTTCCCAGTGACCTTGGTATAAGAGACTTTTGTTGCAGGCCTTGAGAATGGCTTCTGTCTAGGATTTAAGCTGGTTGTTCTGGCTTGAGACACGGGAGGTGGTTGATTGGCGCTGACGCCTTGGGAGGCCTGTGTGTTGGCATTACTCTCCTTGAGTTGGGTTCTGGGTCTATTCTTGAACCCTCTGGGACGCCTTTGTGGACAGGCTGCCCCGCGGGCTGATGCAGGAGCTAGTTGGAAATGTGATTGATGTTCCATAAAAATAAAATAAAAAATATATTTTAGATAAAAATGTATTTATCTAGATTTTAGGGTTATTTGTGAATAGTTGCTTTCTCTTGATTTAGCCTTGAATAGTAACAAAATTTCTATATCCGTGATTTGAAGTGTATAATATTGTATATTTTCCTGGTTTGGATAATTTTAGAGTTTAATCACTTTTTATGTCTAAACATGGTTATCAAAATTGAATTTTTCATTTGATTTTAGTTGTGGTGGTGCTTCTTGATTTGGGTTGGTATTTCCTAGTGTGCTTACTGTACATTAAATTTGGATTCCAGTTTCCACAATTAATTTTTGAGTTTACTAGTGGCATTCAAAAGTGATTTGAAATTTGGTTCTTGGATTTGACAATCCTGCAATTCTAAAAAACATAGTTAACTTAATGAAAATGGTTGATGGATTTGAATGCTTCAAAACTGATTCCAGTTAATTCATTTTTTCCATTGGAAATATGCAGTTTGACTTGAAATTTGCAAAGTGTCTATGAGTTCCCGCATTTTTAAAAATTCAAATAAATATACAAAAAATCAATTTAATTAAAAAAGGGCCATCCTGCAAAAGTGATTCAACATTTGGACCAAGGATTTGACAATCCTGCATTTTTACGGTTAGGTTCTGAATTTACAGCACTTGTAGGCTCCATCAATTAACTGGAATAACAGTTCAATTTATGCCAGGATCTGATCTGATCATTGATTTATCATTCCTCTGGCCCAGACACCCACACTTTTATGCCAGATCCATCCTCAGGGCTGTACTGCTGCAGACCTGTGTTTATTTGCTGAATCAATTCATTTTTCAATATCCCCAAATCCTGACACTGAGCATAGTACAGCTTTGCCCTTTTGAAAGCCCACCCATTGGCAACTGTCATAATGTAATAGTCTACATATTGACAATCCTAAAATTAGTTTGGCTTCATTTTTCAACTTTTATTTGTAACTTTTAAATTAAAATTAAATTTAGTCTTTAACATTAAGAACAGTTATCTTGGCAAAAAAACAAATCTCATATAATAATACAATTTTTTTGGAAATTTTCAACATGGAGAATATAACACTAACAGTATGCATTCTGATGGTTGCCTGGCCACCACTTGCTTTTTTTGCTCACCTCTCTCTAAAGAAAATGAACAGATATAGCTAACTGTTTTGTTGATTTTTTTAAAAAAAATTGGCCTCATCAATAAGTAGCCTTTTACCAATAAGAACAGTAAAATAATGATTTGAAGAAAGAGTTTCAACTAAAATAAATATAGCTAGAATACCGAAATTTATACCTGCAGGCTACTGTGAAAAGGGTAAAGCTGGCACAGCACTCTCTGCCCTTTTGACACCCTGCTGCACTTGTACTTCTTTACATATTGAGTATTTGGATATACTTCCAAGCCATCTTATCAGTGAAACCCATAACTCTAGTGTTAAACTTCAGAATCTGACGCTCCTTATCAGAAAGTAAGGTATTTATCTTGCCAATGGAGACTTTAGAGAGGATTTGCAGGAAATTCGTCATTAGGCAGCTCCACAAGTGCCACCTGCCGTAAGATAGTAGCAAATTCGGCGGGAAGCCGTATTGCAACAAATTTTTATTGATTGCAAGATCAGCATCACCTTGTTTCTAGCACCTTTATTTATTTGAACCAATTTCCGATTCTATGACATCATCTTCTAAGTATGTATACCTCATCTACCTTTAAAAAGGCTAGTGATGATGTCAGAAGCTGGTTTGTAGTGATGGGGATGTCAGAATAAGGTGGGGATTAAATTTTTTGACTTTATCATATATTTTTTAAGTCTTTATAGGTGACAATGTTGTCACAAAAGTCCATTATTTTAAATGACAAAAAAACAGTCTATTTCCCTTTTAACATGGATGTTGTAATTCAATGTAAATTTCTTGGATAATAAGAAATCAGCATTTACATATCATCTAGGCTGGGTAAAGGGGCCATTTTCACCATACTCTAGACTGGGAGACGCATGGTGTCATTGAACATGTATTCCTTCAGTGGAGAAACTCGAGTTTCACATGATTAAATGGTGATCCCAGGCGGCCATTAGATTTGTGCGACGTCACTTATCAAGCATGGAGCTGGCATTTGACATTATCTAAACTCGAGCATCATAAAGGCTTGTTTAGCTTATTATCGCATATTTTATAACAATTGTTATATCGTAAATTTTCTATAAACGATTCTCTTTAATTTTCGATTTTCTCATTTTTTACTGCAATTATTCTAGCCTTTCTACAAAAATATTTTTGGGTCGTGTAATTTTTTATGATGCCCCGTCATTATGGTTCACAAAGATTGGATGAGGAAGGTGGTGGTCCCAATGACCCCCTAATGTCCGAGGAAGAGCGAATAGCTCGCAACCCTCTCGAGTCATCTTGGCTAGATGCTTTTGAAACTAGAAAGGGCCGATATACCTTCTTTGGATTACTGGCTATAGGCATCTTGGTTATACTTAGTCTCCTTCTCACAATATTCTTTCGTGGCTTAGACCCGAGTGGTTTATTGTCAGCTAACATGCATACCACTCCTCTTTCAAGCAAGACGATCCATTCTGGATGGCTAAAGTGCAAAGAGATCAATGATAAACAAAAGAAACGTTCGGAATATTTCAAAAAAAACTTCCCCATCAACCCGAACGCTTCAGGAAAGGAAGTCAAGCCTCCCCAAATCTGCACAAATCCTCGCGCTGATCCCAAAGCACCAGTTGTAGTCATACGCTCGGTTACAATCTGGGATGGGGTTGGCAATACGTATAAATCGGATATCCTTCTTAAAGATGGCATCATTGCCAAAATAGAGAAATATATTTCAATTCCAAAGGGTGCCAAAATAATCCAGGGGCATAACAAGATCCTTACCCCCGGTATTGTCGACATGCATAGGTATGCTTCCCTTGGACCTGCTTAATTAATCTTGCTCCAGTCACATCGGTGTTGATTCCTGGCCAGAGCTCGAAGGGAGTGATGACACCAACGAGATGACCCGTCCTGCTTTCCCTCAGGTATATCCGATGGGGTTTATATATTCAAGTAGATTTAGCTCCGTACACTTGATGGTTTCAATCCTAAAGACAAGGCAATCGCTTGGGCCCGTAGCGGGGGTGTAACGACATCTCTCGTCCTGCCTGGGAGTGGAAACCTTATGGGTGGAGAAGCCTTTACGTTCAAACTCCGTACTATGGGTAACCTCTCTGTCGAAGCGTCTTTGGTTCAAGCGGGTGTTGATGAAGATAATGGTGATGAGTTCAAGTGGCGATATATGAAGTTCGCTTGCGGGGAGAACCCCAAGGTATTAAGATTTATGGATTGATATTAATTTTTATAGCGTGTTTATGGGGAAAGAGGTAAATGGTTGAGTTTTTCTTTTTCTTAACTCTTTTAGGAAAAACGCCATCCACTCGCATGGGTTCTGCTTACTTGTTTAGAGAAATGTTTAATAAAGCGTCCCAGCTGGTTCGAGAACAAGACGAGTGGTGCGGGTATATGGAAAACAACTTCTCAGAAGCAGATGTGCTGGATGGGAAAGTAAATCGGATCTTTGAAAAGTTCCCCGAGAGTCTTGCACTCGAAAGTCTCTCCCAGGTTATTCGAGGAAATGTTCAACCTCATATCCATTGCTACGAGACGGAAGATTTAGAAGCCTTGGTTAGAATCTCGGAAGAGTTTCAATTCCAGATTTGGGCATTCCATCACGCACTTGAGGCGTATTTAGTCCCAGACTTGATCCACCGAGCAGGCCGCGATGGGTTCAACGTCACAGTGGCCACCTTTGCTGATGGCTGGGGCTACAAGAAGGAAGCTTACCTAGGCACTCTTGCCGCACCACATATCCTCGCTCAGCATGGCATCCCAGTCGCACTCAAATCAGATCACCCTGTTATCAACTCGCAGCAGCTCATGTATGAGGCTACAAAGGCATTCAACTATGGTCTCAACAGCTCTTTGGCCCTTGCAGCTCTCACAAGTGTTCCAGCCAAAGCACTTGGGCTGAGCCATCGTATTGGTAGCATCCAAGTTGGAATGGATGCTGATGTAGTACTCTGGAACAGTGTGCCGCTTACTGTTGGGGCTCATCCCTCTCAGGTGTTCATTGATGGTATCCCCCAAATCCCTGAGCTCGAAGATCCTTACGGCTCCAAAGATCTTCCCAAGTATGATGCCCCGATCCCCATGCCTGTCAAACGCTCTGTCCCCGACTGCAATACAAAGGGGATGCACACCTTTGTATTAGATGGGCTTAGCCAAGTTATCCTTGCAAATTCTTCACGCTTCCATATTCAAGGAAATGGTACCATGCGGGTGGTTGTAGTTGATGGCGAACTGGCATGTGTTGGTACTGATTGTCACGTCAGTCAGCAGCATGTAACTTATCATCTGGGTGGCGACGCGTGGCTCATTCCAGGATTAGTGGGCGTTTCTACAAAGCTTGGTCTGAATGAAATAGAGCAGGAGGACTCCACCGGTGATGGCTATGTGGAAGATGTCGATATCAATCAGTCTGATTCCTTCCCTCGGGCCTTTGATGGCCTTCGCTTTGGCGGAAAACATCTTAAAGAAGCCTTTGAAGGGGGTATTACCACATCTATTTCTGCCCCTCTAGACCGCGCAGGAGTAGTTGCTGGCTACGGCGTGGCTTTCTATACCGATGGCATTAGTGTGGCTAGTTCCAGGGATATTGTTAAGGAAATAACTTCTCTTCATGCCAATATTGGCGGCGAGTATTTTACAAAAGATATCAAAGCCGTTAGTAGTCAAATCTCGCAGCTGCGTCGACTGCTCTTTGGTGGTTTGAACAGTACCAGTGATGATGTCTTATCTAAAGTGCTGAACGGGAAGCTTCCTCTTGTTGTTCGTGCCGAAAACGCCGATGACATTTCCCGGTTGCTACTTTTGCGTTCTGAAATACGCGCCGCACTTTCCAAGGCGGGTCGTTCAGAACTAGGGCTTGATCTTATTATTATTGGCGGTGCTGAGTCTTGGATGGTGGCTGATCAACTGGCCGAGGCTTCAGTTCCCGTAATCCTCCAGCCTGCTCGTTGTACGCCTTCAGATTGGTCTCGTCGCCGTTGTCTCCCTGGCCCACCTCTAACTGCAGACTCCACCCTAACGGCTCTAGTCAAGGCAGGAGTGTTTGTGGGGCTGGCTCCAGATGAAGATGCCGAGTACGCTCGTGACCTTATTTTCGAGGCCAGTTGGGCCCATAGTGATGCTAGAGGAAATATGTCAGAAATCGATGCCATTGGCCTTGTCACCTGGAACCTAGCCAACATGTTTCACCTTGACGATATCGCTTCCTCGTTTCTTATATATTCCTCAAACCCTCTCAAGGCCACTTCATCGCTCACCCACACTTGGACACCCGTATCTGGTTTGGCTTGCAACAGAAATTCAGAAGCTACGAACTTATAACATATATAGGCTCAAAATAAATCACTTGAATTTTTTTTCGGTCTTTTCTAGTCTAATTATGAACCTTGGCTCTATAAGCTGAAAGTAGCATAACAAGCCGAAGATTCCAAAAGAAATTTCCCTATAGGCTTTCTTAAATGCCCAATACTTTTCATTTTAAAACACATTTAATGTGTGCCATTTGATTGTTTTAACTGTGCTGTATCAGCTTAGTTACACGGAAAAATGATTGGAAACTAGATAATTATCTTTATTTGGGGATATGACTTATATAGTTGGGTGAATCATTACAAGAGGAACAAGATTATAATGACCAATCAGTTGGATTGGGCAGGGGGTGTGTGATCCTTGTAATCAGTGAAGCATCAAATTGAGCTGTCCACCAAGCCAGGATTGTCACAGGTTCTTGTTGCTGGATTTAGTAGTTTGAGTTAGCTCCTGCATTTGGCTACAGGACATGGGGAAGCAAGTTTTTGGGTCACAGATTCTCTTGGGTGGAACCTTGCTGGAGGATCAACCCCCCAGTTTCAACATGATGCAATAGCAAGGGGGTCAATGAGTAGCCAGTGCCCTCCGCTCTTAGCAGGTTTTACTAAACAGGATCCAGACCTATATCAATTCTATCAACTCTGCAGTACCCAGTACAAGTCAGCATAACCCTATGTAATATTTTTCAATAGCCAAATGTTATCCAAATTCCAGACCAGAACTTCTATCACCAATCTTAGGGCAGAGGTTTCCCACAGGTTCAAAAAAACTGAGCACTGGATACATTACAAGCAAATGTATAAATACCACTTTAAGCTGCCCTATAGAGATAGCAACCAACTGAAAACTGAAGGCCAAGGGAGTATAACATCCACCAGGAGAAACCCAAGTATCCTAACATTAAGAAAGCACAGAGATTGTGGATTTGATGTATATACAGTTCAGAGAAAAGTGGTCTTTAGATGCAGAAAGTCTTACTGGGCCCACAACCCAGAATGCAGTAAGACATCCTTCTATACATCTGGTATTGGTTCAGGTTTGCATCTAGACTTGGATATAGGGAGTTGTGCTGTATGACAACAGCCCTATATTTTCTCCCAGCTTCTAATATAATCAAGGAGAGAAGAAAATAAGGGGAAAGAGTTGTACTTAAACACTAAGAGCAAGGAACAGGCAAGATAACTAATCTCAGTCTTTGTTAAGATAGACCAATAAGGAGACTGACCTATCTGCCACATCATTTCTTAAGTTGGTTTAAAAGGCTAAGAAAGACTAAAGTAGTATTAGGGCATTGCAGTCAGGGGCCCAGTCTAAGGTGGGTTTACAAGATAGCTTTAATACATCACAGTATACTAAGGGCAGTCAACCCAAGACATTCATCAAGTGTATATCACACCATCATCTAACAGCTGTGCTCATTGAAGAGTGAAGCAGGTTTCTTTCTGGGCCACAACTCAGGCAAAAACATGGCTGATATTGGTGAGAGATAATTGATAACTTCACTGGCTCAATACTTTAAATTCAGAACCTGAACATAAAAATGCGGGATTGTCAGATCCTTGGTCCAAATTTCAAATCACTTTTGCGGGCAACTCAGCTGAGTGAAAATTAAAATATTTAATAAAATCAACCATTTAATTTGACTTTTTTGATTTATTTAAATTGGCAAATTTTGCATCCCTTGAGCAGATAACTCAACTAACAAAAGACAAAACTCAGCAAACAAATGCAGGATACATGAATCAGAAATGCAGCATTCTAATGTATGATTTGAGATTTCCTGTATTTCAAACAAATCATAGATATCATGTAAAACTGAACAAATCTGAAATTGTGGGATTGTCAAATCCAAGAACCAAATTTCAAATCAAAAATGAGGTAAATTCAAAATAAATATAGTTTATGGGTGTCTCAAAAAGGAATTCAAAGGATCTAGAGTGAATTTGTGCTAATTTTTTTAGGAATCATAGGCATTTCCAAAAATCATCTCATTCCATTTTAGGGCGGCTAAAATTTAGATCCTACTATTCACCAACTTAACATACTTAACAATAAATTTGACTAAAATATACACTCCTCTTTTTGAGTTTAATTTTTTAATAAAAATTTATTATGTCTTCTTCCAATAACAACTAAGTCAACAAGATGTTCCTTGGCCTTGACAAAATTATGCAGGGCCACACTGGGTCTTCCAATAGTGAAGCCTCTGTCTATGGTCACACCCAACCTGCAGGCCTCTCCCCAAGCACTACCTAGGAGTGTATTCTTTCTTCCGCGTCCTCAAGCATGGCCCTGTTTGCCTATCATGCACAGGCAGCTGCCAACCCAGATTGTGTATCAACACTAGCACCTGGAACCATCCAAGTGAGTCAAGTGAGCCAAGTGGTCACCCAGGAAAGCCAGAATCCAGAAACAGCCAATCAGATAGCAGCATCCAGTTCCCAAGATGGGCACATCCCTCCTCCAGCCAATTAGCCTGCAAGACGCAGAAGAAAATTGATCACCCCAGAAATTTTTCTCAAAATGGTTGAAAAGCAAGAGATGCTTATGTCCCTTGGGGAAATTGCGGCCACAATGGGTTTTGCAAAGTCCACTGTGGCTGCAACCCTGCAAGCCCACACCAATTGTGGCCCCTCTCCCAAGAAGACACCAAATGGTGCCTGTACTTCAACTGAAGGTAAAAAAGCCCACCCTCTTATGACAGCTATCATGGAGCGTGACCCGCAGATGCCCCTAGTCAGGGTCTGTCTTCAACTGGGCCTTCATGGCATTTTCATCAATAAGAAAACAGTGAATTTGTGGATGCACAGAGTTGTGATTGCTGCTAGAATATTGTTCAATCAGGTTCTCAGTGGTCCCAGTTTGGTGGATACCAACCCGTA
The DNA here is from genome assembly GCA_014839935.2 of Entomophthora muscae. NCBI lineage: Eukaryota > Fungi > Entomophthoromycota > Entomophthoromycetes > Entomophthorales > Entomophthoraceae > Entomophthora > Entomophthora muscae. The sequence goes on along the minus strand of QTSX02007126.1, from coordinate 41,394 downwards.
CAATGCAATCATTATTAATTTTATCAAAGAAAGGGCAATGAAGGCCCATAATGACGTCATTTTTTTGTCATATGCCAAGATTTTGGCAAGTATCCAAGACTTTGGGGAAAAGCACATCCAATCTGACGTCTACAAACGCTGCCCAATCTTGTATCAATTTGTTGAGATTATGTTGGCAGTTTCCCCATTAGATGTCAATTATTACTTCACAACATTGAACACCGTAGATGGGTATATCTACCAGATGGAGCTCAAAGACATGCTAGAGGAGTGGGCTACCCAACAAGCCATGTAAACAGTTGTACTGAGTGCAGAGATGGAGCAGCAGGAATAGGCAGCCAACAAAATTAGGGCTGCAGGGCATACCTGTTGTGTAAATTTATGCCTCCCTCTTAGGCCTCTACTCCAATTCCTGCCAAATGCTTGGGAATTTCTACCAAATTGTGTTTGAATATTTCTCCAAAAGATTACTGAAAAAGCCCAAAAAAAAGCCATCAATTTGGTATTTTGGAATTATTCTGAAGATGGCCCCGCCTAACCCACCCAAGAGACACCTCTGATTAAATATCATGTGCAAGAGCAGCTGGGAGCAGTAGTAATTGCATCCAAAGCATATTCCTGATTTTAGTTGGTTATGCTTTCCTTTTGACTATTTCTATTCAAAATTTGTCAAGATCTTCCTGCCTCAAGAAATGCATTTAATCCGCTCATATTATTAGTCAATTAGTTTTGTGACATTCAATCTACCACCCCAATTCTATCAATCTCTTAAATGAATGCAAGAGTTGTAAAAGACCTTGCTTCATCATTCTCTAATCTAATAAAGTTTGAAATTTGTTAGTAAAAATGGCCAGTTGGTTTTATCTGTTGCTTTGCATGTTCAGTTGATTCCTTCCCCCCCCTTTGGCCTCTCATGAATTGTTAGTGATAACATTTTGGTTATTGCTGAAACCATGATTTTTATTATGGTTGAGAGCATGGTTTTATTTCATACTAACCTGCTCCCCAATTCTCACATGTTGGTCCTATACCACCAATCATGCTGACATGCATCTTTCATATGTATGTCTTTACAATTTTGGTTCAGCTCTCAGGCGCTTAAAGCCTTCCACCTACAATGAACTGTGCTCCTGGATTGAGAAGGAACACAAGCTTTCCCCTTCCATATTTGTCCAGGACTTATCAGATCTCATCTTCTTCTATGCAAGTGATAGTGATAAGTCCAGAAAGAACTCCTGCCTCTCCCCACACCCATCCATTTGAATCATTATTTTTATTGTTATGCCTAGGCACCAGATTGATTATTTTATAACTTAATCACATTATTCATATTCAAATTATTCAGAAATAAAAATACAATCAATGTCAAATCTTTAATTGATCTTGGGCCTGGGTGATTTTTTTTAAAAAATAATTCATATATTTTAGAATTGAAAATTGCACCTTATAATATTGCTGGAAATATTTTAAGTGCTACTACAAACCAAAAATATGGGTCATTATTTTTCTTGTTATGCCTAAGCGCTGGACTGATTATTTTATAGCTTAATTACATTATTCATATTCAAATTATTCAGAAATAAAATACAATCAATGTCAAATCTTTAATTGATCTTGGGCTTAGATATTTTTTTAAAAAATAATTTATCAATTTTAGAATTGAAAATTGCACCTTATAATATTGCTAGAAATATTTTAAGTGCTACTACATATTACAAGGTAAAAATATTTATGATGAGTTGCATGGGAGAGTAATAGCAGCTCCAAAGCTATAAATTCTATTACCCTATCTTTGGCTCATCATAAATATTCTTAGTTTTTTTCAGAAAAAAATTGTTGTTTTTGAAAGACTGATAACTCTATTTAAAATACACCCTTTAGTAAGCTGCCCTACTTCATGAACTTGCCCAAATGTACCACTAGCATCTTCTGATATTTTTGTTTCTCTGGTATCATCACGTGATTTCAAATGATAAGTTATCTCAGAATATTCTGAGAAACTTTTTAAATGTTAAAGGTGAAGTATACAACTTCCCATCTTTCATGAAGTATGAAAGATTAATGCGCAGATTTTTAACTTTGAGCTCTCTCCTTATAGGCCTAACTTTTCTCTCATAAATATAAAAGAATGACTTTTGAGAAATATTTGAGTCTGATAGCACTGATTTATATAATTCTTTTCTTTTTTCTTCTTGCTCAAAAATAATTTTAATATCATTTATATTCTTAATATAAAGCTGATTTTCTTTCCCTTTTAATATTTTTGATATTACACCAAAGTGACCATCAACAATGCTTTTTCCATGACATTCTACAAATCTATTGTATTTAATAGACCCTTTAATGTATTGTGGTACCTCTTTAAATAGATAATATAAGAATTCATAGGATCTAAAATGGTTTCCATTATCAGTCCATACTTTGATATTATTTATTTTTTAAACTTATCTGATTTAAGAAGACTTATTAGACATCCACCTGAAAACAAAGAATCATGAGACAATATTTGAGATAAAAAATTATGGTATTCATACTTAACTTTATTGTTTTCTTTAAATACCAATGCAAACCCCAATAAAGAAATAGGTCTTTTGGAATAAAAACAGTTATTGGTTTCAATTGGACCACCACCAACTTTTAAATTCTCCTTAAAATCTGTAACTATAATACATGATTCATTATCTAATTCATTGATATCTTTCACATATTCCCTATTTTGATGAGCATAAAAGTCTTGGTGCTGATTAATAGCTTTTAAGTCACTGTTTATAGATTCTGGCAATAATAAGTTTTTAATTTCACATTCTTCTTTTCTTTTTTCTAAGGATGATTTTAAGTTACAAATATTACACATGTCAGTTTTTTTACTCTTTATTGTATTTTTTGGGCTTAATTTATAATAAGTTGAAAGTGATATTGAAATTTCATTTTTTATTTTCATATTTTCATATATTTCTTTTTTTGTTTTTAATAGAGAATATTTTATTTCTGTTGAATATTCATTCATTTCTTTTTCAATGTCTTTGTAAATTTTTTCTGGTGCTTTTTTTGTAAACTGGCTTGTTTCAAAAGAATTTTCCAGTAGTTTTTTAATTATTTTTTGATTATTTATTTTTTTAAAGAATAGTTATTATCTTTTTGGCTTTTTTTGTTTAAGCTTACATTTTTATTTTTATTTATTTTTCTTGAGTATTCAAACTCACTTTTGGTTATATTAAAACCCATATCAGTAAGCTCTTTTAAAGAGTAACTGGAAGTAACCAGAGATCTCAAGGCTGGGGGATGCTTTTGAGGAGCAGATTTCAGAAGATCCTTTAAGTTGTCAATTATCCCATTCAGTTTCTAATTTTGAATTAAAGGAATGCACTCTGTTTTTCCAAACTCAGTTTGAGTGAGGAAGTGATTGATGAAGGAATTAAGATTGCCTCCAGAAACAAAGAGGAATGCTTTCTTTAGCATAACAATTCTTTCTCTTTTTGTTGATGCTCCCAGTGAGGAAAATGGCTTCATGGCAGAAGTAAAGTTAACAGATTCCATAATATTGGATTTGTGATTGCTGATAAAGAGATTATTTGTAGAGATGCCTTGCAAAAGAGTGCTGGTTGCAGGAATTATATCTTTTTGTGAAGATGGTTTGAAGTAAACCTTAGGTGGTGCTTTAGCTCTTATATACCAAGCCTTACAACACCATTCTGAAAGAAATGATGTGACAGCTTTATTTACAATTTCAACTTGAATTTATATTTCTAGAATAAATGAAATCCCAGTTTTCATGCACAAGTGATATATGTGTATCAGCTGAGCATCAAATTACATCATATCCTCTTTGTAATCTATGCAAATCCATTAAAATGATGTATTAACTTAATTATAACTGTTCTGCATATTTTTAAAATGATAAAATGTTAAAGAATTGTATTTAAAAAATGCTTAATTTGAGGTTTGCAGTTCACTTGAACCTCAAAATTCATCTAAACAGCAAATAAATTAATGTCCTAACTTCAAACTACCATAAAATCCTAAATAATTAAGCTTTTTAAATAAAATAAAATGCATAAATAATGCTCTTGATCTTATTCTTTAATTTTGTCAAATTAAAAAGAATATAATGCTTAATGAAAAGCTAACTTTTTTTAAGCTTAAAGCAATCTATTTTATTCCATTATCAAAATAATATAATGAATCTGACATATACTCTTTGAAATTGCTTTTGATTTAATATTCAATATATTATTTATATTACTATTCTAATACCAATGGAAAGATAAGATTCTTAGCTTCATTTTGATAGCTTACAGTGTGGAAAAATATTACTTTTTTGTTGAGTTATTACTGTTTTAAATATAAACATTTGTAATTTGATTTTTTCAAAATTGAACTGTGTTATACTGCGACTTGGGCAGCATGTGTATTAGAAAATAGCCTAATCCCTAAAATAATGACCAATTTGTTTTGTTAAGCCTGTGTATGTGACAGAAAAATAATTTGAGCAATTGAAGCAATCAGCTCTTGCCACTCCTTCCCAGTCAACAAACCCTGCCTCCCCAACCCCCCATCAAGCCACCTGCCTTCCAACCCTGACTCCCAAGCCACCACCCATTCCCTCCCTACTATCTCTGATACCGCCCCTTTCACAGGCGCAGATGAAGGCAATGGTCTTTCTGCCAATTACCTTTCATAATTGTCCTTTGATCAGTAAAATAAATCTTTTCTTTGTGACAACTTATTAAAATTAATATTTCTCTTCCAATTCACAATTAACAATATTTCTTTTACATTGTTAGCATTTCCCATATTTAAAAAATGTGTTGTACATTTGATGTGGTAAAATATAATTATTTACATTAATATTTTTTGTTATCAATAATAAATTAAGAACCATAAATATAAATATTACATTAGAATATTGCAATTAGACGTCAACTCTTGATATTTTGATATTATGTGCATAACTCAATGCATATTGTTTAATAAAATTCATTTTAAATGTGGCTTTTTTCATTGTAATTTATATTAATGGACTATGTTTATATTAGAGAGCCATTAACTCTTAGTACAAATATTGATACATAGTGCATTTTAAAGCCTGTATATTTACCTATTGATAATAATTCTGTAAACTTTTTAGTCGGATTTTGCAAGGTAATAATAATGTAATGGGTTAATAAATTACTGTTTATTACCATTAATTGGCTCATTTTATTTGCTGTAGTGATTGTGCATTTTCTGATATTTACGCACTAGTATCCAATTGGTTGGCTTCACATCTATTTGCACAGGCAATAGGAAACAAGATTGCCACCCCAAGACCAGATGTGGTAAGGGTGGCAACCATGTTTTCTATTGCCTGTACAATGGGATGTGAAACCAACCAATTGGATACTAGTGCGTAAATATCAGAAAATGCACAATCACCACAGCAAATATAATGAGCCAATTAATGGTAATAAACAGTAATTCATTAACCCATTACATTATTATTACCTCACAAAATCCAACTGAAAAGTTTACAGAATTATTACCAATAAGTAAATATACAGGCTATAAAATGCACTATGTATCAATATTTGTACTAAGTGTTAATGGCTCTCTAATATAAACACAGTCCATTTCAATAAATTACAATGAAAAAGGCCTTGTTTACAATATAATTTATTAGACAAAATGCATTGAGTTATGCACATAATATCACAATATCAAGAGTTGACATCTAATTGCAATATTCTAATGCAATATTTACATTTATGGTCTTTAATTTATTAATGATGATGAAAAATATTCATATGTTGAAGGTAGTACTATAAAAACCAGTTTTTTGATGTAATTTAAACAAAATGTCAAATATTTACAGCCTTATCAACAAATTAGAGTCAGCCCTCCAAAAGGTTGTTGAGCTTGAACATAACATAGGGGAAATTGTGGTAAATCAACTGGGAAATGAGGGAAGGTCCTTGGTCCAGAAAAACAAAACTGCAAAAAATAGCCTGGGAACAATAGTCAACAAAGAACACAAGGAAATACTTTTAAATTTACAAAAGAAAATACTCAAGTGTTTAGATTTCAAAAATGAAAGTTACAACTTGTGAGAATTTGCAAAAAAAAATAGAAGGAATATTCAAAAAGTTGAATTAATTGAAGGAAATAAAATCTCAAAGGAAATTAACACTAATGAAGAGGAAAATAATCAAGTGGAAGCAGATTAAAAAAAAGCACATTCAAGAAGCAGAAGCGCCTCAAGAAACAATGAAAATTCAACAAACAAAAATCAAGAAGAAACACAAGTAGTACAAAAAATAAGGAAGATCAAGCCCAGAAAAACAAATGAAGAGCAGCCAACGCTCATGAAGGTTGCTGAAAAGTTGCCTGTGACTGAGAGGACCGCAGGGGAAACAATCAGTAAGTTTTTTATGTTTTGCTTATATTTACTTTGGTTATAACTAGAAATGGGGGCAAGGTCACTGAAGTGGCGGCATTCACGCCGAGTTGGTTTTTCGGGGGTTACCAATCACTGGTAGCCCCTGTAAAGCAAACAAATAAAAATGAAATAAATAAAATAATTCAAATTAATATGAATAATTCTGCAAATATTGAAGCAAAAGCCAAGGAATATTTACCACCCATGGGGTGCTTGCTGTGGATTAGGGAAGCATATGAAATAGGAGCAAATATCAATTTCAAAAAGATGACTGAAATTTGCAGGGATATCAAAATTAACTTTGATGAATATATTTATGAAAGTATTCAAAAATTTCCCTTTTCAAACATCAATGAATACAAAAAAATCTAATAAAAACTGACTTTCAAATAGGAACTGAATATCTTAAAACTGAAATTTCCAATGAAGTATTCAAAGCATTATCAAATAAAGTTGGGGACACAGTCCTTGTGAATTTGTTTAAACCTTTATTTATTTTGTTTGCCAAGACATGGGGGCAGATACAAGTTGGGCGCCCTCTGAAACAATAAGCAAATTCAGCCAAACATCCTACATCAACAGATTAGTTCAAATATACAAGAAATTATGCATGTTCTCTGAAAAATATACCTTGCAAAGGATTCACATTACAGTATACCTAGGAATCCTATTACAGTGCATATTTAAAAACTAATGTTAAAAAGTTGGAGGATGTACCTATACAACTTGATATATGCCAATTAGCACTAGAACACCAGAAAACACTGTGGGGGTATAGAAAAGTCAAGCACGTCCTGTACTACTCCTTTGCACTGGCATTGCTGTATGGGGTTTACATGCCTCCCAAAAAGAACCTGTTAATTGATTTGCTTACCTGAACCCTTTTATTAAGCGTTCTGCAATCATCGGGGTGCAGGGCGCCACCCCTCTTGCAATTGCATCCAGGGTTGTCCACCACATACAGAAGAGTATATGGTCCCAATTGGACGCTCTAGCTGAAAATTTGATTTCAGGGTATAATTCCCCGGAATAATCACATTCCCTTTGCAATTTGCACCTCCCTAATAAATTATCCTCCCTTGCAAACTAAATATATTTTTTATTTTTTTTAAAAATTATAATATTTAAATTATAATAGTAATATATCTAAATATATCATAAGACATTAGTTATATTTGCAAACACATCAAATAATAAAAAAATAATTAAAAATGTTTTTATTTACTAGCTTGTCAAGTATGGGTTCATTTATTACATAATTAAACATTGAGAACTGAGTTTATCCACAATATATAGCCTGCCCCACTTATGTTCTAAACAAGTGCTTGTTTATAACTCAAATTACCTTTTCCTTGTGATATGATTTGATAAATATATTCAATATGCTTGACCTGTGTCATAAGTACAAATTAGTAAGAGATACATGAAAACCATTGGTTTTTGTCTTGTGTGGCTATAGTGGCACTGAAATAATAAGGATCAGATGATGACTTGCAAGGTCTGATTTGTGGCTTAAAAAAGCCAGAGTAACAACAAGGATTCACAATGGTTTAAATAAAATTAATCTATTTCTATCTTTTTTAATTTATTTATTTGTTAGCTCTACAGTCAATACAATATTCAGTGCATTACAATAAAAATATGTGTCCTCATATCTAGTGTAATTAATTTTACTTAACTTTTGTACGTATTATTATATGTCTATAATACAATTCAACGTCACTCATTATATATAAATAATAATTTCCAAGTCTCAGTAAAAACAAAATAAATAAAAATAAAAACAAATAAAATCCAGAGCGCTCATTTATCTGATTGGCTCAGAGTTGAGGGCTTTAGGGAGAAAGGATTCTGAGTGCTCATAGAAAGCCGCCACCACATCAGGTGGCACAGCAAATTGGCTGATCTTGAGAATGTTGAAGAGATCCTTGGTGTCCTGAGGGAGGCCTTTTTTCACCTTATTCTTGATCCAACCAAACACCTACTCAATTGGATTCAGAAATGAAGAATAGGGCAAAGAAAGAGGAGTATAATTGGACAATTAATAAGCTGGTGGCTGGAGGTGTGGCTGTTTTGTTGATGGGGGGACTCAGACACAACCAGATCCACTTTGTGGAGCTTGACACTATCCAACACAATAATGTTAGTTGTGCCGCTGTAATTGATCTGAAGGTATTTCTTTACGGCTTGGAAAAAATTGAGAAAAGTTCTGCTATTGTGGGAACCCTTGATCATCTGATACTGGTCCAACCCGCAAGGACCAAGAAGCGCTAGCAAGAAATAGGTCTGGGAACAGACAGCTGCACAATGTGCTACATCATCCTTGGACCCCTTCTCAACCCACCCATGCCTAGACCTGAGTGAGGAGGAAAACAACAATTTGTTAATATAAAAGAACTGGACATTACCTGTCTCTTTTAGGGCCAGATAAGTCTTGGCATAAATGCGTCAATCTTCAATGGTTTTTTCACTGTTTCAATTGTACAGAAAAATCCCCAGTACTTTTCAAGAGAAGCCAAGATTGACCATGGTTTTATAAAAAAAGTTTTTTAGAAACAGAAAGCCAAAACTCTGTGGCCAGCATTGATTGGACAGCAAGCGTGTCCAGGTGGCAATTCTTGGCTACCCACTGCTTGATTGCATTGATGTGCATGGATTGAAGTAGTTTTGGCTGCCAATTAGCCTTGACAGATTTGGCAATTTGCCCAGTGTTGCCATGCTTTTTGTTGATATCACCAATATATCTGGCTGTGACACCAAATTGGGATGCAGTATCCCAAACTGACATTCCCCCGTTCAAGCAGTTCAGGAGAGCTTCACACTCATTATCTGTCAACTGACGCCGGCCCTTGGCAGGTACTGTGGCATCCTGGCTGGCAGGCTCAACACAGGGGATGAAAACCTTTGTGTAGAAGGTGGGATCATGCTTGGTTGCGCTAGCACCGTCAATGTTGGCATATAATACAGGCGCAGATGGCTCTTTAATGATGGCCAATGGCTCATAGGACGTATCAAAAATGCAGGGGCAGGAAGTAGCAACTCTTGGATCAAGAGTGCGCGGCCAGATGATGACTGGGTACACAGTGGAGGTGTAAGTAATCTCAGTGTTCCTGGTGAGCCTGGTGTAGGATACTTTGGTAGCAGGCCTTGAGAGTGGCTTCTGCCTGGGATTCAAGCTGGTTGTTCTGGCTTGGAATGCGGGAGGTGTCACAGTAAGTTTCATAATGCCAGGATTATTTGGCCGAGTAGAAAAGCTCGGAAAGCCAGGAAATCTTTAACAAAGCTAACTGATTTAACAGACTTGAATCAAACAGTTGATTGCAAATAGGTTACAGCTGCTCCAGTTTGCCGGTCAAATCCAATTCCCCCCTGTAAGTTGATGTTGATAAATTGACGTAACTTAAGAGTCACCAGATATGAACTTATTAATCAGTATGGTCATCAAAAATTGGTCACCCAAGGGTTCTTTGCAACCTGGACCAGATACTCATTTGATGATGTGAAAGGAATAGGAGCCCAGGTCCAGATAGTATTGTAGTTGATTTTTGATATATATTGAGTAATTTTCACTGTTTTAACTCTTAATAGTTGAGTCCTCCCAAATATTTTTACTCAATAAAATCAAATACCCCTTGATCTAATCTTTATTTTAAATGCATCCTGTAGTTGGCCTTTTGCACTACATTTCCTACAATTTAATCCTTAGCCGGATTATTACGGGAAGATGGGGCCCTGCTGTTGGTACTTTGTTGTTGCCTTTGCCAAATGTTAATTCAATATCTGTCAATCTTGGAGCTGTTCCTCCTACTGTCAAAGATGAAACTCTGGTGCTATCTGAATGTCCTGAATTTTATGCTAAAGACACTCTGATTCTCTTGCAGACCATTTATCTTGGGCTCTTTTGGTTAGGGTTAATTATTTTACTTAACCCTAGTATCTCATTTGGAAATTTCACAAAACGGTATCTGAAGCTGCACTGGTGATTAATCATTAACTCTATATGGATTTGGTGGGTGATTCCCCACCACATGGAGACAGCTTCTTATTATCCCTCAATCTCTGTCACATTTATCTGGCCACTTCTGAGGGGCTTTCATATCCTCCCTTTCCTTCTTCTCATGATTTTCCTTGGCTCAGTTTTGATTTCTCTCTCCTTCCTTTTAATGGTTCTTATAAATTAAATCACCTTCCCCTTTAAGGGTTTCTGGTTGGTATTTCTGTTGCTGAGTATTTGGATGTGTTTTCTTGTTAAACTGACCACCACCCAGCTCTAACTGGTTCCCAGCTGACACCTACACATGATCTGCACAATTCAGGAGGTGGGTCCCAACTATACACGAGACTTAATAAGAACCTTTACAGTCCCCTAACCCATATTTAACATGGATCCCAGGAAAAGCTCCCATCAGTTGCAGTAAGATATATCTCTTCGGGGTATAACTTTTCACAAAGCCATTCCCTACAATCCGAGAAGTAATGTTGAAGTTATCAAGGAAGGGGCTTCAAAGCTGGATCTGGATTTGACCCTGATCAGAACAAATCATCAGATTTCTATAGATCCTTCAAAGATACTATGTCTTCAGGGCCACCATGTAGCCCACTAGTTAGCTATAAGGGCCCGCCAATCCTTCAATAAGCCTGTATCCGCTAACTTCACTTTATGAACTCCTTCCCTATTTCTCCCACCAACTTTACTTCCAGAAGTATATTTATATCATATACCTGCCTTGGTGATCATCTTTATCAAATTTAGTATTTTCGTCGTATTAAAATTGTATTGCTACGGCGATGGATTAGATTTTGATTAGCTAATGAAGGGTATCCAGTTTAGGGTTCTCAGTAGATTATGTCTTATATACGTTGGAAAATGTTTTTAGCGCTTGGTACTGCTTGTTGGTCTATTGAACTATTTGGAGATAGCCAGGGCAGAAATAGGTACCGAGGTTACTTGGAGAAAGTGAAGTTGGATGGCTCCACTTATGCAACGTCGAGCTGGAACGCTGAATCAACCCCCGTTCCAAGCTTCCTTGGGCAATCGGAATGTAATTTTGCAAGCTCCTCAAACATATCCACAGCTCTGATAAGAGAAAGTTACCGACTTTTTAATCGTATGGGTCTAGATTTACAAGGCGACTACCTTATTTCATGTACAAGGGTAGCAGCCCTTGTAGCGCATACGAGGATATCAACTCTTCATCAGAAGGCTAGGGTCGGGATGGAATTTGGGGAGGGGATGCGCTTCGGTGTTGAATACGTAAGTGTCTAGTGGGATAAAGTCGACTGGCGAGAACAGGAGGTAAAAGTACTTGAGAGTCTCTGCCTTTGGAAGGGTAAGCGAATAAAAAATGACGACTTACCAAAAAGAAGGTTTCTACTTTATCCTGGTGCTCGGGATCGGATTGGGTGACCTTGGCCAGGTTTGTGAACCCAGTTTCAACCTTTGCATATTTTTCAAACGCTCTAAACATCTCCCAGCCCCAAGCCCGATATTTTTCGTTTCTTGTGATGCGGTAGAGGATAAAAAGGGACTCGATTGTCTCGGGTCTCAGAAGGCTGTGGCTGTCAGTACGTTTGACGTATGCATCCTTATCTCCTTGGGTTTGAAAGAAAGTGATCTCGGCAGAAAGCCCTGTTGGGTTCATAGTATATGTGTACCAGCAAGTCTCGGCAAGACGTTCAGCAAGATCGAGATCTTCTTTGGCCCTGTCATTGAGCGTAACGCTGGAGATAGGCAATCCCTCAGTAGCGCCGAGCGCCAAATTCCCTGCCAGGTAGCAGACAAGATGGTCCATTTTGGGGCTTAGATTTTTGGGATCGCTAAGAAATATTTCTCCAATAAATGTTAAATTCGACTTATTGGTATAGCCGACAAGGTGCTTCTTGACTCCTGTCATGGAGATCATCGTAAAGGGTACGGAATTCAGGCTGCATTTTACTGGTGATTAGCCATTGTTTAAGGAGATACTCATAGTAACTGTCGCCACGCGAGCCCAGTCTAATCTCATCGCTTGAAAACTCTCCTGTTCCTACGCTGATATAGATAGGCACTAGCCCATCAAGGCTTTTTTGCTTAGCAACGATGTCATTTACCCTTTGGCTCAGATCCCAATACGTACGGTTATTAGTCAAATAACTTAAATATTTGTTTTCTAGCTGAAGAGTAGTAGCCTCTGCAGTAGATGCAAGACTCTCTCGGGAGTGGGCGCCAGTCTTTAGATTGATAGTTGGTATCGGGATTCCAGATCTAGTATTGAAACCTTTTGCGAGTCGATCTCCTAGTTGCACGGCCTTTTCTAAAAGGATAGCGTCCTTTTTCAGGTGATAGGAGCTGAGAAGCCCTCCAAGAACTCGGATTGTCGTCTCGAAAACATTGACATTACCATGCTGATTAAAATCGAGCGAGCTTTCGATCCAAACTTTGGCCCTGTTATATTCATCTTCGAGACCCATCAATATTATAGTATCAAGACTATCAACAATTGTAAACCCGATACCATTCTTGAGTAAATCTTCCCCATTTTTCGAGAGCGGATGGTATTCATCCTTACCATATGCATAGGTGGAATATCCTTTCCAAGCATGCAAAAAGGCTAGCTTGACTTTTTCTTGAGCGATTTCGGGGTTGTGAAATTGGCATCGAGATATTGAAAAGAGGGTTTAGAAGCACCGACAACTTGCTGATTTGGAGGTACAGCATTCTATAAATAAATATATAAATAAATAAATAGAGGAAATGTTTAATCTTTTACCTCGGCCCCAGAGAATTTACGATTGATGAAAAGTAAATACACCCCAGTCACTACTATTAAACCAGCAATGATTCTTATGACCAGAGTTGGTGTTGCTGCTTTAAGTTTCATTGCTGGATGTAAAGAGACTCTGGTCTTCTTTGAACATATTGTTATAACGCAATGACATAATAAACATGCTGTGGAACATTTGGGTGATATGGTCTCAGAAACGCTGCAAACCTAATTCTAATATTCTGCTCTTTGTCTCAAAAGCAGCTGCCAAAATGGGCATTGCCAACTGAACCCTGTTATTTGCAACTTATAAGGGCTAAATAGTTGAGCTCCACGATTTTAATTACAATCATTCAAAATGACCAACAATTAATTTAGCATATATATTCCGTGGTAAAAATCTTAAAGCCCTGATATAGGCCACTTCGGGATTAAATCAGTCATAAGATTTTAAAGAAAACTACCATTTACCAACTAAGATTTTGTTGGAAAACAGCCAAGCCACAGAAGTTTAAGCTTGCTAAATCCAACCAATCAAATAATATCCCGATGCCTGAATTAGATAGGTCTGTTTCATAATGGCCAATTAGCTAACCGATGCTCTGATATATTGATGTAAGCTGCCATTTGCGTGGCATTGTTCGCAGCAGCAAATAGTTCCAGTGTTGTGATGAACAACAAATATATAAAATCGGTATAATAAACCAACAAGATAAGATCAAGTCTATTTCGGTTCAACGTGAATTTAAACAACTTCCTGTTTAAGTGGATATCAAACAATAATGATTTGATCGTGTTCATTGCAACACAGCTTTCCAGCCAATCAAAGAAATAGGAACTAGGGGCATAGTGAGTTTCGCTTAAAGCTTAAGTTATTCAACCATAAGGTTGCACGCTTTCCCAGTTTCGAAAATGTCTACAGCCCCTATAAGGGTTGAGCTTTATCTTGGATTAAGGGGTTGAAGTAGGACTCCATAATTTAAATCGTATCGCTTTACAAAGCTTTTGATTCCGTGTTATACTGCAGCAAAGAATGAAAGACTCAGGGTTCAAGTTGCAGTGGCTTTGTCAGCCACTTAAACTTTAAGCGATATCCGCATGCAGCTTCAGAAGAGTTGAAAATTTAAGGTTGCAGATATCAATTTGGCATAAAATCACCCAGCTTGTAGAAACATGATTGTTAAACTTGCTCGAAATCCATTGTTTCCTGTTGCTCGTAGATTATCCATTCTATTGAGATCTACACATTAGGAGTCTGTAAACTGAGCTTACAGAAATAACTGGTTACCAAATAATATTGTGTTGGATACAGAACATTTCAATCCCACTTACCATTATTGTTGCCTTAGAAACTCTTTTCATCCACTGATTTCTGCTACAAAGCTTTGGCTCCAAATCAACTACCTTTTGACTCAGCTCTTTGTTTTCTTCTCTCCATCTTGCCAACATCTCCACTCTTTTGGCCTCTCTTAGTTTGAATCCCTACATCTCCCTGTCCGCAGAATCCTTTATTTCCCCCAATTTTTTCAAACCCATACAACAAATCCAGAAAGGCCCAGGCAAACTCCTTATTTTCAACTGCAGGGGTTTCTTTTTTTAGAAAAATAGCCAGCACATAAGTTTCCTAAAAACAGCCTTCACTTCAACCAAAGAATCAATAGGAGATGTTTTTGTTACTTCCAGATCTTTCCCAGAGCTCCCCAAAACCCCCAGGAATTTTCTTCTGCAATGCAACAGTGCCACCGCAAGAAATACTAAGCTTAGCTTTTTGAAACTTAAAGGAAGAAGACATAAGAAAGCTGCAGATAATTGAGGGGAAAGCAACAATTGCCAACAAGATTATTTTATTTGTTATATTGGCTTCTATTTATATATAATACATTATATGCCCAGCTGAAACCCCTCCAGTTTTGAAATATTATCTGGATCTCCCAAAAACCACTATTGATAACCTGATCAATTAATCCTGATCCTAATTCAATGGGAAGTATTTATTCTTGATCCTACAAGGTCATGATTGACCTTTGTCCTGAATCACCTCAAGTCATTACCTGGATATTCTTATTATAGCTTGAAGTATTCTCTACTCCCTTTACTATAATTACAACTGTTATTTTATTATCCAAGCCTTCCTGATTTCCTATCAGGAGTCAGCTGATCAAACCTAGAGATGAAACTACCTCTATTCCACCAAGTCTAATTTATTAAACCATATGGTGCACAATCTTTTCACCGTATTTAGGAGTCTAATGGGTAGGACACACCATCTCAAAAACACCATCTCAAAAAACGCTATCTCAATTTTTTGCTATCTCAATTTTATAGTAAAAACGACCTTTTGATTTACGGCATCACGACTAAGAAAAACAGGTTTTAAAATTCTAGATTTGTTGAACTCCAAAAAAACCCAAAAAATTCTCAAAAAATAAAATTTAAAAAATATTTCTAGGCTTAAAAAGCCTCAGAATTCCAAATCTGCAATAAAAAAATGAGGTCAATTAGAAGCAACAAGGCTTTGTAAAGCCCAAAAGTCAAAATATACACAAAAACAACTATTTTCATCTATTATAACTATGATCAATACTTTAAAATAAGCAGACAATTGTACCAAATACTAAATAAAAGTCAAATAATGATAAAATTAAAGGAAATAAGAGAGAAGATGAAGAAGTGATTATTGAAGAAGGGCTCAGACATTAGTAGAAAGAGCAACAGAGATGGGCTGAAGATGCTCAAGCTTTCTATCCTTGGGATAGTATACAAGAACCATCTTGCTGATCTCTGTGTACTTTTTAACTGCTTTGGTCTGCTTGGGGGGTTGCCCTTAGTATTCATGCTGGTCTTGAAGAGGCAGGCAGAGATGGCCTGCTGGGTTTTGAGATACACCATGATTTTGTTGAACTTCGGCTTCTGGACCCTGACTCTTGTAGCAAACTGGCTATGCCACCCTTCAAGGGAAGAGGTTGTCTTGATCAAACCATCTTTGACCTGCTTATAGTAGTTCCAGGTGATTGAGTCACTGTCTTTTCTGATGCAGTGTGCTCCTTGGAAAACTCCAACCCATTGAGTTTTTAAATACTCAATAAAAGGAGCAAAGGCTGCCTGGTTGGCAAGGATGCATGGGTGATGGAGGAGGGCATCATAGAAGGCATTTGTCTCCTCCTTTCTTACTAAGGCAAGGGCAGTAAAGCAATTAAAGACGTCCTTGGCCTCTTTTGAGCCTTCTGCGTTGACAAGTTCATGAAGATCTGAGCATTTTTGAAGGCGGCGGCAGAGTGCCTGCCAAAAGTGAAAGCAGCATCCCTGGGGGGAGCTCTTGAAGACTTTTATGAAGGTATTTGCCTGAGCCTGTTCAAAATCAACTACCAGATATTCATGGTAGGGAAGTCTTTCTGCCTGATTCTTGGTTGGGATGGCTTCCTCTTACTGGGACTGGGCCTTCTTTTTGCACCCTCTAGTCTCCTTTGGCTTCTCTTCAATGGTTGGGAGGATCTCATCCAACTTGGCCTTCAAAATTGAAAGAGCACAGACATAAGTTTCCTGCTTCTTATTTGGGAGGAAAAAGAAGACCAGGGGAAGAACTAGATTTCCCACCTGAATTTGAATGTTCCAAAGCTGTATAAATATCTTTGGGAAGGTAGAGAAAGTGCCATCTTCAAGCCATGTTTTGCATTTCAGTAGTTTGCGCAGATCCTGTGAGGTGGCAAAGCAAATAATGCGCTTGGGGGTATTTTGGCTGTTGTTGTGGTAAAGGAATCTCTCTTCATGCCATAAAAGCTTCTGCTCCTCAGTTAGAATCAACAGGTCAATTGATGTAGCACTGACCCCTTCAGTGCTCAGAGCATACCTCTGATTGGTGAGGTATCACTGCAATTTAGTGGCACCACCAACAGTGGCAAATTGGGAGTTGTTCAAATTAAGGAGGGCATCATTAACTACCTAAGTGGAGGTTTGATCCCTGATGATTGGGATGACCTGGCAAAGAAACCAGCAGATCAGTTGGTATATGGGGTCAAAAGGCTTGGTGCAGTCATGGCCAATAGCCAGGGCTTTGAATCTGGTGAATCCATAGGTGGTGAGCCTTGTAGGGCACCCAATGTTATCACATTTGTAGTGATGTTGACAGATTGGCTTCTTCTCATTGTTACAGCTGAAGCTGTATTCTTTATATAAAAAGCCAGCACCCCCCTTCTTGGTCATTATGGGGTAGCTGGCAGGGTATGTGGTGGGCACAGCAAAGGTGCCATTTTGATTGCAGATATTGTAGACAGTGTTAAGATCCCAGAGCTCAATTTGCTCATCTGCAGGAGCAACAGGCTCAGGCTCCTCTTTCTCTTCAGGCTCTGAAGTGGGACCAGAGTGGCAATTGAAGCTGAATAACTTCTCTTGTGGATCTAGTGGGGAGTAAACTAATGGAGAGTGAGGAGGGGTAGGACTGTTTTCCTCTGGTTCAAGTGATGAAGTTGGGGTCTTAGGGGGAGCTTTAGCCTTAGCAGGCTGATTTTTAGGGGTAATTTTGGCCTTCTTGGCCTTGGGAGGAGTGACCTTAGACCTGGAGGCCTTAAATGCCTTGGGCGCAGCTTTGGTGGTAGGCTTGGGAGGCATCTAAAAGTGAATTAGTATCAAAGTATGGGAAATTTGGGGATTGTTTTTAAAGAGTAAATGAGAATGGTTTTAATATGAAAGTAGTAAATCTTTTTACATAAAATTGTAGAGGAGATCTAAAAATATATAATATCACAATTTCAATGTTTATTTATTTGTAAAAATAAAATTTTTATTAGTAACACAAGTATGCACAACTTTAGAGTTTTGACTGAAAACTTGCAGTCAAAATGGCGTTTTCAAAGTGACATAATCAAGGTGCCTTAGCTCAAAAACATAGTGTTTTTGACCATTTTTTATATTAAATTAACAAATTCCCAGTGGAGCTACCTCAACTGGGCCAAAAAGTAAAACTTGAATTTTGTAAAAACTAGATTATACAACTGGGGTTAAAAAAGTACCCCGTTGTTTAGAGGAGGCCAAAAAATATATAATTGCAAAGTTTCATTTAATTTCTTACGTTTTTTTATTAATATGGTTTTTGGCGTGAAAATGTACTTTTGAAAAGTGGAAAGCAAGAATTGCAGCGGGGGAATTCATATAGCCTAGCCTTGCTCCATATGTAATTTCCCCTTATTTTCACCTATCCATTGTGCACATTTAATCTATTGGGTTATATAAAAACTGGTGAAATTTGAAGTGATGCAAATCAAAATGGCGTAATCACCCCCTTTCATATTAAAATCACTATTAAAATATTTTATTAAGGAACCCTTACCAATGTATCCATGTATAATTAAGCTATAAATCACATACAACAAAACTAGTTTTTTTACCCAGCAATGACAATTATTAGTAGGATTATCATAGTGGAGTTATTCTAGGTTATTCTTAGTATACATGTCTTGGATTAATACTATAGGAACATCTTCTGGCACTATACAACAGGCTTTATTTTAGTTTGAGAATAGGCTTATTTTAGTTAAAGATAAATAGCGTAATTTGAAATGATGTAAAGTCAAGATGGCGTAATGTCAGGGACCCAGTTGAGAGGGAACAAGTTCCCAATCTGATTAGCCAAGGCCCCTAAGTTAAGGCCTGCAATAACTGAACCAACAGGAATCATAACCATTGCCAGGTGACCAAAGTGCCCAAGGAAGGAAAACCGACCCATCATGGAACTAAATCTTCCCAACAAGTAATATCCAACTAGGTAGGACAACAGATAGAAGTAGGCATTTGGTCTCACCAAGGAAGGTTCAGCAGGTGGAGGTAAGGTGGTGGACCAGCTGTACTGGAACTTCCTTCCCCAGTGACCTGAGGGGTATTTGGACCAGCCATTTGCCAGGGACTCCTTCTGGTGGGAGTCATCAGGAGAAGAGTTATGCCAGTCTGTGGCGGGAGTTGGATTTTCAAGGCCCAATACCACAGAAAACCAAAGAACTAGAAACCAGAACAGGAATGGACTTCCTTTCATGGTTTCAAAAAGGGGGAGAAGAAGATAGTGTAGGCAAGTGTAGAGTAGAAGAAGATCTTAATTGTTGGAACAAGTAGAAATGATAGGGATTTCCCACTTAAATATCCTCAAAAAGGAGGCTGACACATTTAAGTGGTTATTGGGAAAATAAGAGGGATTTACATGAATTGATAAATAAAAATAATACAGTAGTTTTAAAAGCTATGGTGACAACCAAAAATACCTCAGATTTAAACAAAATAATTTCAGATTTAAACAAAATCCAACTCTCAGGTTAAAATATACACTCTGTTAACAGGGTTTATTGGTGTTAATGGGCAAAATGAGTCAACACAGCAACAAAGGGCTCACACACAAAGCAAAACCATTCAAAATACAATCCAAAATACATTAATTCACAAACAAGATGGTGTGAGTTGACTTTTGGTGTACATATTTTTACTATGTGAATTGGTGACAAAATACACCCAAGCAAGGTGTGTCAAAACGCAAACCAAAAATAAAACATAATAGCAACTCACTAGGTAAAAAAATCACTCACACAATGTGTGCAATGGATTGTAATCATGAATGATACCAAGGTATCTAAAATAAGACACAAGATCTGAAACATAAATTTTAAAAATATTGTGTTGGGTGTTTGAATTTGGCAGTAAAATCTAGGAAAATGGGTGGATTTTTTTTGAGTATTCTAAAATGGGCGTTGTAAAACCAAAAACAACTAATTAAGAGAAAAAATCTATAATTGGGATATTGAGTGGGAAAAACTTTAATTAAATATCCATATTCAGATAAAAGCAAAAATTAAAATTAGGGAGTAAGTTAATTGAAATTTATTTAATATTTTATTAAATTTTAAAATGGAAGGAACACAACAACAGAGTACCAATACACCTGTTGTGCGCTGCGGTTGCAGTTGCCCCCACGGGTCAAAGAATAGAGTTAGTGCAACCCAAGTGCCTACTCAAGAAGGAGACAGGAGAGGAGAGTTTCATAGTGACACTGCACTGAAACAGCCAGTTCAAGGAGCACAAGCTGCTAGGGTGCAGAGCATAAACCCTTGGGTCCCAAAGCTGTCCTGGAAGCCAACCAAGGTCACCACCACAAAGAAAGTTAGAAAAAAGGAGGTAGAACTTACTTCATATGTGTTTGACGTTATGTACCGGCAAGAGTTGGTCCCGTCAGCCATACTGGAGAAGGTGAAGCCTGTACTTGATACTGGCTACAAGCACTACCTCAGTGATGGCAATCAGGAGGATGACAAGGAGCCTGAGCTCTATCAAACTGATGAGGGACAGCTGGTGTTAAAAAAGGTTGCAGCCTTCTATACCAAGGTACCTATGCCCTGTGTTGTGCCCAATGCCAACAAGTTAATCCCCACTGCTAAAAAGCCTGCCCAGAAGTGCATCCCTGACATCAAACACATCATACTGCTTAAGCTAATGCGGGAATCAGGTGATTACAAGGCGGCTGCGGCCCTTGTTGGAGTGGATCCCAAGTACGCCAGCAAGACCATCCAAAAATTCATCAATACTGGTCGTGTCCTTGCCGCAGAGAAATCCTTGCGTGTTTCTACCATGCTTGCCAAGGAGCACAAATGGGCAATCCACCAGTGGATCACCTGGGACTGCCATCTTGAACTGGCAAATATACAGGCCATGGTTAAATCTACTTTTGGGATTGAAGCCTCAATTTCCTTTTACTACCATCTGGTGAAGGAAATGCAATTTTCTTGGAAAAAGCTCAGGGTATCCCCCAACAACAGAAACAGCCCAGCCAACATTGACATCCGTAAAAACTACGCAGAGGCGTACACTTCCCTCAAAGCCAAGGGGATGGTCAAATTTTATTATATTGACAAATCAGCATTTGCCTTGTCAATGCGCAATGGGTATGGCTATGTCCTCAAAGGCTCCAATGATGGGATGGCTTGGCGTGCTGCAGTCTGCACCACAGCCTACTCAATGGTGGCTCTCCTCAGTCCAAAGGGGGTCAAGCTCTACCAAATGATATTGGGTTCATATAACAGTAGGACCTTTCTATCATTTCTCCAATTGGTCCAGGAGCACCTGAGGTGCACGAGCCTGGGCTTCACCAAGGTCATTGTGCTGGACAATATTGGTCTCCACAAAGTGGCTGACATTCTCAAGGAATTCCCAATGATTGACACCAACAGCGCAGTGGGCCCCCAGCAATTGGCCACAGCAAATTTACACCTTCTCTTCCTCCCAGCCTATTTGCCCTTTCTAAATCCCATTGAGGAAGTCTTTGGGTGGCTCAAGAGAGCTGTCAAGCAAGTAACCCCAACTGGGACCAAGGACCTCTTTAATTTGCTGCAGGCTGGGATCCACACCCTCCCAGCTGAGACCGTGGCCAAATTCTATGGCCACGCTGATTTGTTCATCCCCGCGTGCCTAGCCAAACAGCCAATCAATTAAAGGCTTAGTGTGTCCAATTTTTTTACATTCTCTTATTTACTATTCAATATTTATTAATTATCATTTTATATTTAGATGTTTCCACACCTGCAATCACATTCAGAAGATCCATCAATAGATGTAAGTAATTTATTTTATTAACGTATAATTTTATGCTTTTATGAAAACTGTTTCTGTAATGTATTTTGCAAAACTGGTTTGCTGAAATAAAAATTATAAAAATTTAGAATAATAAAAATACTATAAATTGTAATAAAATTTATTGGAATCATATTTTTATTGTGTGCGCCTGTAGTGGGTTCTTTGGTATGTACCCACCCCGCAATGGAGGTGGCGCACAACCTCCACTGCCACACCGTGGACAGTGGATACACCCTTATTAAAAAACTCCCTCTGGCTGGTGAAGGGGAGTAGGGTAAGGTGCAAACTGAGAAGCAGCTTTTTGGGCAGGGCTGCAAACCCGTAAATCCCTGCCAGGACCAGGGCGTCTTGGATTACATGGTCCACTGAGTTGTATCCAGGGGGGACCTTCTTCTTGTCAAGTGTGAGCCGGGCCTTGTCAATTCCTAGCAGGACCCTGTCCAGGTCCTCTACAGACGCGCCCATCCCAAAGTAGAATAGGAACCCCAGGTAAACAATTAGATGAAGCCTTTGCCCAGCAAAGGCTTCTGTGAACTCACACAGTTTATTATAGACCGCGCTGATCTTCTTGTCATGCCAGGTCTTTGCAAAGGTCAGCTCCATGGCTGCAGGGACCCCTGTCTTGTTGGCACTCCAGGCCAACCCAAATTCAGCAAGGAGGATTTTTGTCTTCTTGACGGCTGTTGCGTCTGCAACAGCCAATTTGCCCACCGCGCACCCAAAATTCTCCAATAGGTAAGACAGGGTGTGCTCCAACGGGAAGCAGAAGCAAGCAGCCGCATGAGCCTGGCCCATCTCTGGTACATTATTGAATGGGAGCGTTGTCAGGATGTCCCAAACAAGCTCAATGGAGTTTACACAGTAAACTCCACTGAGGGATACCGGGTCCAGGCGGACCAGTTGGGCATCCTTGTAGGCAGTAACTGCCCACTCGGATTCCCCTTGGCATGCGTAAGTTCTGCCAACGCCTCCCGCAACATCAGAAAGGACCTGTGGATACAGTCCTCTAGCTCCTGCACAACAGGAGGGGACAGATACAATTGCTTTGCAACACAAGTGGCATAATTTTCAAAAAGGTGGCTGGGACAAAGGGGACCAGGACTTGGTGGAGTTTGCTGTCTACATTTTCTAAGAAAAAAGGTAAGTTTTTTGAAAATTTATTAATTTTGTTTTTTAGGCTACCTTCTTGTATTTCTTCCTTGTCTGCAGCCTTGGCTGGCTTGGCTATTCTTGGCGCAAATAATTACGCAGGAAATTTGGTATCCTCTGCCCTGGCACACTTGGCGGGTTTGAGATGTTCATACATCTCTGGGTCATCAACCCAGACAGATGGCGCAGAAAGATTTTATGCCTTAAATTGCAGGCCCTCCACCACCATCTTCTGGATGTTGAGAAGACACTTGATGGTCTTCTCTGGGGTGTCTGGCATTTTTGACATTAGTGCCTTTGCGGACACCTTGTCAATTTTGTCCCCAGTGAGGACGGCAGACTTCACTTTGGCTTTGACCTTGCGGTCAATATCCTTTATTTTGGCAATTGCCAAGTTGAGGTCTTTGAGTAGTTTTTTGAGCTCTCTCATTTTATTTTTTTACTAACCTTTCCATATGTTTTTATAGCTTTTGCCCCAATAAATTCTGTATTATGTTGATACTGTTGCCTCTTTGTTTATTCCTTTTTTGTTTTCCCATCTACTACATTATCCCATCTTTTTACCCATTTTGTATATGTTTTACACTCATCTCAATATGTGTTGTTTTCTTTGTGTTGGCATTGTTTCCTTGATTACCATATTATTTTTGGCGCTTGACATAGCCCCTTGTGAAAATATTAACAACAATTTGGTGATCAGCTAAGTTTGAATTAGAAAATTATAGTGTTAACAGTTTTTTAGATAAAGTTGTCACTGATCCAAATTCAAAACCTTAATGATAAACTTTAAACCAATCAGGAGCCAAGTGATAAAGTGATTGTTGTGACATAAAGGGTCATTCAATAATTCTTTGGTGCATGTGCACTAATTAATATGATTGGCTGGATGTTTTGCCATTGTACGCTATTGCTGCTGTGGCAAGTTGTTGATGGACTAGTGCCCAATCAGCTACTGGGTTAGCACTAGTCCATCAACAACTTGCCACAGCGGCAATGGCGTACAATGGCAAAACATCCAGACAATCATATTAATTAGTGCACATGCACCAAAGAATTATTGAATGACCCTTTATGTCACAACAATCACTTTATCACTTGGCTCCTGATTGGTTTAAAGTTTATCATTAAGGTTTTGAATTTGGATCAGTGAAAACTTTATCTAAAAACAGTTAACACTATAATTTTCTAATTCAAATTTAGCTGATCACCAAATTGTTGTTAATATTTTCACAAGGGGCTATGTTTAAGTGCTAAAAATAACCGTGTTCTGGATCTAGATACACAACATAGTAAATATATGATTTTATAGAAATAAGCTGAACATAAAGAATAAATCCAACTATAAACAAAGAGAACATGAAAAATTGAAATTCAAAATAAAGATAATATAAAAATAAAATTTTTGGCAACAGGGGGCTTATTGGGGCAGGGAAGAGTGATGCCTAGTAGGCAGAAAAGCGTGAGAAGGAAGACATAGAGGCGGTGCTGGCCTGGGGGGTCTAGGATTGGGTGGGTTGGGCTTGCAGGTTAGGGGTGTTGGTGGCGGGGGTGGAGGCAGGAGGTTTTGCGTGATGGCTGCCATATAACACTTGTATTTCTTATCAGTCATTGGCTGGATGGGCTGGTAAGTGGCAGTGGCCCAAGGTGGAAGGCGTTTATCCTTACGTGATTGGTTGCCCATGTTCACATGGAAAACCATTTGCGCAAACAAGTCAGCCACCATCTGGCGGCCAAAGAGAAAATTGTGGTCAAGGACCCCAAGATAGAGGTCGTCAAAAGCCTGAGGATGGCACTCCTGTAATGTGGATCCCATGTTGAAGAAGACAACATAAGCCTGATGGACATCTGTATGGCCGGCGGGGTAGACTGAGGCCTGGTGCCCGCGTCCCTGGATGGCCTCAAGGGCAGTAGAGCTACCCTCAATCTGGTGACTCAAGAAAACCCAGTACTTTGAATTTGAGCCATCCCAGGAGTTGAGTAATCCACCGAGGATGTGGCTGTATGAGTAGCCATCAATGAGATCTGGGTTTGTCTAATAGTAGACAAAACCCTTGGCTGAAACAGCCAGAAATGCACCAATGAACGTCCCCTTCTTGATCTTCTTCCTTCTATTCTTGACAGCAGCTTTTCCTTGCTTGCCAAAATCATCAAAAGCTATTGATAGCTTGTAATAGGAGATGAACATGACATCATCAGTTAGACTAGTCAGGCATCAGACCAGGGTTGATTTGATGGCAGTGTCATACAGGGAATCCTCAGTGCCATCCCATTGGTTGCCGGCAAAATTGGTAAGAACTCATATGAAAGCCACCTTCCCATACATCCAGAGCTGCACCATGCGCTCAGAGACCCATATGTTATGATGCGTGAGCTTCTTCTGGACCTGGGTCAAGGGAAGCTTGGGATCCTTCTGGAGGAGGTCAAGCATGATTGGGTATGCCTCAGATATTTGTGACTTGGGGGCCTTCTTGGGCATCTTGGCTATCCCAATCAGATTCCCCCTGTTCATCAGGTTATTGAATTCCCACATGGCAGTAGCTTGGGTAAATTGCAACTGAGCGGCAATCTGTTCCCAGGACTGACCCTGTAGATTCAGTGCCACAATTTCCTGAAGAATTTGGGCAGTGATAATTTGTTGCTTGGGGCACTGGGCCAGGGGAGCTGAAGCCTGATTGGCTGTAGGGGGGAAGGTTGGCTGGTGGCAGAAAGTTGTTCCAAATCAAGGTTGCCATCCTGATTGGTTGGTTGGTGGGCAGCTTGTGCGGGGGTGGATACGGGAGCAGGGGCAGAGCTAGACACTAAGTGACTCTCAAACAAGTCAAAGCCATAGGAGTCAGTGGTCAGATACAGGTCAGCTTCCTTGTTATCTGCCTCAAAGGCTTGGGTGTAAACAGGTACCTGCACGTTCTGAGCCTTGCCTCCATTGAAGCTGGCTTGGCTGCTGCTGGCTTGGCTGCTGGCGCCGTCAAAGATATTGCTTGTAAAAACCATTGTAAAAAACCTAGTATAAAATCACTAAAAGTAGAAATTTTAAAATTTAATGATTTATTTTTATTTTAATCTTGAGTCCATATTTGGAAGGTTCTCAAAACCTTTTCATACAATTCAGGAGCCATGAAAATGGATAAAATGCCTCTGTTCCCAAATTGGATAGCTGTTGATTGGCTATAAAACTGTTACTTTTCTATTTTAGGCTGCTCATACTACACATCTTGTGTGAGTTCATTTTGTTTTGTGCTTATGGAATCTTTCTTCTAGATTGCTCAAGTTTTGTTTTGTTTTAGTTCTTCTGTTGGTGCCTCATATGAATCCTGATTGTATTATAATATACTCCAGAACAGCATCCATCCATTTCACTTGTTGTGTCAGTTCATTTTGTTTGTGGTTTGAACTAAACTGCTTGATGTTTGATATAATTTCATATAATGGGCTAGTGAAATTTCTTTTTTTGTTTAACAGTCCATTTATTGACTGAAATTTTATAAATTAATTGAATCCTGAATCTTGCGCAACTTGGATTTTGTTTAAATCTGAAATCATTCCATTTAAATCTGAGGTATTTTTGGTTGTTGCCATAGCTTTTAAAACTACTGTACCTTTTTCATGTTATGGTGAAACTGAAGCTTAATAAAATGTATAAGAAACTTATAGTGAAACCAGAGGAGCCAGGAATGAGCCACAAAGTTAATAGTGAGTGAGCGCCTTAATTGTTGAATATAAAAGAACATCAATTACAGAGCTTGGCTCAAATTTAAGTAGAGTGGGTTCCAGAGCATCAAGCATGGTTTTCTCAGCCAATCAGAAGCACAGCAGTAAGTGATGTTGTTCCTTAAACTATTAACCTTTTCAAACTTGAATTGAAGTTTGAAAGAGAAACCAAATGAATTGGTTTAACATAAAAGAGAATGTATGTATACTGACTGAATTTAAACTAACATTGACCTGGTACTTTGGGTTCCAAGTTTGATCCCTGTTTGGTTCCTTCCCAGAGGTCACATTGGTGTCTACAACTTGGTTGTTGGTTTTCGGTTTTCTTTGTCTTGGTATCTTGTTTGAGGGCCCCCAAATAATTGATGTAGTCAGGGAAGAATTCCCTGACAAGTAAAGACACCCCACACTAAGTGATTTCATATGTAAATAAAGTTAGCAAAATAAGATTTAATTAATCTGACTCAAAGTGATAAAATAAGGATGGTGTAAATTTGAGATTCTGCATTATAAAAGTATATGTAAATTTTAACTATTATATTGTTTTTTTGTGATTCAAAATCACTAGTGCAAAAAACGCCATCTCAAATTATATTCAGGATGGCGTAATTCAAAGTGCTGTTTTCAAGATGGCGTGTCCTACCACAGAAGTGATACTTTCAAACCCAGAACAACCAATATTTGGATGATATGGATTGTTTTAATGGCTCAAAATATAAACAGTGTTGCAGCATCTACAATTACTCCCTCTCAGGAAACTAATTCCCTGAGTGACTTGCTGAATGATTCCCCAACTAGTCATTAAGTTGGTGGCACTCTTATCATCTGACCATCTATTATGGAGATCATACATTATGAATCCTAAAAGGAACACTACTTGGACATACCCCATGACTTAAGAAGAACACTACTCAGATAAGCCCCATGACTACCATGACGTACATGGACAGTATGTAGCTTTCCATGATACTATATAATCTTCAACATTCATATCAAATAAAGTATCATTATCTTCTTAATTTCCCCTTTATTTTGTTTATTATACTTCCCAGAAGTACATACTTGACAGTGGTAGAACAGGTAGGTTATCCACACCTACATAGCTTAAAGGAAAAATTACTCCAAAGAAAAGAACCCAGCAAATGGCACTCCCCACAGGCTGGAGACACTACAAAGAAGGACAAGAGGTCCCAGCGGGATTTGTTGTCTTCAACAATGTCCTTGTTCCTACCAAAAAATACAGTTTCCTCAGCACATGTGGAGTCCTGAACCCACCTCCAACTCCCAAAACAACCAAAATACTCAACATTGTATTTCAACACCTACGCTCAACAGAAATTGAAATTTTCTCATGATTATAATGTGAAAATGCCAATCTCTGGATTCAAAGCATACAAAACAAGTTTACACAAGCAGGCTACCCCCACAAGCTCCGGGCCAGAAAAATATCCCTACACATCACTGGGGCCACCTCAAACTTTATAAGCAAATGTTTTGACCAACATCCTGATCACAGCAAAGACTGGGATATGTTCAAAGCCGCCTTCCTCAAGAAGTTTGCCATAAAGGATTATGACGTGGTGATCATGACAGAATTCAGAACTTTCAAAATAACAGGAACAATTGAGGAGTAAATTGCAGCCTACAAGGACCTATGCAACTGAGCTCCAAATACCATCAACTTTGACAAATCTGGACCACAATTGGATTTCTACAATGGCCTCCCCACACACATTAGACGTCAGTTTGACATGTCCCACTGCAAGAACCTCAAAGATGTATTCCTAGAGGGAAAACATGCAGCTTAAAAATCTGAACATCTACATGCAACCAATAAGAAAAAGAAAAGTCCTACAGCAAAGAAGGACCCTTGGCATATCAATCAGAACAATTGAGCCAATAACTTCCATCCTCAAGGTGGAAATTGTACCACTCAAGCAAACCAAATGAGCACTGATAACATCACTGAGGAGGGAAAGCTCAGGGGAGTGCTTAGGCAAGCAACTCCCCCCATTTTACAAGACTTTTACAGGGACCAAGATGTGGATTCAATTACCATGATCCAAGTAACCTCCAGCAATCCTATACTGTTTGTTGCCCATACTGGAAATAAACTCCTCATTTACTATTTCCGCTTATGCAGATACCAAGGCACATCACTATTTGACACTGGAGCAGACCAATTCCTTGTTGAAAAAAGATTTTCCTACCTCATGAAACTACCCACAGTCTAAAGTAATGTCAGAAAAGTTATCATGGCAGATGATAAAAGCACTCCAGTCACCAGAGAAGCAAAACCCTTCCGTGCCCAAATAGGAGACATGCAGACTACACTCAGTGGCCCAATAATATCTATCCCCAAGTACAATGTTGTTTTTGGCCTGGACTGGATGAGGAAAACAGAACTTCACATTGACTGGGATAGCGCTACTCTCACCATACAATGGTTTGAGGTCCACTACATTGTATACCCAACTCACCTTGACACATTTATGAGAGATCATGCATTTATAAGAATCACAGAAACAGAAGAGGAAGTGATCCCAGCAAACTTGATTGGAACACTTGCACGTATGAAATTATTCACTTCACAAGTACAGAAACTACATGTGCCAGGACCCAATTAGAGCACAGATAGTCATAGAATTTTCTTCAGTTTTCCAAGAATCTTTACCAGGGCTACCACCCAACCACGGCATCAGACAAAAAATTGATCTCAAAGGAAGCATACCTAAAGCATGACTCATCTACCGTCTTATGCCCCAAGAAGACAACACTTTAAAAGCCTACCTTGATAAAGCCCTTGAAAAAGGGCTCATCTGAACTTCAAAATAACCTTTTGGTGCTGCTGTCTTATTTGTAGCAAAAAAATATGGATGACTCTTCCTAGTCACAAACCACAGTGCGTTCAATGAGGTCAAAATTAAGAACAGGTATCCCCTGCCCCCTGATTGATGACCTTTTTGACTCCCTGGGGGTCCCAAGTCTTCACAAAAATCAGCTTGACAGCAGGTTATCACCAAATCCGTGTTAAC
Source organism: Entomophthora muscae (assembly GCA_014839935.2). Classification (NCBI taxonomy): domain Eukaryota; kingdom Fungi; phylum Entomophthoromycota; class Entomophthoromycetes; order Entomophthorales; family Entomophthoraceae; genus Entomophthora; species Entomophthora muscae. The sequence continues at coordinate 11,743 of QTSX02007126.1, read as the reverse complement.
CCAGAAGATATACTGTAAATTCAGAACCTAAAGATAAAAATGCAGGATTGTCAAATTCTTTTGCATGAACTCACCAACTTAATGGAGTAATTTTCATCCCATAACAACTTACTTTTTTATATAAAAGGATGAACAATATTCCATTAAGTTGGTGAGTTCATGCAAAAGAATTTGACAATACCATATTTTTCCCAACAGGTTCTGAATCTACAGTACCAAAAACTACATTCAGAACTAAGTATGGCTTGTTTGAATGTGTTGTCCTTGACTTTGGCATGACAAATGCCCCAAGCACATTTGCAACTTTCATAATTGAGATCTTTAAAGAACACATAAGAAAAAGGGCTATTGTCTACCTTGATAATACAATTATATACATCCTGATCTTAGAGCAACACTGGAAAGATGTCAGACTAGTCCTTCTCATCATTCAAGAAAAATAACTCATAGCCAAACCCTCAAAATGTGACTTCTTCTCAACAGAACTCCTATTACTAGGACACATTATCAGCAAGGATGGAGTAAAGCCAGACCCAAAAAGATACAAGCCATAATCAACATGCCATCCCTGTGGAATAAGAGTGAGCTTTGCACATTCTTAGGCCTGGTAGCTTATTTTAGGAGATTCATCACTAACTGGGGTGCTTTGACTGCCTCCTTATCTGCAATTGCAGGTAAGATGACAAAGCTTTATGGATACCGCTAAGAGATCAACATTTTTGGCAATTAAAAGAACAAATGGTCACTGCCCCCATCTTACAATATCCAAACTGTGAAGGGATATATAAACTGGAAATTAATGCCTCTGATTACTCAATAGGAGGAGTTCTCTGAATTCAGACTTCATAAAAGGACTTTCTCCCTGTAACATATGAATCAAGAAAGCTGTCTGATGGTGAGCAAAGATATCCAATACATGACAAAGAGCTGTTAGCTATTGTCCACTGATTAATGAAGTGGCAATGTTACCTGGAAGGTGCACAGATATTCATAGTGCTAACTGACCACAAGTCATTGGTATTCTTCAAGACAACAACATCTATCTAGACAACAATCTGAATGAATGAGCATTATCCAAAGGTATCCCATGATAATTGAATACAAACCAGGCAAAAAAATGCTTACTGCAGATGCTCTATCAAGGCTATACTGTAAACACCTCCTATGCACTGATGGAGATCCCAATTTGCCTATGTTAATAATAGGGAATCTCCAAGAGGGGTTCCCACCTGGTACACCCATGGACATACAAGAGAAATTCCTCAAGAACAAAAATCTGTTTAAAAATGTATATGGTATCCTACACTGCATATTATCAAATGGTGACACTGTACCCTATGTCCCGTCAACACAAAAGATTGGCACAATCTTTTAATACCACAGAAATCTGGGACACACCTGTAGCAGGAACTTTCATGAATATCTCAATACACACTACTGGTGACTCAACATGCTGGACAACATCAAGGAAGTACTATATCTGTAAGGGATTACATCCCTTTCACAAATTCAACATCAAAACTGCACAAAAGATTGGATATGGTGAGACCAAAATAGCATTTTTAAATGCAAAACTAAGTAATATGATGGATAATTAATTGATTAATGAGTTTGGATCAGATACACATTTAAATTTGATTAACAAATGCTCTATTGTGCTTAAAATCAAAATCAAAATCAAAAGCAAAAGCAAAAACAAAAACAAAAGCTTTAAGCAGTTCAAAAACATAAATTCTATTATAAATTTAAAAAACCAAGCTACAGATGAAGGATCTGACAACAGAAACAAAAGCGTGTTTACAATGAGCTCTGAAAACCCCAAATTAACCAATCAAACAAAAATTAAATGCTCAAATTTACACCAACAATATTCAGGGGAACCAGCCAGCCAATCAGTTGAGTCAAATCACCCAAGCCAAGGAAGCACTATTCATCCAGACCCAAAAGACAACCACAACCACAGGGCAGAAGAATACTGCCAGGCAATAGCCCAAATTACTTCTTCTTACATTGCAGCCTGATGCAGACCTGCAAAGCAATACTTTCCAAACTTACAATTGCAGGATGGCCTGGTAACCACTATGTTCCCTTCCCCAATTCACTTTAGTATTTAAACTGAATATTTTCCCTTAAGCAAATTGCTCCAACAATTTCTTATTCCTATCCACCCAATAAATCTATATTTTAAAACATCTAAACTTGATTAGTATATTCAAAAGGTCCCCTCCTTCAAACAACATGAAGTTAATATTCCTTGTATGGGCTTTTTGTCTGTTAATCAGTTATGGGAATGCCAATGTGAACTTCAAAGCTCTCAAACCAACTCCCACAGATAAATCAGAAGATTCAATTTGGTATTATTTTGGTCCATGCTGTCACCATGCTCCATACATAGAAACAGAATGATTCCCTCCTATAATATATTCCAAGGCCCCCTGGTTGGTCTTGGGGTACACCAGTGTCTATTACCTGTTAAACCACTTTACTCCCTTTTTGGAAAGATTTTGCTTATTTGGTCATCTCTTGCACATGTTAATGATAGGAATTCCAGTAGGGTCCACTCTGGTCAAATTCAACTTGGGAGCTCTCCTTCATTCAATTGGAGAGAGACTTTCCAATGAGTGGATCCCTGACAATATCAATGCAAAGCCTGTGAAAAGTACACCCACTCCAAGGCACCCCCCAAATCAGCGATACCAGTACCAGTCACACAACTTTTCAAGGTGTGGTCACTGGACATTGTGGGACCAATGCCCAGCAAGAACAAAGGGAAAAGGTACATTATCACAACTATTGACTATACAAATAGATGTCCTGTAGCACAAGCTACAAAAGAGCACAAATGAAATGACGTAAAATGCTTTATTGGTAAAGAAATCATAGAAAAATTTGGGAAACCTGAGCTCTTAATCACAGATAGAGGAACTGAACTTAAATCTATTGACACCTATGTCTAACTTGATAAATGTTGTGTTCTGAGGTGCGGCACAGACACACAACAGGGAATCCTAACCTTAGGATTGGATTTTTACTAAGTCTTAGTTAGAATGGCAGGGAAGGCTATGCAATTACCTTGTGGCCCTGATGGAGTAATATCTACTAGAAGTGGCTAGAGAGGCGCCAAGGTACTGGGAGACACAAAGATAAAAATGTGAATAGAACTTAATTTTTATTGGTAATTAGGAAACAGAATATATAGTGGTTTGCAATACTAAAAAACAATACCAGGATGGTAGGATCACTTGCCACAAGCAAGAGTGGGGCAAGTGAGTTGCGCAGAGTCAGGAAACCAAACAATTTTATTTCCCAGTTTGGATATAGATTCATTTTGAGGGGCAAAAGCAGAAGAGAGAGATTTGTCCTTGAAATAACCCATCAAAGGCAAAATTTAAACATAGTGAATGGCAGCATTCACGACATTGTCCTCCTCTAGATTGGCCTTAGGGGGGTAGTGCTTGCAGAGGAACTTGGCATGTACTAAGGCAAACAGACAATCACTAGAGAGGAGCTTCACAGTGTACTTGGACCCTTGCTTGAAGGTCACTTCTAGAGGGCTAACCCACAACATATCTAGCTTGTGAGTGTGTCCTCCTACTCTATGCTGATAGTATAGAAGTGGTCTCCAATGTTGAACTCAGGCAAGGGAGAGCGTCCAGCATTATTGGGGGAGAGCTCAAGCATCTTGGTCTTATACACAGAGGTATAAGCAGTGGCCTGTACGTCAATTATGCGGTTGACTAGATCTTTGATATGGCTGTCAGGATTCATGGCCTTATCAGAGGAGAGTAGGGGCCCCCCAAGAGCAACAGAGTGGTAGCCTCATACCCATACAGCATAGCAAAGGGGGGATATCTGGTGACACAATGTTTGATAAGGCAATAAGCAAAGAGAGCAGCAGGTAAGTAGAGATCACAGTTAGCAGCGTCAGAGTAAGTGAGGTTCTTCATGATAGAAACCAGTGTTGAATTTTCATGCTCAACTTCCCCATTGGTAGAAGGGTTATAGGGGGCAGAGAAAGACTGGTGGGACCCCAAGGCCTCAACAACAGAGGTTACCAACTTAGAGTTGAAGTTAGTCTCATTGTCAGATAGCAACACTTGAGGACAGCCATGGCGGTAGAAAATATCTTGCAACAGGAAGGCAGCAGTTGTCTTAGCAGTGATATCCTTAGTAGGGAAAGCTTATACCCACTTGCTGAAGTGATCAACAGCAATTAGGATAAAGCAGCAATCAGAGCAGGAGCGGGGGAGAGGACCTATAGTGTCAATTCTGGCAGTGTGAAAGGCATGTTGAGGGGGAACTAGTTTGAACTTGTGAGAGGCAGCTTGCAGTCTCTGGAGCTGGCAGTTGTGGCAACTAGCTATGACGTCTGGTATTAGCAGACAAAGGTTTTCCCAGAAATATTTTTTCTGGATCCAGTCAAATGTCTTGAAAATGCCCCCATGCCTGGTCTCTTTATGAGCTTGACACACCAATAAAAGGCAAAGACTAGGCTGTACATAAGGCAGGTAACGGTCTTGTACTTTCTTGAAGAGATGATTGTTGTGAATGAGTATATCCTCAGATAGTTTGGATAGGGCTAATTGGACTTCTTCTGTCTCACTTTCCCACAAGGGAGTGTATCTAATTAGTTCATAAAGTCTATCAGCTTCAGCAGGGTATAGAGCAAGGATGTACATTCTGGATAATCCATCTGTGTTCTGATGTTGAATCCTGGGACAATGTAGCACAGTAAAGTCATAAACTTGTAGACAGAGAGCCCATCTAGCTAGCCATCCCTCTGGCTCCTTAAGCTGTTGTAACCACTTAAGCGAGATGTGGTCAGTGACAACAGTGAAATGGGTGCCATACACATAGTGGCAGAACTGTTGGACTGCATGCAACACAGCAAGGCATTCTTTCTCTGTAACGCTGTAGTTCTTCTCATGTTTTTTTTAGGACACAGGAAGTATAAGCCATAGGATGGTCCACACCTTTATCCTCTAGTTGGGCCAAGATGGCTCCAATAACAAGGTCACTAGCATCAATGTATAGGATGAACTCCTTATTTTAGTCAGGATACACTAGGATGGGATCCTCTTTGAGTTTCTGTTTGAGGGTCTCAAAGGCTTGCTGCTGGCTAGCAGTCCATTCAAAAGGGACATTGCGCAGCAGCTGGACCAAGGGTTTGCTAGTGTCAGCAAAACCAGGGATGAATTTTCTGTAGTATCCCATCATACCAGAAATACTTGAACTTCTTGCAGGTTGGTGGGCAAGCATTTTTTCAATGGCCTCAACTTTCTTAGTCATGGGGCAAATTCCTGTCTGAGTCACCTCATATCCCAAGATTTCATGGCATTCCTTGAAGAAGGCACACTTAGATGGCTTTAACTTAAGTTCAGCTTCACAAATCTTTATGAAAACTTTCTTAAGATGGGCCAGGTGGTTGAAAAAAGTAGATGATATAACCGTCTTCAGTTCTAAGTACACTAGAACACACAAGAGCTTCAAATCACAGAGGATGGGGTCCATGGCTCATTAGAAGGTGGCCAGGGCATTGCAGAGTCCCTGCGGCATGTGATTAAGCTCAAAAAGCCCTTCAAATGTAATGAGCGCTGCTTTTTGACCATCTGCGGGCAACAGATCAACTTACCAGTATCCAGATGCCAGATCCATCACAGAGAAGAACTTAGAGCCTCCAAGATGGTAGAGAGCATCATCAATACACAGTAAGGGATAAGAGTCCTTCTTGATTAAAGAGTTCAATTGTTAATAGTTTATTACAATACAATGGCCCCCATCCTTCTTCTTTAGGATGAATAAAGGGGAAGCCCAAGGACTTTGGGAAGGGGCCAGTAGCCCAGAGTCTAACAGTTTTTTGAGCTCTTTAGACACCTGAGCGTTCTCCATGCAACTGCAGCAATATAGTTTAGCGCGGAAGGGGGGTGTCTCCAGTATCAATCTGATGGATAACGCCTTTGGCTAGATCATAGTCAGTGCTGTCTTTGGCAAAGATGTCTGAAAATCAATCTAGCAGATTGAGCACCTCCTTTTGTTGAACCAGGGATAGTTGCAGTAAGTCTTGCACAGTACACAAATATAGGACTTGAGGCTTGTCTTCTGGTAGGTTAAAATCCTGGAACATACCAAAGGGATGAAGCAACAAGACATTGGGAGCATTCAGTAATTTTCCATAACCAACAAAATGCCCTCTAGATACATTTATGGGGAGAGCAGTTAGGTTGTCTACTAGCAATTGAACAGGGTCTTTATGGGATACATCTAGGATTCCAGGACAGAGATAAGGTTTGTTACAACCTAGAAAGAGAGGGGAGTACAACTCTAGGAAAGTACACTCAGGTAGCTCATACAATATTTGGGAGTCCAAGATGGCTTGAGAGCCAGGGGGATGGTTATAGCAGAAGTAGCCAGGAGAGGGATCCCCTCAGACGCAGGGCAAGCCATAGGCGGAAACTTCATGTTGGAGGAGTGGGTATGGTATTTTAGAGTGAAAACACATGTGGGATATTCTAAAGCACTTGTCTTGAGGCGTTTCCCAGGAACTTTGAACAGTTCTTCAAAGATCAGAGGGACTTTGTACCCCAAGATAGAGAGGTAGCCATCCTTAGAGTTGATAATCCCATTATATTACCTAAGGAACTGGGTACCAACTAGGAGATTGTAGCTTTCATTCTCCAAGATAACAGTAGGTGCAGCTAAGAGAAGCTTGCCAAACCATATGGGGAGAGCAGAATAGGCTCCTATGGTGCAAGTCATGGATAGCCCAGCTGTACCATACAACTGATGATAATTAAGGTTGGGGGCAAGCTTGAGCTTCTTGACAAGCTTTGAGAAGACAACATTAACAGGAGATCCAGTATCCAAGATGGCTTTGATCTTCACCTTTTTGATAGATATTTCTACGCAAGTGATAGTACAACCAAAGGGTGAGAGGACAGCCAAGATGTCTTGAGCCTCTGCTAGTTCTTTATCCCACTTCTAAATCATGCATCTCAAGCCCGTAAACTCCTTATAGACAGTTTGGAGAGAAAGAAAAACTAACACATTCTTGAATACAGCGTCAGCAACTTCAGCAGCTTTTTTGGACAAATCTACTAGCAAGGAAGACCTCTTTGCTTGAGTGAGGTATGGGCAAGAGACAAATTATTTGGCCTTGTGCAAAGGCTTAGCAGTTGTTGTATTCTTTCTGAGCATAACTTATAGGGAAATACAATGGTTTTGGGGACAGCAAGAACTGAATACCTGTAAGTGTCAGGGTCATCAACATCAGAATTGTCCAAGTCAGAGTTGTCAGAGATATTTTGAAACAACAGCAGGATGGGAGGAGTCCCAGTATCATCAGGTTTGGAATCAGTTATGAAGGGGGGGTTGAAGGAGACTGGGAAGAATGATCAACTTAGAGCGTCTCTGCCTCTAGGTTGACTGTTCTTTTCCCGCCTGCTCTTTGGGATCAGCTCCTTCAGCCCAAGGATTGGTGCAGACTTGAGAATGATGACCTATCTGGCCACAGTTGTGGCAACCTTGACGTCTAGGAGGATTTTGCAAGTTCATTGTAAGGATGCAAGGGCCACAGGAAGACAAACCAGAATTAGAGGCGGCACAGTTCTCCCAAACAACCACTCCAGAATGGGTAAGGTGCATATCCTGCAACAAAGTTTTTATGCTCTTAATGGAGGAAAGCATAGCCTTGTGGGCTTTGAAATGGAGGCACATAAGCTGGTTAACCTTGAGGGCTTGAGTGCAAGCCATGTAGGCTTCATGGGCCGTGAATTGTCTGCTTGTTATCAGTTGCTGCCCTTCCATGTAGAATCTATCTGAAAATTCAGCTAGGGTCTCCTTAGGTTTGAAAGTAATGTGCATGAAGGCGTCCTTCTTCACTTCTAAACTAAGATCACCACCAAATTTGTCAATCAGAAGCTGCTTCATATCTTCCCAAGTCTTGATGATGGGCAGCTCAGGCACCACCACCTCTTGGCAGGTTGGGTGTAGACAGATTAAAATATGTTCCTTTTTAACCTCATCCAATGCTATTATCATGACAGTTTCATAGATAGTTAGGAAAGCTGAAATGTTCCAGGTTTTGGTATTGAAGACTTGCTTAAAGATAGGCTTGAAATATGCTTCAGGAGTTGGACCACTATTGTTGCTATTGAGTACATTTATGTGCAGGGAAAATTCTGCTTCAGATTCAGAGGGGGATGTCTAGCCCACAGCTGATGAACACTTTTTTCAAGGGTAGTCAGGGTCTCAGCAGTGCAGGCCTCCATATTATTAGCTAGAGTGGTCTGTTGCTCAGTAACATCTAGGCGTTGGCTCTGGGTTGTTACTACCATAGAGAGTTCAGCCAGTTGAGAAGTAATGGAAGGCCCCACTAAGAGGCAAGGGGTGAAACTGTCATTTACTGAGTCAATCAATTCACTCATTTCTTGCACACCCCTGTCTATATTGGCCTGGTCTCATTTCAAATGATCCACCTTGTTAGCTAGGGCAATCAACTCCCTAGCACATTGGATTTGAGGTGCTCCTGACAATCCAGGGAAGCAGCCATCTTTGTCAATGACTCCAGTTGGACTAGCAGCAGTTACCACTATTTTGCATAGGGCAGCAAGTTCCTACTGTAGCTCAGCAACTTGAGTTGCCAAAGCAAGCACCTGCAGATTAGGCTGAGGAGCCTCAGTAGGGCGTCCTTGACTGTGGGTAGATGCTTGTAGCTCTCAAATGGCATCCCATAGTCTCTGCTCTCTATCTGCCAAATCATCAGATGTGGGGAAGGCGGAGCATCTGGCTTGGGCATAGATAACTTATTCACTTGATTCTGGAGCTTGGCAATAGCAACAGCAGTGACAGCCCTTTCTTGATCAAATTCTGCACTGAGCTCATTAAGGCCTTTAGCAGTGAGGTCCTCTACCTGCTGAAGTTTCTCAAAGGAATAAGTGCTGAATGCATTGAGCTGCTGTACAAGTCATTTGAAGTTGGTGAAATAGGCGTTCAGGGTGGAATTGACTTGGGCGCGCAAGGGCTGTTCCAACTGGTGAAACTTATGTAGACGCTCTCTGACATATTCAGGGATAGATTGGCACATTTCTTCAATGGAATCAACCAAACAGGTCTGGGAGGTGATAGAGTTGCGCTGATTGTCTGATACCAAGGAAAACAGGGAGTGGATCCACTGTTGGTAGGTGCAAACTGATCCCAGTGATGAGTGACGGCTGCTTGTAGAGACAAAATTTCCTGAACGTGGATTCCTAACACCATTTGATGGTGGGCTAAGGCAGGTTGTACAAAGGATGACAGTAGGTGCTCAGCAGAGCCAGCTGCTGCAAGAAGATAATGTGGAAATCAAGGAGCCACAATCAATTTGTAGTATTCAGCCCAACTGAACTGCAACTGAAGGCAAGGGATGGCTCCATCACAAACTATCCCAAGGGCTACCGCCATGACTTGTTCTATGTCAAGGGTACCTATGGGGTAAGCAACTAGGCAGGGACCATTCCCAAGGTTCAGTACATTAGGGACAATAGGCGGGTCTGCAATGTCTTCTTCAATAGGAGGACTGGTAATTTCAGGTGAATTCAGCTCTTGTATAGGAGGAGGCAAAGGACCTGAAAACATGGATGCAAAAGGTATAACCAAGGGGCTTACAGCCCCTGTAGTGAGTACCATTTTTGTTGTGTTCTAAGGCGCGGCACAGGCACACAACGGTGATCCTAACCTTAGAATTGGATTAGTACTAAGTCTCAGTTAGATGGCAGGGAAGGCAAATGTGTTTACCTTGTGACCCTGGATGAATAATCTCTACTAGTTGTGGTTAGAGAGAGGCGCCAAAGTACTTGAAGACACAAAGACAAAAATGTGAATGGAACTTAATTTTTATTGGTGAATAAGAAATGTAATATATAATGGTGTGTGTTACCACAAAACAATACCAGGACAGTAGGATCACTTGCCACAAGCATGAGTGGAACAAGTTAGTTGCACAGAGTCAGGAAACAAAAAAATTGTATTTCCCAGTTTGGATATAGACTCATTTCAAGGGGCAAAAGCAAAAGAGAGAGAATTTTCCTCAAAATAATCCATCAAAGGCAAAATTACAACATGGTGATGGCAGCATTCACAACAATAAACACACAATAAAGCACACCATAGCCTGTGATTATCACCCATAAGCAAACAGAAGAGTTGAAAGACTGAATGAGTCCCTTGTAGAGGCCCTAATTAATTCATCTGCCAAAAATCCAAAAGCCTGGATCAACATGCTGCTAATAGCACTTATTGTATGCAGAACATGAGTTAACTTCAATACAGGCAAAAGCCCGTATTAACTTGTCTATGAGTATAAGTCTGCCATTGTTAGTACTACCTAAGGACCACAATTAAATCTTCCCAAGAAAGTGCCAGACAACAGTGATCCAGGCATACAGTGTGCAGTAAAAAACCAAGAAGACAAGGAAAAGAAAAGCATTGAGAGAGAAGCAACCCCATTACAACAGGAGCGCTTTCAAGTTGGGGACAAGATCTGGGTTGTTAATCACAACATACACTAGTAGGATCCAGAATTACAAGAAACAGGCATTTCCCTGGAATTCAAACCAAATAACACCTACATAATCAAAGATAAAAGCTCTAGAACAGAGCTCAAACACATGCACCATGACTGCCTTTGCCTATGGAAAGCAAGAATGGCACAACAAAATTACCAGCTCCTGGTACCCAATGCAAAAGTGTATTAATACCAAGCACAAATCCCCAACACTCTCAAGAAATTTCCCAAGGTTCCACCTTCCAGTACCCCAGGGGGAGATGTCACAACATCTACAATTACTCCCTCTTGGGGAATTAATGCTCTGAGTGACTCACTAAATGTTTCACTGCTTGATCATTAAGTTGGTGGCACTACTATCATTTTGTCATCTTATACAGGGATCAAATATTTTGAGTCCTAATTGGGACAACATTTGTACAAGCCTCATGACCTAGATGAAACACTACTCAGATAAGCCCCATGACCATCATGACATACATGAACAGTATGTGACTTCCCATGATACTAAATAACTTTCTATATTCATATCAAATAAAGTATCATTTTCTTCTTAATTTTCCCCTTTATCTTGTTTATTATAATTCCAAGAAGCATATACTCAACAACTGTAACTATTCTAGCTTTTGAGTTTTAAACTTTCAACTGGATCATCTGATAAGGTGTGCAGGGATATGATAGCACCTAAATACCAAACAAATATTCCTTAAAGGTGATCATAATTGTGATGCAAATAGCAGGATATTAGTTTTTAACTTCAATGTGATCAGGGATAAAACCTGGATCAACAAGTAATTGAAGACTAGCCAAAGTCTAGGTTTAAACATCACTTGTAAACTTCTTCAAAATTAAACCCAGTTTCAACATAATCACTAGGGCTGACCAAAGAACAAAAAGATGGATGGCTTGAGAGGGCAACAAGTTTTTTCTTGTGTTGCAACATCTTTGATTACTCCCTCTTGGGAAAGCAATTAACTGAGTAACTCCCCAAACAATTCCTTGACTAATCACTAAGTTGGTGGCACACTTACTGTAAATTCAGAACCTGAACATAAAAATGCGGGATTGTCAAATCCTTGGTCCAAATTTTGAATCACTTTTGTGGGATGGCCTTTTTTAATTAAATTGAATTCTTTGTGTTTTTATTTGAATATTTGAAAATGCAGGAACTCATAGATACTTAGCAAATTTCAAGTCAAACTG
>QTSX02007125.1:511013-602318 GCA_014839935.2 Entomophthora muscae | reverse complement strand
CTGGTGTATTAAGTCAGAGCTGCAAGTCTTGAACAGCCAATTAATAACATTTATACAGCTTAAATCAGGGCTTGATTTAACCACCAATAATTTCTAACTTGATCTAAAGATGAGCGCTTCAGGGGGCTTTACCTCTAGGTTGACCCCAGCAAGCCATACCTGCATATCAACATTGGCTGAGCTTCAGATTGTTTTTGATAAAATAAAGGGATGCCTGACTGCCATGGCCCAGTTACTCTGAGAATATCCTTCAGTCAAGGCAGAGAACCTGGCCTGAAGGGCCCAGCAAATAACCAGGCCGTTCTCATCACATAATTGGCAGCGGTAGCCTAAGGGCACCATGCTACCATATGAGAATCACTTGTTCAGCAAGCCTAAGCATGGTGAGATAGGCAATTCCAAGCTTTCTGTAGTCATGATTAATTGATGGTGAATAGGGGGTTCTCTGGTAGTTGCATTCATGAGCTAGTTCAGAGGAGCAAGTTGGCTGAACTGGGCAAAACTTCAGAAGAGAAAGAGAGGCACAGAGGCAGGATCCATCTTCTGGTCTAGTGCTCTGGAGAGAAAAACAGGTAAAAACTTTAATACTGATGAGGCATGAGAGACCTGCTCAGTTTCCCAGCGCTAGGTTAGAGCTGGAAGTACTCTCTGTTTGATGGTACCAACAGTATAAGGTTTGCAGTATTACAATCAACTCCTGCAAAAGTAACATGCTCAATTTTCATTGACTGACAGCCATTTGTTTAAAGATGTCAACTAGGAAGAAATGAAAAAACATTTCAGCTATATACTGCTTGGAAATTGGTTTCTGGTTTGTTGGCAAATCCTTATTGGCCAGCTGCTGCAGTCTCTCTGACATTGGAATTATCTGATTGGTTGCTTAGGAAAGCACACTATTTTTAGGCCCAGGAGCTTGGCCCAAACCTTCAAGTCTCCTTGGTGACTTTTGGTGCCTGAATTGCTAAATTCTGATAGTTTTAACTAATTAGAATTAATTATGATGGGTAGCATTGTGCAGAGTGTCAACTATCAGACATGTAAACTCCTTAGTGCTTTTTTTGTGTGAGCAAATTAAGCTATCCTTTACTGGTAATTCAGTGATGAAAAACTCAAAAAAAAATCAAAAAGTCTTGTAAATTATATACTTCTAGAAAGTATATGAAATGAGATAAAAGGGGAAACTGAAAAGGTAATAATACTTTATTTGATATGAAGATAGTGACCCATACATTATTGTCAAAACAGCAGGGTTGACCTGCCAACAAGGTTCTGACTAAGCAGGCTTGTGACCTGAAATCCAACTTCTTGGTGACCCGTAGCCAAACAAGAAAGTCAACTCAAATTCTCAGAGTTAGCAACATGAACAAATAATGATCTCATACGGTGGATGGCTTGATTTAGCGCTTGATTTATTACCAGAATCAAGCCACCCCCTTCATCATCCAACCAAGTGATCAACACAATCACGTTCCTCTTATAATGATTCAGCGCAACTATATAATTCCTATCTCTAAATAAAGATAATTATCTAGCCTTCATATATTTTTTCCTTGTAACTCTTCTAAAACAGTACAGTTACAACACTGGGTTCCATGAGAGGAAGAAAGGAAGTAGTGCTTGGTCAAGTGGGGAATATGTCAGAAATTTTGACCAAGCAATGATGACAATTATGATGGAGCTAGAAGAATGAAATTACTGCAGCCCCAATGCCATAAATAAATAATATCAAAATGATGCATATTGGATCAGCAGTAGATTGTTGACTCTTGCCGCAAAATTGACCAATGATAAGCGCCACCATGCCACATAATTAAGACATAACTTGCTGCCACGCCATCTATGGAAAGCTCCAAGTGCTGCAGCACCGCCAGGTTTGAATTTCCAAAACAAGAATCTCCTGATTAATTGTAATTTTAAGCAAATAGTTTGAAGTATGTTTAGGATAGAAAAAAGTGATACTGAAGCTACCAAGTGCCCCACATCAGCAAGGGCCATATGTGCTGGGTGAAGATGAATACATTTTATTTTTTGGCGTGCAATAAGCTGTTGAGGAGCTGGATGTATGGGTGTTCTGGCAACCACCAACACACTTAACATCCAGTCATTGCCTAGTTTGGTGCCAATCCAATATACTGTTCTACATACCAAGAAAGGCAATAAACCAATATCACATGACTTTTTCAGGTATCCAGCAACTCAAACCCATCCTGCACATGACCAACCCCTAGGGTTGATCCAACTAAATCCTCACCATAGCAAAAGCTATATAAGTCTAAAGTATTATCCAATAAAATATACTTCTCTTTTTCTAAATTCCATATTTGAAGCTTCCCCCTAAAGCCGCTCCTCATCACTGGTAGCAGCTACAGTTTTTGACCACCCCCATGAAAGAAAGAATGATTGAACAAAACCTGCCCACCTTTGATAACGTACTCAACCAGGCCACATCCCAGGGTACCTGTAAGACGTACTTCCGCACCCACAATATTGATGAGGATATACCTAGTAAATGCACCATATTCAAAGAACTGGTCATGCCCAAAGCATGCACCAAGATAATTCAATACAGTCACTCTCTCCAACCACAAACAAAAACACAACTGCCTATCATAAGCAAAGTCACCAACACCAAGTACATTGGTATTGACAAGTTCTTTGATAAAAACAAAGATAACATCATCACCTGGCTAGACCACTCAGCCGCTAAACTCTGCACCAGCCACATCCCTCATGAAAAATGGGTCCAGAAAGCCAGCAAGCGCCTGTACAAGCCTGCAGCTAACTGATTTGCCACTTGGGTTGGCTCATAAACTGATGACCAGCTTGATAACTGGGAAGAGTTCAAAGCGGACATCACCCACAACTTCCGCATCACTGAATCCCTCCAAGACATTGTAATACAACTCAGCAATCTTTCTCAGAAGACCACTATCATAGCTTACACCAATGAATTTGAGGAGATACATGCAAGAACCAAAACCCAGCACAAGCCAACAACGTGCACACTAGAGCCTCATTCATCAACAGAATGAACCCCTCTGTTGCTGATCTCATCCATCCAGAGGCCAACACCTCCATGTTCATGCTCATTGCAGAAGCCAAGCATGCAGAAAAATGTACAAATATGGAATATTCTGCACGCAACAGCAATTATAGAGACAACTCTAATGACAACAAGTGCCAAAACACCAATCATAGCAACAGCAACTCAATTGAAACAATGGTAATCACAGCCAAAGTACAAACCGCTCTTGTCCAAAGAAAGAAGACACTGCTAAAGTGAACAATGCTGAAACAGCAACCTGCTATGAATCTGACCCCACATTCTCTGACTTCAAAGGTCTCAAAATAGAGGAATAGGGAAAAGAGGAGGGGGACAGGCTTAAGTGCCCCCATCTCCCCCCAAACTGACAAGAAAGTATACCAAGGCACAAACTTTGCTGCTCACATCCCACGTGTCCCGCAATCCTCCATTTTTATGAACGTAAAAATTAAAGATTGCTCACAACTCCTTGTCTACCCATGCACTTATAAATCTCATACACATGCAATTTTATTTTACTCTGGTGCACAACACACCATGGTTAGCAAATCATTTTTAACCAGATACAAGATACCAGTTATCAAATCCAACTTCATATATGCCAGAATGGCAGACAAATCAAAGGTTCTACTTGAAGGCAAAACAACTCCCTTCAGAATTGACCTTCAAGGCATTCAAACGTCCATCAAAGAACTTGTCATGGACAACATAAACTACAACATTGTAGCAGTCATGGACTGGTTCACCCAAGTGAACCCTAGCATATGTTAGAAAACAAAGACCATGACCATCAAACACGTTGGAGTCAATTTCAACATTCTCAAAGAACCCAATAATCTTATCCTAAGAGACACAGTATTTGTCCAAGTCATAAATCAGGACAACTCAGAACGTCTAACCAAAGACAGTACCCTCCACATAATGAGTTACACCAAATTCAATAACATACAAACAACCAAAATTCAATTCCCAGAACTCGTAGAACTCCTAAAAAAATACACTCATGTATTTAAGGAAGAGCTCACAGAGCTACCCCCTGAACAGGAAGTCAAACACAATATTGATCTATGCAAGGCCATGCCAAAACTTGCACCCCTCTACAGACTCTCTCACATGAAGACACAAACCCTCAAAAAACATATTAAGGATCACTTAGCTAAAGGCTTTATCCGCCCATCAGAATCCCCTTGGGAGGCAGCAGTGTTTTTTTTGTAAAAAAAGGAAGGCTCACTCTGTCTAGTAACTGACTACAGAGCTCTAAATGCAAGCACAGTAAAGAATAAATATCTCCTTTCACTAATAGAGGATCTGTTTGCAAGACTCTCTGGAGCCAAACTTTTCTCCAAAATTGACCTCACCTCAGGTTATAACCAAGTCAAAGTAAAGGAAAAGGACATACCAAAAACTGCGTTCTGTACAAAATTTGGATCCTTTGAATGTAGAGTAATGAACTTTGGGATGACCAACACTCCCACAACGTTTGTCACTATGATAAACCAAGCACTAAATGGCCTCTCATATACATTATACTACCTCAATAACATCATCATATTCTCAAAAACAAAAGAGAAACACCTCACATATGTCTGCAAGACACTTGATTGACTCAAAAAGCACAAACTTTACGCCAAGCCCAGTAAGTGCCAATTTATGGAAAAGGAACTCATGTTCTTGGGCCACATTGTCTCTGACGGTGGCATCAAAGCAGATTCAGACAAAATAAAAACCATAAATAACATGAAACACCCCACCTCTGTTAAAAAAATTAGATGCTTTCTTGGAATGGTAGCTTACCTAAGGAAATACATCAAAGACTGGGAAAAACCAACCACACAAATCAATGACCTAACCAAAGGTAATTCCAAAAAGAAATTCATCTGGACACCATAATTCAACAATAATTTCCAACTACTAAAACAATCTCTGATCAAAGCACATAATCTTGCAATACCCTAATAACAACAGGTGCTACAAGCTCAAGTCAGATGCCAGCAACACCGCCATTGGCGCAGTCCTATGCATCTGCCAACCAGGGCAGCAAGACTTCCTACCAGTATGTTACAAAAGTAGAAAACTAACTAACACCAAGCAGAGGTACCTAATACACAATAAGGAATTGTTAGCAATATATCATACATGCAAGAAATGAAGACATTCTCTAGAAGGGCATTTAAACGTCCAAGTACTGACTGAACATAAATCCTTAATCTATTTCAAAACTCAGAGCACACTCACATAGCAACAAGCTAAATGGATGTCCCTGCTGGAGCAGCTCAGTTTGGAAATCTAATATAAAAAGGGGCATAGCTGGTCACAGCTAATGCTCTCTCTAGGCTATGTCAGCAAAGAGAGAATCATTCTGACCACCTGGACCCTGACTGGCCCAACATATATAACACTGAATACAAGACAAAAGAAAAAGACCCCTCCACACATCAACTAACCCATGATATGTTAGTAAGGAATGAAAAGCATTTCCATGTATCAAATGGCACAGTCTACCGCATTATTAAAGATAAACATGTTTCCTACATCCCACTTGCACAAAGAGTTGACACTATACTAAGACATCACCGCCTACTAGGACATACAAAGGCTAACAACCTATACACACCCTAAAAGAGATAGTATGGCGGCCCAATCTTAAACAAGACATAGTTGACGTTTTGAAAAAGTGCACAGTGTGTGAGAAATATGCCAGCACCAAGGCTTCACAACTCACAGTTAATCCAGTACCTGACCCTGAACCATTCAAGGTTTGGGGACTGGACATGGTGGGCCCCTTCCCAGAAACAAAAACTAAACAACCCTTTCTAATTTTAGCAATTGACTTTGCTACACGCTGGCCCATCTGCTGGACAACACAGAACCACAAGGCAGAAACAATAAATTGCTTTATCAACAAGGAAATAATAGCCAACTACAAAAATTCTGACTACATCATAACAGATGGAGCCACGGAGCTATCAGGTCATGTAGTCAACAACAATTTAAAATCCAAAAGCATAAAACACCCTAAAAACTTGCCCTGCAGGCCACAAGCCAAAAGCAGAGTGAAACACCTAAACAGAAGCCTCATCAGAACCCTTGAGAAAATCATGGATGGCAAAGCCAAAGACACATGTCCACTATACGTGAAACATGCATTATTAGTATCACAGGTACACACCAACCATATGTGAAGACCCCCAGGAAAACCTCTCACAGTAGAACAATCACCAGCTCTACAACACATAAGCCTCAAAGCTAAAATAGCAGAAACTAAAAGGCTCAAAGCACAAAAGGTAACCTCTACAGAGAAACCACTTACAATCAACTCCCCCACCTGAGTCCTAGCAGGGAACAGGAAGAAGTTGAATTCAGTACACAGAGGACCATAAAGAGTCATCAGATACTGACCAGACAGAAATACCTATCTAGTTAAGTTCCAAGGCGTCAAAGACCCTGCCATCAAGAAATACCACAGATCTTGCCTTTGCCTCAGCAAAGGGGAACAATCAACACAGCTAGTACCCACTAGCAAACAACTCCAGGAACATAAGGCAGCATCTGTCAAGATGAAGCCCCCTCCTGATGTACCAGAGTAACCCCTTAAGGGGGGTGTCAAGGAGCTGGATGTACAAGTATTCTGGCTACTGCCAACCCACTTAACATCCAGTCATTGCCCAGTTTGGTGCCAATCCAATATACCGTTCTACATACCAAGAAAGGCAACAAACTAATATCACATGACTGTCCAAGTATCCAGTGACTCCAACCCATCCTGCACATGACCAACCCCTAGGTTCAATCCAACTAAATCTCTGCCACAGCAAAAGCTATATAAGTCTAAAGTATTATCCAATAAAATATACCTCTCTTCTTCTTAATTTCATATCTGAAGCTTCCCTTAAAGTTGCTCCTCATCAAAGCGCTAGACCTAGATCATTGAATACCCAAAATAGAGGTGTGCTAGAATGTCCTAGAAGACATTGCTAGTGGTCCAGGGATTAACCTTTGAGAAGTATGAGAAGGATTGATCAATCACAATAGATCCATCTTTTAATCTGCAAGTAATTCTGCATAATCAGAAGCCGTACTTTGACAACAGACATGCTTTTGTTGATCCTAGCTCTGCAGATACATTACCAATTGTATTCTCACATATGGCTGTGTTAAGGCAAATGTCCTACATTATGACAGAATTGTGTCACTGTTATGCAAAAATTGCAACATCATGTATCATTGAACATATGAGCCAGACCCATCCAAGAGGGCTAGGTTGGTATTAATTGTATCATAGCTTAAATCACAGGGGGATATATACCAAATAAAGCTTGAGGGTTGAAATGATGATGAGCCATAGATAATAGGCCATTCATTGTAGTAAGAATACATTTTAAAAAGCTATGAGAGATGATTGGAATGGCTGAACCTTATGGAAGCCTAATACTAACCAAGGGTCTCATAAGGTTGGCGGATGATAGCCATGCTGAAAAAGATGCTACAGGGGCCCCTAATACTGTGACTTTCATAAAGAACTCCCCATTCATCAATGGTTTCCATCTCCAAGCAGAGAAACTTTAATTGTTGGCGGATACCCAAGGTGGTTGTTATACCAGACTAGCTGTTGCTATACCATGCCTAGCTATGCCAGGAGGGCTACCCAAGCCCATTATAAATCTCCCATGAGGAAAAAGATTTAGCACAGCTTATCCCTCCTCTGGGGGTTCTTTGTCCACCTTCACTTCCCTGGACCTAGACAGGTGTAGCAAGCGTCAAGCCATAAATCTAGTGAAGGCTATTATGTGATAATCAATACAAGGGGATAAGTGTAAATATTGCAGGGGTTGCATTGAAGGAAATCTATCAGAGCGCTGAAAGCGGTGTGGATCTTCTGGATGGTTGAGATTGTTGAGTATTGGTGCAACCTTTGGATTTAGCTATAGCTAATCTAACCCAAAAAGGCTCAAATTTCTGATTCATCACAAAAGAGCTTTCTGGATTGGGTGTATGGTTTCATTGTGTTCCTAGGTTTAGGTCAGTCTTCTTCTTGGGTGGTTGAGGTAGGGCCAACTTGATCAAAAAAGATAGCAGAAAGTAGGATCAAAGATTGGCCTAGGAAAGTTTCAGCTGAAACCATATTACCTAGGGGATGCAGACACTTCTTAGGTGGATGGACAATCATTTAGAGTATGAGGAAATAGATTGGATTCTAAAGCTAGAATTAGACCTGGCTGCAAAAAATATGGCAACTTGAGGGGTTTGCAGCTGGTTTGGTTGGGGCTGAGAAGCTTGGGAGGTGGGAATTTTTAAGGTTGCTTTAATTAAACACCCCAAAAGTTTATCCCATCTCAGTAAGCTCTTGGGTTCAGAAACTAGCCATGGCTCTGAGTCCCAAAGCTCCAAGCTAAAAGCATAGTGGCCTGCTTTTGGCTGAAAACTTTTGGGTTGAGTATTATTAGATTAATCTATGGCTGGCTTCATCATTATCAATGCAAGGGCCACAAAAATTGTAATTTCAAACCTGGGGATCAAACCTGCAATCTTTACTGAAAAGCAAAAACGCAGGAGACCGCACAAACCTGCTGGGGGATTCAAACTGCCCACAAACCACCAGGGCGGGTGCAAGCCAACTCTTGAAAGAGATATCAGCTTAAATTTTATCAACACAACAGAAACTTTAAAAATCACCAGGGCCAGTTTGAAAACTGGCCCAGGGGGGCTAGCGGCCCCCAACGGTAGTGGAGCCACCAGCTCCAATGCTACAAATGAGCTGGGTGGCTTCCTACAATTAATCAATGATTATTGCTGGGTTATTCAGCAGATCTAGTATCAACTGGATCTGTTGAATAACTTGAACATTGAATCATTTGCAATCCCAAATCAACCAACCAGTCCCAAAATAATTAGAGCTCCTGTTCCAGTCCCTTCTTCCAGTCCCAATCCACATGCCACCCTGCAGACCAACCCCAAGTTCCATGCCACTGTTGTAACTGTGCTGTCTTAGTAGAGTTACACAGGGAAAATATTTAGAAGATAGATAATAATCTTTATTGAGAGATAATGATTATATAGTTCATGTGAATCAAGGATAGTAGGAACAAGATTGGTGATCACATGGATGGATGAAAGAAGGGGGTGGCTTGATCCTGATAATGAGTCAAGCGCCAAATTGAGGTATCCACCGTGAAGGATCATCATCTGTTCATGTTGTTGGATTTGGTAATTTGAGTTGACTTCCTAGTCTGGCTTTGGGTGACAGGATAATTGGATTGCGGGTCACAAACCCGCTTGGTTGGAACCTTGCTGGCGGGTTGAGCCTGCGGTTTCAACACCACCTCCCCCAATGATGTAATGAAACATTATCTGATGGAAGATGCCCCAGTCCCCCACCCACCCAATCAAACAAACCCTGTTAAAGAAGATCCTCAAGCCTTTGAAACCCTCACAATGCCTGCAGCTCCCAACCATTTCATTGGGCCAAGATCTTATGAGCAGCCACTCAACCCAGAATATTCACCAGCAATTAAAAATTCCCCTGCCCAGAAGCAGGCCATATTGTCAAGCAGCCCCAGTCCCAAATAATTGAACATGATGTAATTTGCCACCAATCAGCTGCCAGCAATCCTCAGATGAAACCAGATGTGCCAAACCCAAACCCCATAACTTCCCCCAGCCATGAATTAAGCAGCCAATCCCACAACCCAAGCCCAGAGAACTTCCCATCTACCCAGTCCGAAATTCTTGGAACCTTATCCCCTGTTCCTAAGAATGCCTTCCCTATTCCCAAAGTACCTGTGCCCAAAGGTTGTTTACTGGAGTCCATCAAGGAGCTGCCAGTAGTTGCTTCCAAGAAAGACCAGATGAATGGTATAAGAACCATTTCCCTTCAATTAAGACAGATGCAGACAACATTTAATAAAGTGTATGGTCCACAAAGTAGTCTTTGCCTTCATACCCCATATACTATTATCACCTTGGACAATCCCTTACCAACCAATTCAGTCACCAGAATCACCACTAGTAGAACCCTTAGCCATGGACTACCAACCAGGGCCCAGCCCTGGATGGACCAGCAGCTTCAACCCTCCCACTCCTCCGCCACCCCACAACCTTCTTCTGAAGTCATTACATATGACCACAGCAGATATGAGATGGTCATCCTGACTGTCCTTAATCTAGCTGAAGTTGTAGTACCTCACCTAGGAGCCTATTGCCCCCTAGCAGCCGGAATGCTGTACCTATCCCGCTCCCTGCCCTTCCTGTATTGGGCCTTGGTGTCTAGATATCCCGATGGGTGGACTCTTTCTGTGCCTCCTTGGTTTGATGCTACACCCAGCCATGACAATCAAGGACATATTCTATTCTGAAACTTTCAATATATATAATATATGCCTATTTGAAGTAAGGGGTTTTATAGCAGCTCATGATCAATAGAGTAGAGTTTGTAGTAACCGGTCCAAAACATTTAAAGATCTCAAAGGTAACATTTCCTTTTAATTGGCACAATCTCAATGAACTGTAGTTTTCAATGCTATGGCGCCAAGCATATAGACTCAGATGCAAAAAGGATCAAAGCAGATCTGAATATATTTATAATCAATATAAATGCATTGGTTTCTTTGCTTTGTTTGCATATGAATGATTTTTATTAGAAACATAGTGTTGAAAACCACTGTACAGGGTGCTGGAAAGTCAGCAAAGCTGTATAAGGATCAACCCTTATATTCTGACCATCTTTATTGGGAGACCCATTTGAAAATAGAGTTGAGGCTAGTGGCATACCAGGCTAACAGACTTGCAGCCTTGCTGGTCGGCCCTTCAGGGGGAACTTGGGGATGGTTTGAGATGCCAAGCTTGTTTTGAACCCTGGGAGGTGCTTTCTGGCTCTAGCAGGACGGGGGTAGCTGAGGTTGAATGAGGCTCTTTATTAACTACTGTGAGTTGCTTTACTTTTGATCACTTCCTCTTGGGAACTGTCTTCCTGGGAAATAGCTTGGCTGCTGGATGGTGGCTGGCACCATTGTCACGCTCTGATGGTCTACAGGGATTGAGCATGAGAGTCCCATGGGGATCAAGGCCTGAAAAAGATCCATGGCTGCTGTGATCTACATGGATGATATATGGCTTGTCATGATACTGTATAACACTCTTTTTTGTATTGATAAAGGATCCTCCTCCTCTTTAGTCTCCCTTTACTTTTTTATATGCTTCCAAGAAGTATATACCTGACACCAGGTTTTTCTTCTCTGGGTTGAGCTGGCCAGCCAACCTCCAAGTAGAGCAGTGGATCTGGAAAAATGGCTGGGTTATAATAAAGCAGCCATCTGCCTCACATCTGGCCACGGGTCCAAAAAAATTGTACTAGCTACAGTTTTTTTTGGAATTGTAGCTCTACCACATGTTGGGTGGATGAGTTGGTTTTGGATTTACAACAAACAATTGTTCAAACTTCCTCCTGAAGCTTTAAGGTTATTGCTTGTACTAAATTGAAGATTGAAAGCTGTTTGAGGATCAGATTTTTATTGTTGAAATGTTAAGCTTTATAGCCTTCCTCACCTCGATCCATTTTTAAAAGCGGATTTCCTGGCAAGGGAATCTGTATTTCAAAAATAAGACAGCTTGGATGTGACAATTTAGATCTGATAGGTATGGTGGCTGTAAAATCCCTGGCTTTTTGACTTGACAATTCAGCCATCAATCTTTTGATTGGAATTTGAAAAGATATTCAGAATAAATTGATGTTTGGCCCGAACGTTGATGCATTGGCCAAATTGGTGGCACTAAAGCCAAACCGCTCCAAGAATTAAGAATGATTCTTCCCGACCCGAAATCGATAGACCAGTCTGCCTAAATCTGATCCGAAATAAGTATCCACTTTGATCAATCCAGCAGTGCGGCGGCACCATCCCAAAATATCCAAGTACCTCATAGGAGCTGAAAACTTGGTTGATAATGCACTTTTAGGTGCTTATCCCAATCATCATAACCACAATAATGATTAGTTTATGGGTTAACCCAGTTCTGCTTATATTGGCTGGGGTTGAACCCCAAAAAACTCCTTGATATATTTTTCATGTATTATATTATTATACTCTGCGATGGAGTGGATCACACCCATAGGACATGGGATGGATGGACTGGTTTTCAGGAAGAAAGCCACAATAGCAGCTTGACATTGCAGCTGGCATCACGCTTGCCTTAGGACGAGGTCAGGAGCAGAAATGATGCAATAACATTAACTCCACGATGGAGCATTGGGCGAGATGTCTTTTGGGTAACATTATCCAGTAAAGCCCCAATACATAGGCCGGTCCGGCCCTAGGATTCTTGGGTCAACTGCCCATGAGATAACAATCCTATAAAAGGATATTTTTCTAACAATAATTAAGATTCAACTTTTGC
The DNA here is from genome assembly GCA_014839935.2 of Entomophthora muscae. Classification (NCBI taxonomy): domain Eukaryota; kingdom Fungi; phylum Entomophthoromycota; class Entomophthoromycetes; order Entomophthorales; family Entomophthoraceae; genus Entomophthora; species Entomophthora muscae. Next base: position 589,888 of record QTSX02007125.1, on the reverse strand, counting down.
TCTCTTCAACTTTACTCTTTATTAAGGTTTATCTGTATTTAAAGATAGTAAGACTGTGTTTTGGTCTGCCTAGATAAGTAAAAGGTATTTTTGAAGTTAGTAGCTGTGTATTGACATCCTTAGTCTTCATACAGGGAACCGATACTCTCTTCCCTTACGGTGAACCTATCAACTCTCCTCTTCCCAAAGTTGAGAGTGGCTGCTGCAATTCAATGTCCAGTGATGGGTATAACCACTGGACTCCAAAGATTCTCCATTCTGCTATCGGTTTATGTAAGCTTTTTATTGGATGGCATTATCAAACTAAGATGCTACTATATAGACCTCAGCTCATTAACGGGTTATTTCTATGGATTCTGCCAGCAATAAGACTCAGCAGGTTCCTTGTACATATTGTTTAAGCATGGATTATGCCAGTGGCGTATACCAGCATTACAAAGAAACTGGGTGCTAATTTTTAGATAAAGGAAATCTAAAGGTATGCCTGGTTTGTCATGGCAAGGGATGAATTTCTTAAACTAGTCGTTAGTTAAAAAGTAAATGTTGAACCAAGATTGAGTATCAAGTGAGGGTTTATATAATTGCTTTTTTAAGAGTTTGTCAGCATCAATAAGTAAGTACCCAAACTACGCTAAAAGTTACCCTTGACAAGAAGGAATACAAAACCAGGAGAAACTTAAACTTTTACTAGGCTACCGCGATTAAAACACTTAAAAAACTGAGGCCTGCGGATAAGAATTATTTGCCTTACAGCCAAGCAATCCGGCTTAAACCGCAGTCCGACCCTAGGCTTTAATTAATTCCAAGACAAACGTAGCAACTTGGCATCACAGAATAGCAAACCAGCTCAGGCAGCTAAGCGGGTTTTATAAATTTCTTTCTTCTTCAGGTAATCAGCTCGGCGCTTGGCATATAAGTCAAGGTATTTCTATCGGGGTTAGAAGGAGGCAGATGCGAGCAGTACCTGTTTCTGAGCAGCGCTTAAATCCGCCCATTCTGGCCGATCAGTTTACCGGCTTCGGGGACCGAGAGACCTTCGAATTCCGGTTTGGTTCTAACTTCTCTAAAGAAAGATATAAAGGCGCTCTCAGGGCGCTTAGGTTGATTAGGGTCAACCAGCTTTCCTCGCTTTCCCTTCTTTTTCAACGTGGAGTTGAAATGGGCGATCTGCTGGGAGGTGAGGGCCTTTTTCCAGGCGTCAAACTTTTCAGCCAGCAGAGCACTATTCTTAGCAGCCCTCTCTTTGAGATCTTGAAGCTGAGTAGGGCTGAGCTGTTTGAATTCTTTGACAACCGCTTGAAAGGCCTCGGTGTTGGATAAGTTATTGTCTTGGATTTTTTCATAGTTTTCTTTAAAAAACAGGTTTAAGGAGTTTTGGCTTCTGGTTGGAGCAGGGGGAATCACCACTATTAAGGTTACATGATGACTATACATTTTAAATACCTTTAGCTGGCTTATTCACTACTTTCTTGGCCTTGACGGCTTGTTTCTTGATTGGCTTGACTGCAGGCTTTTTGATGGCTTTGGCAGGCTTCTTTGGAATCGCCTTTACAGTAGTTCGCTTAGAGTTTGTAGCGAGGTGAGAAGTTTGCTTGAACAGGTATGAGTAAACAGGGCCTTTTTGAAGCCGAAGAGCACTGAAGGATCTAGTCAATGCCGCAAGCATATTGGAATAACAAAGGGAGTAATAAACAGTTCTATAAGTATAGGAAGGATTTCAAAAACCTCTACCAAAGCTGTCAACGTAATTGAATTCAGATCGACTCATGTAATTCATGCTGTCACTGAAGGCATGCCGAGCCATTTTTAATCCATCCCATTGAAAATGAACCATGCTTGGGATGTAGCCTAGTTCGGCGCTTCAATGGCAATCTTTAGATCCAGGGATTATTTTAGCTTGCTCCTTAAAACAGTGGAACAAAACCATAACAGTTATTTTTATTTTTATAAATTGTTTAATATCCTAGATGCAATAGTTCAAGATAGGGTCATAAAAGTGCCCTTGTATGGAGCTGCTCTCGAAGGTTGCAACTGAAAATCAAGTCAAGACTATGATTTACCCTTACAAAGCACTTGATTTGGATCCAACTGGATAAGCTAAGCATCTGGAACTTATATTCACTTGAGCCTATCAATCAAATAATAGTAGCAGGGGGTTTATTCTTGACAACATATTTGAAACCTTTGTTAAAAGGTGGTTCTTGATTGAAAAATACTCGCTTAGCTGTTAAAGCTTAAACGTACCAGAAGCAACTAGTAGATCTTAAATCTAATCAATCCATTTGACAGATGCTTGGATTTGCTAAAATTGCAAAGTTTTTCGCTGCCTTAGCAGCTCCGCCCTGTATTCAACCAATAGATCCCATCTCCTTTACCAGGCTGCCTAAAACCCCGAGCTGCGGCGAGTGCAATCCGACTTTTAATCGGTATGCCCACGCACCAACGATTGTTTACCCGCGAAGATTTTCGCCCCTGCTGGAGCAGCAAACCAGAGTAGCCCACCGTTCCCTACCTTTAAATCTCCCAGCCCAACCTTTTCTTCGCATTGAAATCCATCCTGCCTCGTTTAAGAATAAGCTGGGCTTTACAATCAGAAGCAGCATCCTATCCCCACCACAGCTAAAATACCTACAGACCACTATCCACAAGGTTCATTTCCAACCCCTTCAAATAAAGCCAATGGTTACAAAGAGATGAGGAGTGCCTTTCAGGGAAGCTTCAAATATGGAATTTAGAAAGAGAAGTATATTTTATTGGATAATACTTTAGACTTATATAGCTTTAGCTGTGGCGGAGATTTAGTTAGATTGAACCTAGGGGTTGGTCATGTGCAGGATGGGTTGGAGTCACTGGATACTTGGACAGTCATGTGATATTGCTTGGTTGCCATTTCTGGTATGTCAAACTGTATATTGGGAGGGCACCAAATCAGGCAATGCCTGGATGTTAAATGGGTTGGAGGTAGCCAGAATGCTTGTACATCCAGATCCTCAACACCCCCTTAAGGGGTTACTCTGGTACATCAGGAGGGGGCTTTGTCTTGACAGCTGCTGCCTGATGTTCCTGGAGTTGTTTGCTAGTGGGTACTAACTGTGTCAAGTGTTCTCCTTTGCTAAGGTGGAGGCAGGCTCTGTAGTATTTCTTGACAACAGGGCCTTTGGCACTTTGGAATTTCACTAGATAGGTGTTTCTGTCTGGTCTGTACTTGATGATCCTTTCTGGTCTCCTGTGTACTAAGTCTAGCTTCTTTCTGTTTCCAGCCAGAACTCAGACGGGGGAGTTGATGGGGAGTGGTTTCTCTGTAGAGGTTACCTTTTGTGTTTGAGCATTTTTGTTTCTGCTATTTTAGCTTTGAGGCGTATGTGTTGTAGAGTTGGTACTTTTTTTACTGTGGGGTTTTTTTTCCAGAGGGATCTTTACATATGGTTGATTGTTGTGGGTAACTATCTCTGGCTTGTATCTGTATGCTAGTTCAAACAGTGAGTAGCCTGTCCCTTGATTGATGCGGACCCGGGATACTAATAATACATGTTTCACGTATAGTGGTCATGTGTCTTTGGATTTGCTATCTATTATTTTCTCAAGGGTTCTGATAAGGCTGCTGTTTAGTGTTCAGCTCTGCTGTTGGCCTGTGGCCTGTAGGGCAAGGTTGTGGAATGTTTAATGTTTTTGGATTTTAAGTTGTTGTTTACTATACAACCTGATACCTCTGTGGCTTCATCAGTTATAATGTAGTCTGGAGTATCGTAGTCAGCTATGATTGATTTGTTAATGAATTGGTTTATTGTTTCTGATTTGTGATCCTTTGCTGCCCAGCAGATAGGCCAGCGTGTAGCAAAGTTGATGGCTACAATAAGGAAACATTGCTTTGTCTTTGTTTCTGGGAAGGGGCCCACCATGTCCAGTCCCCAAACCTTGAATGGTTCAGGGTCAGGTACTGGATTAACCGTTGGCTGAGGAGCCTTTGGGCTGGTGTATTTCTCGCACACTGTGCACTTTTTCAGAACATCAATTATATCTTGTTTAAGATTGGGCCATCATACTATCTCTTTTAAAGTGAGGTATAGATTGTTAGCCTTTGTATGTCCTAGTAGACAGTGATGTATTAATATGGTATCAACTCTTTGTGCAAGTGGGATGTAGGAAACATGTTTTTCATTAATGATTTGGTATACAGTGTCATTTGATACATGGAAATATTTTTTGTTCCTTACTAATGTATTGTGGGTTAGCTGATGTGTTGGGGGGTCTTTTTCTTTTTTCTTGTACTCAGTGTTATAGAGGTTGGACCATTCATGTCATGAATGACATTTCAATACTTGTATTGAAAACCAAAGAGTCAAACCCCAGTTCCCTGAAGGCAGAACTAACCCTCCAGGACAATCCAAGACCCGCCAAACCGATAAGTCACGGGCTCAAATTGTTAAATCACCCCGCAAACCACCAACCTGCTACAGAAAATTCCCTGAATACTGCCAACCTGCCCAGCGCCAATACTGGAGTTTTGAAACCAAATTGCAAACCCAAGTCAACGAGTTACTCTGAGACCTGCCAGTCTCCCAAGGACAATTCCCCAAATGGTCACCAGATTGATGCCAACCTTGAGCCACCACAGATCTGGACCTATTCAGAGGTTTTAACTTGCCTTAAAGAGGTTAAAGCAAAACCTATTATTAACTCTGCCAATGACCACCAGCAACTTCCAGCCTTTCATCCAGAATGGGTAGTACAATTGAACTGCTCAGGTGACATAGTGAACTGTGGCGGCGGAATGAAGCATTGCCACTTCTGTTCACCAGAGCAGGCACAACCTGGATCTGCCACCCTCGGGACTCTAAGCCAAGATCCACACCCCGCCAGTGCCTTGCCTGCAAACCTGAACCCTGCAAAAATTGAAGAAGCAAAACACCATGGTATATAAACCCCAGCGTTATGATGAAGACCACATTGTCATTTTCAATAATAAAGTTTTATGAACCTTTGGTTCAAACAAATCTTACCCTATCTAGGTTTAGTGATCTTCCATCTTAATTCAGGTCAAGCAGACTACCAGGCCACCACCCCCTCCAGAGACCAACCTGCCAATTCACCCCAGGCATTATACTGTCCCCCAGGAGCCCCCTTTGGACCTGTGCATTTTACTGAATACCCCCCCAACCCGGCCTATTCAGAGTACAACTTGGAAACCATCTTCATTGCTGATCCCTTGGCAAGAACTATAAGTACAGATTACGTAGGACGCAAAGGAAAGAGGATTGAGATACCACCCTTATTGTTCAAGGGAAGTACAACTACCTACCAGCGTACTTCTGTCAGAAATATTCCTGACAACACTGTGGCTCAGAATAATAGTTTATGTACAATTAATTGTAAAAAGCAAAATAAAAAATGGCAGCAGTTCCCCCTTATTGGGGAAACTGCCGCAGGAAGCCAAGGCCAGAAAATACAAATTAAAAATAAAGTTTTTAATTGGACAGGTTTTATACCCGTCTGCGGGCTGCGCGGCTGGCTGCCAGCCGTCCGCACGCCCAACCGCCAGGCGCCCGCCGAGCCTGGCGGCTTGCCCGCGCGCGCCTGCTGCCAGCCAGTCCCCCACCCAGGCTGTCAAATGGGGAAATTGACAAAAGGGGAAACCCAAAAAGGCAATTTCCCCAAACCCAAATGGAGGGGGAACTGCTGCCCAAATTTGGAATCTACTAAATTTGGAGGGGGTTGACAAGCAGTCCAGCATTACAATTAATGCATCAACTGCAAAAGTTGAATTGAAATGCATAAATGTGCCTGAAGATGCTCCAATTCCATGCAATGCCAAGGATAAAAATTCATTGCCTGCCAAACCACTCCCATCCCAATCCCAAATGGGAATCCCAGACAACACCAAGTGTTTGGGGTTCCCTATCCAATGCTTTGTACTATTCATGCCCCACTAAGGATGATAGTATATAATAAATCTCAATCACTTGATGGTAGTTTGTGCTATCATTGAGTGAAATTACCCCTCAATAGTATCACATAAATCAAAACCAGAACTTTTACTCTACAGAAATTTAAGACACTAAGCTTTGTCTGCCCTTTCCCAGGACCAGAAGATGAACCACTTGATCTTCTCAGCTGTCCTCACAGCTTGCCTCGGGATTGGGGGCCACTAATACACCCACCAGCATGGGCCATACAATAAACTGACCAACAAGTACTTCTACAAGGAGCCCACACAGCTAAACTCCTCCAAGACGTACTCCTGGCCCATGCTGGTGTTGCCCCACTCCACCCAGCACGTAGCAATATACACTTTTGTATTATATGTGCTTACATACTTTGCCGGTAATTTTGGAAGATTTAACGTACACACCAAGATCTTTAGATGGATGATGACAGTCTACCCCATTGTGACGGTGCTCACAGGGTTCCAAGTTGCCAACTTGGTACCCTACCTTGCTAAAATACTCCCTCATTTTCTGGGGCTTTACAACTTTGTTCCCATGACTCCACCCCCAACCCCTAGACCAGACTGCCTGCTGGAAACCCCCTCTGCCGCCAAGACCACCTCTACCCAACTGTTTGGAGTACTCTATATTACTTTGACAGGATTGGTGGATTCCATGGTACACAACTTGGGACCCTGGCCCTTGCTCAGGAAATCTGTCTTTTACATTATCAAGTTAGCACCCATTCTATGGTGGGCCTTACCCACTGGCTCGGCCGCTCCTCATCCCAAGCCACCCACTGCCTCTACCTATGACTGGCTTCCTGAAAAGTCAGGGTCCAGGTGGTTGGGATGATCCTCTCTTGGGTGACATAGCCTTGAGAGAGCATAATCCGTGACCAGCTCTGCCCCCTTTTTGTATTGGTTGTCCAAACAAGCTGCTCCAGAAGGGACATCCATTTGGCTTGTTGCTGTGTGAGTGCGTTCTGAGTTTTGAAATAGATTAAGGATTTATGGTCAGTTAGTACTCAGACATTTAAATGCCCTTCTAGATAGCATCTCCCTTTCTTGCATGTGTGATATATTGCTAGCAATTCTTTATTGTGTATTGGGGTACCTCTGCTCAGTGTTAGTCAGTTTTCTGCTTTTGTAACATACTGGCAGGAAGTCTTGCTGCCCTGGCTGGCAGATGCTCAGGACTGTGCCAATGGTGGTGTCACTGGCACCTGACTCAAGCTTGTAGCACCTGCTGTTATTAGGGTATTGTAAGATTGGTGCTTCAATCAAAGCTTGTTTTAATAGTTGGAAATTCTTGTCGCATTCTGGTGTCCAGATGAATTTCTTTTGGCATTACCTTTGGTTAGGTCATTAATTGGTGTGGTGAGTTTTTCCCAGTCTTTGATGTATTTCCTTAGGTAAGCTACCATACCAAGAAAGCATCTAACTTGTTTCACAGAGGTGGGGTGTTGCATGTTATTTATGGCTTTTATTTTTTCTGGGTTTGCTTTGATGCCACTGTCAGAGACAATGTGGCCCAAGAACAGGAGTTCCTTTTCCATAAATTGGCACTTACTAGGCTTAGCATGGAGTTTGTACTTTGAAAGTTGATTGAGTGTCTTGCAGACATGCATGAGGTGTTCCTCTTTTGTTTTTGAGAATATAATGATATTGTTGAGGTAGCATAATGTATTTGAGAGGCCATTTAGCGCTTGGTTCATCATTGTGACAAACTTTTTGGGAGTGTTGCTCATCCCAAAGTTCATTATTCTACATTCAAAAGATCTAAATTGCGTAAAGAAAGCAGTTTTTGGTATGTCTTTTTCTTTTACTTCAACTTGGTTATAGCCTGAGGTGAGGTCAATTTTAGAGAAAAATTTGGCTCCTGGGAGTCTTGCAAACAGATCCTCTATGAGTGGGAGGGGATATTTATTCTTTACCTTGCTTGCTTTGAGAGCTCTATAGTCAGTTAATAGACAGAGTGAACCTTCTTTTTTCTTTACAAAAAACACTGCTGCCCCACAGGGATTCAGATGGGCAAATGAATCCTTTGGCTAGGTTGTCCTCAATATGGGACTTGAGGGTTTGGGTCTCCATGAGAGAGAGTCTGTAGAGAGGTGCATGTTTAGGCATTGCTTTACATAGGTTAATGCCATGTTTGACCTCCTGTTTGGGGGATAAATCTGTGAGCTCTTCCTTGAATACATGAGCATATTTGTTTAGGAGTTCTGCAAGTTCTGGGCATTAGATTTTAGTTGTTTGTATGTTATTGATTTTGGTATACCTCATTATGTGGAGGGCACTGTCTTTAGTTAGACGTTCTGAGTTGTCTTGGTCTATGACCTGGACAAATACTGTGTCTCTTAGAATGAGGTTGTTGGGTTCTTTGAGGATATTAAAATTGACTCCATTGAGTTTGATGGTCATGGTTTTTGTTTTCCAACATATACTGGGGTTCACTCGGATAAACCAGTCCATGCCTGCTACAATGTTGTAGTTTATGTTGTTAATGACAAGTCCTTTGATAGACGTTTGTATGCCTTGGAGATCAATTCTATAGGGAGTTGTTTTGCCTTCAAGTAGAACCTTTGATTTGTCTGCCATTTTGGCATATTTGAAGTTGGATTTACAACTGGTATTTTGTAATTGGTTACAAATGGTTTGCTAACCATGGTGTGTTGTGCACCAGAGTCAAATAAAATTTCATGTGTATGAGATTTATAAGTGCATGGATAGACAAGCAGTTGTGAGTGATCTTTAATCTTTTACGCTCATAAAAATGGAGGAATGCAGGACACATGAGATGCAAGCAGCAAAGTTTATGCCTTGGTACAGTTTCTTGTCAAATTGGGGGAGACAGGGACACTTAAGCCTGTTCCCCCTCCTCTTTTCTCTGTTACTCTGTTTCAAGACCTTCAAGGTCAGAGAATGTGGGGTCAGATTTTTAGCAGGTTGCTATTTCAGCATTGTTTACTTCAGCAGTGCACTCTTTCTTGGGACGGGAGCGGTTTGGGCTTTGGCTACAATTGTGATTGTTGCAATTGGAGTTGCTGTTGCTATGATTGGTGTTTTTGCGTTTGTTGCCATTGGAGTTTTCTCTGCCATTGCTGTTTGCAGAGCAGTTGCCAATGCATGCAGCATATTCCATGTTTGTTTTTCTGCACATTGGCTTCTACAATGAGCGCAGGCATGGAAGTGTTGGCCTCTGGACAGATGAGGGTGGCAACAGAGGGTTTCATTCTGTTAATGAAAGAGGCTCTAGTCTGCACGTTGTCAGCTTGAGCTGGGTTTTGGATTTTGCGGTGTATTTCCTTGAATTTATTGGCGTAAGCTGTGATGGTGGTCTTCTGAGGAAGATCACTGAGCTGTATTGCAATGTCTTGGAGGGATTTGGTGACGCAGAAATTGTGGGTGATGTCCGCTTTGAACTCTTCTCAGTTGTCAAGCTGGTTGTCAGTTTGTGAGCTGACCCAGGTGGTAAACTAGTTAGCTGCGGCCTTGTACAGGCGCTTGCTGACTTCCTGAACCCATTTTTTTGGGGGGATGCGGCTGGCGCGGAGTTTAGCAGCTGAGTGGTCTAGCCAGTTGATGATGTTTTCTTTGTTTTTACTAAAGAACTTGTCAATACCAATGTATTTGGTGTTGGTAACTTAGCATGTGATAGGCGGTTGTGTGTTTGTTTGTGGTTGAAGAAAGCAACTGTATTGAATTATCTTGGAGCATGCTTTGGTCATGAGCAGTTCTTCAAATACTGTGATCCACTAGGTATATCTTTGCCAATGCTGTGGGCACAGAATTACGTCTTCCAGGTCTCCTAGGATGTGGCCTGATTGAGTACATGAGCAAAGGTGGGCAGGTTTTAGTAAGTCATTTTCTCTTTTGTAGGCGTGGTCAAAAAACTGTAGCTGCTACCAGTGATGAGGAGCACCTTTCAGGGAAGCTTCAATAACAAATTTAGAAAGAAGAGAAGTATATTTTATTGGATAATACTTTAGACTTATATAGCTTTAACTGTGGCGGAGATTTAGTTAGATTGAACCTAGGGGTTGGTCATGTGCAGGATGGGTTCAAGTCACTGAATACTTGGACAGTCATGTGATATTGCTTGGTTGCCATTTCTGGTATTTCAAACTGTATATTGGGAGGGCACCAAATCAGGCAATGACTGGATGTTAAGTGGGTTGGCAGTAGCCAGAATGCTTGTACATCCAGATCCTTGACAAAAGTAAGCTTTTTCTGGTTTACGCTTCTGGGAAGCATATAATAAAAATCACACAAGGAAATAAAGAAGAAAGTGATACTTTAATTGTCAGAAAGTAAATGTGATATATAGCATCACAATAAGTCATATAATGTCCATGTACATAACATCAACCATGGGGCTTTTTTCAGATCCCAATCCTCATGAAACTTGTACGTTAGACCCTAGAAAAATCAGGATGTAATGCTGCCCCCTCTTATTTGGCAATTGAGCCATCCCTTGGGGAAATTTTTCCCAAGAGGGAGTAATAAAAGATGCTTTAACATCCCTGGGGCATTATAGAGGGGATCTTTAGAGATTTCCTTAGGTATATCTGTTCAGCATGCTTGGTATTGATCCCATTCAGCCTTGGATCCCAGCAGCCATGCATCCCTTTATGCTTTTCTGGCCTTGTATAATTCAGATCTTCTGGGTATGTTAGCTTGAGAGCTATTTGTGATCCAATCCCCCTGTTAGGGTAGGTGTAGTTAGGGTCACCTTTCATGAAGGTTCCTGATCCTCATAGACCCAATTCAGGTTCACTTTGATCACAGTCATGATGAAACCATCTAGGCAGGGTTTGCAGGCATGCACTATTGGTAGCTACAATAAAGGGTTATTGCCCAATCAACCTTGCTTGGAGTGCATAATTTATGCTCTTCACCCATTTCAAGTGCTATAGCTAAGACACCCATGAGCACCATGCAGGGGTGAACATGCACCCTGCAAAAAATGTTCCAAATGGGATTAGAATCACAAGACCAGCCAGGGTGAAAGTACAGTTTGGGTCAGGAACCCAACTACTAGGGAATGTACCCCCAATAAAATGGGCTAGAGCAGAAAGAGTTAACCTTGCAATCAGAGATCCTACTGGAATGAATACCCTACCCATGTGGAACTGCATCCCAAGTAGACAGTAACTACCTAGCATAGGATCAAAACAATCAAGGAAAAAGTACACCCCCAGATAAGTCAACAGGGAGGTAAAGCTAAAGGAAAAAATACTGGAGAGGCAGGGTTTGCTGTACACGTCAAGCATGGCAGAGGGGTTTGCCAGGGTGGATCCAGCAAGATCCTGAAAAGTTCCCAGAACAGAAAGCAAAGGAACAAACTATCAACAAAAAAACCCAACAAAATCTGTAGAGCTGAAATCTGCCAACAGAGATCTCCTACAGAGAGAGAGGCAATATAGCCAAAGGGGGCTAGCGCAGAGGAATTAAACCTATCAAGAAATTTTGGTGGAATTTTTCAAGTACACATATCACAAACTGGAACCCCAACCTCTTCAGTTTCAAAACTGGGAGGGGAAATTATCCCAGAGGCTGCAGGAACCTCAAAACCAAAGCCATGAACTGCAAGGTACCACACCAGCCTTCAATTCATAAGTGCTGCAACTGAACCAGTTATAGTTCAGCATTAGAATGAGAAAGACAACAGTCCAATAGAAGAGACAAGAATAGAGATACAATGTCGTTTATTGGGGAGTAGCATAATAAATCTACTATACCAGGAGCCACAACTCTATCAGGGGGTGGTACTGTGGCAGTTCTGAATAAGGGTCAGGTTAGGATTAACTTATAGACAGGGGATCAGCACATCAAATTTTCAGCACTTCTATTCAGGAGATATCACCTGTAGCTCAACATAAGCCACAGAATACACCATTCTGTTAGATACATTAGGGGCATCTCTATATGCACCCCTGTGTATTGTAAGATACATTAGTGGGCAGGAAAATAATCTTGGTTGCAACATAAGGGACTCTATTTTCTGGGGATAACCATCTGCAACCTTCAAAGTGTGATATTGGTTTTACCGCTATAGTACTTATTTAACACTGAAGCAGTTTCAGGGGATTGGAAGCCAATATGAAGATCAGGGGTTGGCAGTGATGTGGCAGGCCTGGATCTGTGCCACTGGAACTCCAGAGGTTAGCAAAAGCTTTGTGATGCTATGAATCAATTTTGGCACTGAAAAGCACTGGATTTCCTGTCTCTGAGGCTTCCAAGCCTTTCTGGACCCATTTAAAATTTTTGGCAGGGCCTGGGCATACTTTGCCACAACCTTCTTGCTGCTGATGGCTTGGTTCAGGCCAGCCAGAACTTCCCTGGGTCTTTTTGGGGCTAGCTGTTTGGGCACTTTCTTCTGGGAATGGACAATCCCAGCCAGGATGGCAAAATTTGTGACAGTTCCCCCTGGTAGGGGGTTTTATGAAGGAAGCAAAGCAGTGTGCTGTTGGCTTGTAATTGACTTACACCAAGGTTTTCATGAATAAGGAGGGGCCCAAGAGCTGACATAAGGCCTTGCCCCCAAGGATACAGTAGTTTTAAAAGCTATGGCAACAAGCAAAAACAATTCAGATTTAAAAAAATGAACTCAGATTTAAACAAAATTAATTTTAAATAAATTTATATTGATTTAAAATAGATTTGGATTCATTTCAATTTTGTTTAAAGCTGAGTTCATTTTGTTTAAATCTGAATTGTTTTTGCTTGTTGCCATAGCTTTTAAAACTACTGTACTGAACATGAATATATACATATTTAAATGCACTCTGATAGCCACTTATACCCAAGAGACTGCTGCTGAGGAGGCTTGGGTGATCCCATGGCAACTAGAACTTTGACTCTACAAATACTAAGCTAGGCAAAGACTTTATCAATTGAACAAGAAATAACCTGCACAGCTGCAGACTTGTATGGCAGAGAATAAGTTTTCACCAGGCTGTTACAAGGGGATTTAAAGGCAATAAGAGAGAGCTTCAGTTTGAGCAGGCAAAGATCAATCCTCTAACTCACCCTGGGAATCAGAAAGATGTTGAGCATCACCCAAAGTGATACTGAAATATGCAAGTAATTACACAAGTTATCCCTGGAGCATATCTTCTTTAATAATACAAGACAGCTCCTCTTAACCCTTGCCAGCTATTTTGTAATGTTGACAGCTGTCCATTTTAAACTCCTGAGTGCTGGCAGTGTCATCTTGGCCCATAAAAGCTTCAGATTGGTTGAGCAGAGAAGAAAAATTGATGATCAGCTCCAAACTTGCTGTTGGCTGCAATTTTCTCATTCCTAAGATACATTTGTGTTGGCCTATGAAAGCCTCAGGTTAAATCCCTGTAGAAGATAACCATCCATTATCTTGACCCAAAATAGATAAAGCGACACTATTAGCAATTGTTAACAGCTCTGAATTAATCTTGATATATCAGGACCTTCATAAGAAGCCTTAAACCCCACTGGAGAGGTGTCAAGTGGGCAAGGGGAAAGATTATCATGTATAAGGTTGGCAGAATCAATTGAAAAGTGGTTTCTGACAGTTTGGGTGTCACAGATAAGGTCATCTTGGTTAAGATCCCCACCCACAGGAGGGCAAGAACCAGAAGCAACTGGTTATGAAGCAGCCCCCCAGAAGCTGGTAGATCTAAGCCAGGCCATGGTTAATAAGCATGCTGTAGCAGAGCCTGCAGAAACCCTGTTGGGACCTTCAAATTGGGCCAGAAAGTGTAATGGTGGAGCTGCTTTGAAATTTGGAGAGATTAAGAAAATGGGAAATGGAGACCCAAATGCTGAAAACATTGAGCAGTAAAAGAATTCTCAAAGCCAAAATTTGTAAGCAGTAAACACCAAGCAAAGATAAAGGCAAAGTACAGCCTATAAAAACGAGAAAAAAAGTACAAAAGGTAATGATTGAGAAATAGAAACCAGATTTTGCAAGTAAATCACTTGGCAAATGGGTTCTAAATACTCCTCAATCTCAAGTGAGGACGCCAAAAACAACACAAAATCAAGACTGTGTGTTATGATGGGGATCACAAGGACGTAAACAAACAGGAATTCAATTTTCATGGATCTACTTACAAGATAAATAAGATTGATAACTTGTGGTATAATATGGGTTTTATTCAGCTACTAAGGTAGTTATAAGCTACAGCCCAGCTCATATAGGTTGGATGGGAATGCTGACATCAGCAGCTTGAATCCTGGCAACTAAACCTTCAGAAGAGACTGAAATTTTTCTGACATCATTAATCAACCTTTGGGCCAAAAACACCAAATTGCCTGATTTTTAGGGTTCTGGACCTTAAACAACAGGGTTTTGGGTTCTGTTTGAAGGGGCACCTGTTTGGCCACCACCTAATTCCTATCAATTTCTTGATTCAGGTCAGTGTAGGAATTTATTGGCTTCTTATTGTTAGTGACTCCTTTCTGTTTTCTTTTCTTAAGGCAAACAATGCCAACTAAGATGTCTTTATCCATGACTGTATGTTTGTGCTTGAGTGTGAGTACCTTTCCACTATCAATATAAAGAGGGTATCAACCCAATAATCAGTTGATTAAATTTTTAGTGATAGGCATCAAGCCTCTAAGCCCATTTTAAAGAGCACCATTGATATTAAAGACCTGGTGCTCTCCAATACTGTGAGAAAGGGGGGCTAAACTAACTAAGTTTGGCTCCCATCCTGGGAAAAGAATCTACCAGGATGCCATCCAGTGTAACACTGGGATGGCTGCTTAGTAGGACACGCCATTTTGAAAACGGCATCTCAAAAAACGCCTTCTCAAAATACAGCATCTCAAATTTCTGCTATCTCAATTTACTAGTAAAAACGCCATTTTGATTTACGACATTTTGACTAAGAAAAAACAGTTTTAAAATTTTAGATTTTTTGAACTCTAAAAACTACCCAAAAATTCCCAAAAAATAAAAATTCAAAAAACATTTCTAGGCTTAAAAAGCCTCAGAATTCCAAATCTGCAATAAAAAATGAGGTCAATTAGTAGCAACATAGTTGGGTAAAGCCCAAAAAGTTAAAATAATCCCAAAAACAACTATTTTCATCTATTTTAACTACAAACTATACTTTAAAATAAGCATAGAATTGCACCAAATACCAAAGAAAGTCAAATAATGGTAAAATCAAAGGAAATAAGAGAGAATATAAGGAACAGTTTATTGCAAATAGGCTCAAACATTAGTGGAAAAAGCAACTGAGATAGCTTGGAGATGCTCAAGCTTGCTATCCTTGGGATAGTAGGCAAGGACCACCTTGCTAATCTCTGTATACTTTTTCACCGCTTCGGTTTGATTGGGGGGATCATCCTTGGTCTTGATGCCTATTTTAAAGAGGCGGGCGGAGATGGCCTGCTGAGTTTTGAGATGCACCATGATTTTGTTGAACTTGGGCTTCTGAACCTGGACCCTTGTGGCAAATTGACTATGCCACCCTTCAAGAGAAGAGGTGGTCTTTATTAGGCCATTCTTTACCTGCTTAAAGCAGTTCCACTGGATTGAGTCACCACCCTTTCTGATGCAACATGCTCCTTGAAACACTCCAACCCATTGAGTTTCAAAATAATCTATGAATGGAGCAAAGGCTGCCTGGTTGGCAATAATGTAGGGATGGAGGAGGAGGGCGTCGTAGAAGGCATTTGTCTCCTCCTTCCACACAAGGGCAAGGGAAGCAAAGCAGTTGAACACGTCCTTTGCTTCATTTGTGCCTTCAGTGTAGACCAGCTCATGAAGTGCAGAGCACTTTTGAAGGCGGCGGCAGAGTGCCTGCCAAAAGTGAAAGTAGCATCCCTGAGGGGAGCTCTTGAAGACTCTAATAAAAGCATTGGCCTGAGCCTGCTCAAAATCTACTACCAGGTATTCATGGTATGAAAGGCTTTCAGGCTTTTTCTTGATTGGGGTGGCTTCCTCTGACTGGGCCTTTTTCTTGCACCCTCTAGTCTCCTTTGGCTCCTCTTCAATAGTTAGGAGGATCTCATCCAACTTGGCCTTTAATATTGTTAGAGCCCAGACATAAGTTTCCTGCTTCTTATTTGAGAGGAAAAAGAAGACCAGGGGAAGAGCAAGATTGCCAACCTGCCCATGGATATTCCAAAACTGGCTAAAGAGCTTTGGGCAGGCTGAGAATGTTCCATCTACAAGCCAGGTCTTGCATTTTAAAAGGTTGCAAAGATCCTGGGAGGTAGCAAAGCAGATGATCCGCTCTGGGGCATGTTGCCCATCATTGTGAAGGAGAAATCTCTCTTCATGCCGTGAAAGCTTTTGTTCTTCAGTTAAAATCAACTGGTAAATTGATGTAGCACTGACGCCTTCAGTGCTCAGAGCATATCTCTGGTCAGTGAGATATCTCTGAAGTTTTGAGGCGCCACCAACAGTTGCCAGTTGGGTATCATTTAGATTAATGAGTGCATCATTTACAACCTGGCAAAGAAACCAGCAGATCAGTTGATACAGTGGATCAAAGGGCTTGGCACAGTCATTCCAAATAGTCAGGGCTTTAAAACAAGTGAGCCCATAGGTGGTAAGTCTAGCTGGACAGGCAACATTATCACATTTGAAGTGATGCTGACGGATGGGCTTCTTCTTGTTGTTGCAGCTGAAACTGTAGCCCTTGTGGACAAAGCCAGCACCCCCTTTCTTTATTGTAATTGGATAGCTGACAGGGTATGTGGCGGGCACAGCAAATTTGCCATTTCTGTTGCATACATTATGAATGGTATTAAGATCCCAGAGCTCAATCGGCTCATCTGCAGGAGCACCAGGCTCAGGCTCCTGCTCTTCTTCATCCTCAGGCTCTGAAGTGGGGTCAGAGTGGCAGTTAAAGTTGAACAACTTATCTTGAGGGTCTGACGGGGAGTAAACAGAAAAAGAGAATAGGGAGGGGTTGGGCTTGTTTTCTCAGGCTCTGGTGAGGGCGTAGGGGTCTTGGGGGGAGCTTTACCCTTAGCAGGCTGCTTTTTAGGGGTAGTTTTGGCCTTTTTGGCCTTTGGAGGAGTGGTCTTGGACTTTGAGGCCTTGGAGGCCTTGGACACAGATTTGTTGATGGACTTGGGAGGCATTATAAAGTGAATTAGTATCAAAATATGAGCAATTTGGGGGTTGTTTTTAAAGAGAAAAACAAGAATGTTTTTAATATAAAAGTATCAATTTTTTTACATAGAATTGTAGAAGAGATCAAATAATATATACTATCAAAATTTCAATTTTTTTTTTAAAAAAATAATTTTTTTATTAGTAACGCAAGTAGACAAAACTTTGAGTTTTGACTGAAAACTTGCTCTCAAGATGGCGTTTTCAAAGTGACGTAATCAAGGTGCTGTAGCTCAAAAACATAGTGTTTTTGACCATTTTTTATAAAAAATTAACAAATTTACGGTGGAGCTACCTCAACCAGGCCAAAGAGTAAAACTTGAATTTCTCAAAAACTAGCTTATACAACTGGGGTTAAAAAGTACCCAGTTGTTTAGAGGAGATGAAAATATATATATTTGCAAATTTTCATATGTTTTCTTAAATTTTTTTATTAATGTTGGTTTTGACATAGAACTATACTTCTGAAAGTAGTAAGCAAGAATTGCGGTGGGGGAATTGATATAGCGTAGCCTGGCGTCATATGTAATTTCTCCTTATTTTCCCCTATCCATTGTGCGCATAAAATCAATTGGGTGATGTGAAACTCAGTGGAATTTGAAGTGACATAAATCAAAATGGCGTAATCACCCTCTTCTATATTAAAATCACTATTAAAATATTTTATTGATGAAACCCTTATCAACATATCCATGTATAATAAAGTTATAAATTACATATAACAAAACTAGCTTTTTTACCCAGCAATGACAATCACTAGAAGGACTATCATAGTGGCGTCTTTTTAGGTTGTTCCTTTTATAAGTATCTTAGATTGATACTATAGGAATATCTTCTGGTACTATACCACAGGCTTTATTTTAGTTTGGGTATAAATTTATTTTAGTTTAAGATAGATGGCGTAATTTAAAATGTCGTAAAGTCAAGATGGCGTAAAAACGCCCCACACTAAGTGTTTTCATATGTAAATAAAGTTAGCAAAATAAGATTTAATTAGTCTGACTCAAAGTGACGGAATTGACATGGCGTAAATTTGAGATGCTGTATTATAAAAGTATATGTAAATTTTAACTATTTTATTGTTTATTTTATTTTTTTGTGATTCAAAATCACTAACACAAAAAAAGCCATCTCAAATTAAATTCAAGATGCCGTTTTTTGAGATGCTGTTTTTGAAATGGCGTGTTGTACCGGCTGCTCTAACAGGAGTCCATAAGGACAAAGTGGGGGTTACTGCAGGAAATTAGGAGTTGGCTGCCATTAATAGAGCCCTGGTCAGAAGCCAAGGAGTACAACTAACAGACGGCACAACCCGCAGAGGGGAGGGATTCTACACCTGAGGTGTCATGATTACTGCCAAAGGGGAATATAGATGATCTGGTACAAGATAGTGAGGGGAAGCTTCTGGGTTAGAGAGTAAATCTTCTTGTTGGGTGCCAGGCTCTGGAGAAGAACACCACCAGACATCAAGGCATCTTGGGCCTTTCCAGGGAGATCATCCAAGATGTGCAGAAGGGAGGCAGGATCTTCCTTAATAGAGGTCATGGAAACTTTAAGCCTCTTCCATAAGTCTGGGGAGGCAGAGCGCAGGAACATGAGAATAAGCAGCACAGAAAGTACAACAAAGTTGAGTAGTTAGAGTATCATTTCCAAAAATAACCAGAAGTTTGGAGAACTGCCAGGGGGTTGGGGCTACTTATTGGCCTAAAGGGGAGTGGTTATGAAGGAACTTTAACTCTGAAACAAAAAAACATACTTCAAAATTGAATTCAGTTATCAAAGAGTTCACTTGGTGGCCTTTAATGTAAATATAATTAAATTTGAAGCCTGCTTTTGGGTTAAAGGATAAAGCTCAAATTCAAGTAAGTTTTTATACTAAAACTAAACTTAAAACCAAGTTTGAACCCACTTAGTGTGAGCATAAAAACAGGTTTAGAGTTTGATCCTGCTCTGTGAAGCAAAATAGGTAAGCAGAAGATGTTAACACTAACAGAAATCTTAAGACAGGATCTAGAGGGGAGCAACAACGCAAAGGAAACTCATAAGGCAAGAATATCACCAATATATTTACTACTTATTGTTTTAGGTCAACTGCAAGGTCCCAAGAACAACTTGAGATCTTTTTTAAGAAAACTTAAAACTTTTGTTGAAAATAGACAAGCAGTGATTCCAGAGGGACCTGTTTGCAACTTAGAGGGTGAGTTTGGGACTCTTGGGGCCACTGGGAGCAGGGGAGCTTCCTGGTTGGCTGCCAGAAAGTTTTTGAACTTCAAAGTTAGGGTAATTGGAGAGTTTAACATTAATTTCACCAACTGGATTTGATTGGATGGGGTTTGGGAGTGGGCCAGGGCAGGATAGGTCAGATCTAGAGATTTGGGGCAGGGGACTTTTGAATTGTTAATCTTTGATTGTCTAGAACATATTTGTTTTAAGTGGGGGCAAAAACATGCTAACAAATAGACCAAATTGATTAGATTTTATTCCCAAGTTGAACACAAAATCTAGGAACCAATGGGTGCAGCCTGGGAGGGATACACCAGGAAAAATATCTTGTCAATTGTATGTGTCAGATCTCCCAGTGAATTTAAAGGTTTGGTCAGAATATGAGTTGATTTCTTAGTTCTTTGGGGGAAATGTTCCTATATAAAGCCAAAAGGGGAAGTGACTTTACAAATAACCTCAATAAGAAAGAGGATGGGGAGATATTTCTTCTACATTAAAATGTCCAGAACCTGGGGATAGAATTATTGCCTATGTATGGTGCTCCTTGGAGGACATCAAGGTGTGTCCTGGGTTAAAGCCAGGGACTGAATGTGTTAGGATGACATCCTTCAGGCATACTGATTCTCTGAAAACAACAAAAATGAATGATCTGACAACACCAAATGGGACTTGCTATGCCCCCAATCATCATTGGTAATTGATAATCAAGGGGAAACATATTTCACAGTGATGCATGGTCTACCAACACAATTCTATCATCTAGGTGGTTGTTTGAATGATAAACTTAAGTATAAAATGTGTCAGGATTCACTTTCTTTACTCTAAAATATGAAGGATTTTTAACAACAGCTCAAACATTATTTTCCTGCATGAAACTAGTTCACAATCAACACTTATTTATCCTCAACACTATTCCTCATGTTTCCCTCAAACCCCAACCATTTAATCTAAAAACTTAAGTTAGTAACCTTTTCAGAGCTCACTTATAACCACTACAGGTTTTGAATTCAGGACCTACATGCTAAGATTAGTAGTCTAATACCAAAACCTACTTATTTTTTTGCATTTACTGCAAATCCCAAATTCTTGTCTCTGTACTTGTTTTTCTGCTTCCTCCAGCTATGTCACTCAAACTAAGGCTCACAAAATTCCCTGTCCTGCTTTTTTCTTTGTACTTGGACTCTAACTAACTACTTCCTGTTAGTACTTTGATTACCATTATTCCCAAATTATTATCAGCAGGTAGTTTTCCCTCAAATCAAGGTTAACCAACTTTGTTTAGTCTCTTTAAATCAATAACTTACCTCAATTTAAATCAGAAATAAATATCTTGGGGTTTCTTTCTCAACTCAAAGCTGAGATTTTCTAACTTGCACCCCAACAGGTGCTTGTTAGGTTTAGAGCTTGTTTTTTTCACCTTTTTTACTTCCTTATTCATATTTTTATATTTTCAAAATCTTGCCATGATTTCTGTTAAGCAAATATTTCATCAACTTAGTAGTTTTTTTAAATAGTACTCAACAATCAATATTAAATAGGTTTCTCCCCCCAATTGACCCAGTGCTTTACCCAATCTGAAAGTTAGCTTCCTAGACCAATATCCTATTATTAAAAATAGAATTTATTTTGTCTTCTTTGGTGTTACAGTAGTTTTAAAACCTTTTGAGATAACTGTATATTATTTGGTTTAGAACACATGAACTCAGTCTAAAAACAAAATCAAAGTGGATCCAAATCTATTGTGATTTAATATAAATTCCTTGATTTTCAATTTCATTTTTATCTGAGTTCATGCGTTCTAAACTGAATAATATTACGTTTATCTCAACAGGTTTGAAAACTACTTTATAAAGCTTCTTAGTCCTCACTTTAATTATCATAAGTTATTGGGAGCTTTTGTGCAACTATTGTTGCAAACCTTGCCCACCTTCTTATATTTGACCAATATAAACATACTAGGGCTTAAAGCATCAGTCTACAATCATTTACCAAATAGCTTTTAATATTAAAAAATGTCCCAAATCTCAAGGTCATTTTTACCACTTTACTCATTTCTCATCCAGTGTTTTTATGAGTAAACAAATTGAAAGTATGATTTCTGACCCTCTTGAGCAGCTTTAATATCAAGGTCTCTAGGGAGGTTCTCTTTCACAAAAAGGAAGAGTATGGTTTAAATAGTCTTTATTAAAAGAGAAGGAATATCCCCTTAGAAATCTTATTATTTTCTACCTTTCTGGAGTCCTTTGACCAGATAATCATTTATACAGGACTTCTGAATGCCTCAGAAGACATAGGGTTATTCCAAACCAAACAGAGGTGTAAACATCAAGACACAGATTAAGCATTAGGCAAAGATATTGTTCACAATAAACTATTATTTGAATTCCCAGCCAGCCCCTTACAGTAGTTTTAAAAGCTATAGCAACAACCAAAAATACCTCATATTTAAACAAAATGATTTCAGATTTAAACAAAATCCAAGTTGCGCAAGATTCAGGATTCAATTAATTTAAATATTTTTGGTTAATAAATGAACTGTCAAACAAAAAAAGAAATTTAAATAGCCCACTATACAAAATTATATAAAACATCAAGTGGTGTAGTTCAAACCACAAACAAAATGAACTGACGCAACAAGTGAAATGGATGGATGCTGTTCCGGAGTATACTATAATCCAATCAGGATTCATATGAGGCACTGACAGAAGGACTAAAGTGAAACAAAACTTGAGCAATCTAGAAGCAAGATTAAACAAGCACAAAAAAAATGAACTCACACAAGATGTGTAGTATGAGCAGCATAAAATAGAAAAATAACAGTTTAACAGCCAATCAACAGCTATATAATTTAGGAAAATAGGCATTTTATTCATTTTCATGGCTCCAGATTTGTATGGAATGGTTTTGAGAACCTTCCAAATATGGACTCAAGATTACAATAAAAATAAATCATTAAATTTTAAAATTTCTACTTTTAGTGATTTTATCCTAGGTTTTTTTACAATATGGTTTTCAATAGCAACATCTTCAACCACACCAGCAGCCAAGCCAACAGCAGCCAGACCAGCTTCAATGGAGGCAAGGCTCAGAACATGGAGGCACCTGTTTACACCCAAGCCTTTGAGGCGGGTAACAAGGAAGCTGACCTGTACCTGACCACCAACCCCTATGGCTTTGACTTGTTTGAGAGTCACTTAGAGTCTAGCTCTGCCCCTGCTCCTGTATCCACCCCCGCACAAGCTGCCCACCAATCAACCAATCAGGATGTCAACCTTGATTTGGAACAACTTCCTGCCAGCCCAACCTGCCCCCCTCAGCCAATCAGGCTTCAGCTCCTGCCACCCAGCACCCAAAACTCAGAATAATCACTGCCCAAATTCTTCAGGAAATTGTGGCACTTGACCTGCAGGGTCTGTCCTGGGATCAGATTGCTGACCAATTAAAATTTACCCGAGCTACTGTCATGCGGAAGTTCAGCAACCTGATGAACAGGGGGAATCTGATTAGGACGGCCAAGAAGCCCAAGAAGGCCCCCAAGTCCCAAATCAGCAAGGCCTACCCAATAATGCTTGACCTCCTCCAGCGGGACCCCAAGCTTCCCTTGACCCAGGTCTGGAAGCAACTTGCACACCATGGCATTTGGGTGTCTGAGCGCATGGTGCAGCTATGGATGCACAGAAAGGTAGCTTCCATACGGGTTCTTACCAATTTTGCCAGCAACCAATGGGATGGCACTGAGGATTCCCCGTATGACACCACCATTGAATCAACCCTGGTCCAATACTTGACTAGTCTGTCAGATGATGTCATGTTCATCTCTTATTACAAGCTATCAATAGCTTTTGATGATTTTGGCAAGCAAGGAAGAGCCGCCACCCAAAAAAGAAGGAAGAAGGTCAAGAAGGGGACGTTCATTGGTGCATTTCTGGCTGTTTCAGCCAAGGGTTTTGTCTAATATTGGACAAACCCTGATTTCATTGATGGGTACTCCTACGGCCACATCCTCGGTGGATTGCTTGACTCCTGGGATGGCTCAAATTCCAAATACCAGGGTTTCTTGAGCCACCAGATGGAGGGTAGCTCCACCGCCCTTGAGGCCATCCAGGAAAGCAGGCACCAGGCCTCTGTGTACCCAGCTGGTCACGCAGACATCCATCTAGAAGATGTTGTCTTCTTCAACATAGGAGATACACTACAGGAGCGCCACCCTCAGGCTTTTAATGAATTTTATCTTGGGGTCCTTGACCACAATTCTCTCTTTGGGCGCCAGATGATGGCTGACTTGTTTGCCCAAATGGTTTTCCAGGTGAATATGGGCAACCAATCACGTAAGGATAAGCACCTTCCACCTTGGGCTACTGCCACCTATCAGCCCATCCAGACAATGACCAACAAGGAGTACAATGAGCGGTACATGGTGGCCATCACAATCAATCCTCCTGCCTCCACCCCCGCCACTACTACCCCCCACCTTCCAGCCCCATCCACCCAATCACAGACCCCCCAGGCAAGTACCAGCTCTACGTCTTCCTTCCTGCGTTATTCTGCCTCCTAGGCATCACTCTTCCCTACCCCCAACAAACCCCCTGTTACCAAACATTTTCTATTTATATTATCTTTATTTCATATTTCAATTGTTCATTTTCTCTTTGTTTATAGTTGGGTTTATTCTTTATGTTCAGCTTATTTCTATAAAATCATATTTTTACTATGTTGTGTATCTAGATCCAGAACACAGTTATTTTTAGCACTTAAACACAGTCCATTGTGAAAATATTAACAACGTTTTGGTGATCAGCTAAATTTGAATTAGAAAACTATAGTGTTAACTGTTTTTAGATAAAGTTGTTACTTATCCAAATTCAAAACCTTAATGTTAAACTTTAAGCCAATCAGGAACTAAGTGATAAAGTGATTGTTGTGACATAAAGGGTCATTCAATAATTCTTTGATGCATGTGCGCTAATTAATATGATTGGCTGGTTGTTTTTCTATTGAAAGCCATTGCCGCTGTGGCAAGTTGTTGATGGACTAGTGCTAACCCAGCAGCCAATTGGGCACTAGTCCACCAACAACTTGCCACAGCGGCAATGGCTCTCAATAGAAAAACAACCAGCCAATCATATTAATTAGCGCACATGCATCAAAGAATTATTGAATGACCCTTTATGTCACAACAATCACTTTATCACTCAGTTCCTGATTGGCTTAAAGTTTATCATTAAGGTTTTGAATTTGGATCAGTAAAAACTTTATATAAAAACAGTTAACACTATAATTTTCTAATTCAAATTTAGCTGATCACCAAATTGTTGTTAATATTTTCACAATGGTCTGTGTTTAAGTGCTAAAAATAATATGGCAATTAAGGAAACAATGCCAACACAAAGCAAACAACACATATTGAGATGAGTGTAAAACATATAAACAATGGGTAAAAAGATGGGATAATGTAGCAAATGGGAAAACAAACAGAAATAAACAAAGAGGCAACAGTATCAGAATAATACAGATTTTATTGGGGCAAAAGCTATAAAAACATATAGAAAGGTTAGTAAAAAATCAAATGAGAGAATTGAAGAAGCTTCTGAAGGATCTCAACTTGGCAATTGACAAAATAAAGGACATTGACTGCAAGGTCAAAGCCAAAGTGAAGTCTGCTATCCTCATCAAGGACAAAATTGACAAGGTGTCTGCAAAGGCACTGATGTCAAAAATGCCAGACACCCCAGAGAAGACAATTGAGCGCATACTAAATATCCAAAAAACTGTGGTTAAGGGCCTCCAGTTCAAGGCATATAATCTTTCTGTGCTGTCTGTCTGGGTTGATGACCCGGAGATGTATGCCCACCTCAAACCCACCAAGCGTGCCAGGACAGAGGATACCAAATTGCCAGCACAACTGCTTACACCAAGAATGGCAAAGCTGGCTGAAGCCTCTGGCAAAGAAGAAACCCAAGAAGGTAACCTAAAAAATTATAATTAATAAAAATTCTTAAATACTTGCCTTTTTTTAGAAGATGTTGATGGTGAACTCCGCCGGGTCCTGGTTCCGTTTGTCCCCCCCACCTTCTACTCCAACTATGCCAATCATGTGGCTAGGCAGCTTTTCCTGTCCCCCCTGTCTTTCAGGAGCTTGAAGACCAAATTCATGGTATATTCCCAATGTCCAGGGAGGCATTGGCTGGGCTTTTGCACGGTGAGGGGGCATCTGAGTGGGCAATTACTGCCTACAAGGATGCTCACCTGGACCTGGTTAACCTTGGTAGAGTTTACTGTGTAAACTCCATTGAGCTTGTTTGGGACGTCCTGGAAACGCTCCCATTCAAGAATATACTGGAGATAGGCCGGGCTTATGCGGCTGCTTGCTTCTGCTTCCTGGTGGAGCATACCATCTCTTACCTGTTGGAGAACTTTGGGCGCGCGGTGTCAAAATTGGCTGTTGCAGATGCAACAGCCTTAAAGAAGACAAAAATACTCCTGGCAGACTTTGGGCTGGCCTGGAGTGCCAACAAGACGGGGGTCCCTGCAGCTATGGAGCTGAACTTTGCCAAAACCAAGCACGAGAAGAAGATTAGCGCTGTATACAACAAATTGTGCAAGTTTACAGAAGCCTTTGCTGAACAAAGGCTTCATCTGGTTGTTTACCTGGGGCTCCTAATCTACTTTTGGATGGGCGCGTCTGTAGAGTACCTAGACGGGGTCCTTCTGGGAATTGACAAGGCCCAGCTTGCGCTGGACGGGAAGAAGGCCCCCCTGGATACAACTTGGTGGACCATGTAATCCAAGACGCCCTGGTCCTGGCTGGGATATACAGGTTTGTAGCCCCGCCTGAAAAGCTGCTGCTTCACTCCCACCTCACCATCCTTCCTTTTACCAGCAGGCGCAAATACTTTACTATGGGTGTATCTACTGTCCACTGTGTGGCAGTGGAGTTGTGCACCACCTCCATCACGGGGTGGGTACATACTGCCAAACCCATTATAGGTGCACTTAATTTTATCTCTATATCAATAAATATATTTATACTCTACTATATTTTTATATAAATAATTTTTCAAATAATATTTTATTAAACAAGTTTTGCAAAATATATCACAAAACAGGTTTCATAAAAGCATAAAATAATATGTTAATAAAATAAATTCTAACTTGTACATTTTACGTTTAATTTTCTAAAACTATTTTTATATTTATTTGACCAAAGTGATATTAATGCGTTTGCGTAATCCAGTATCAAGCGTTTGGGATACCATTAGACAACACAATAAAAAATGATTATAAATAAATAAATTACTAACCTTTATTGATTGTCCTACTGAATGTGATTGCGGGCGTGGAAACATCTAAATATAAAATGATAATTGATAAATCTTGAATAGCAAATAAGAGAATATAAAAAAAGTTGGACACACTAAGCCTTTAATTGATTGGCTGTTTGGCTAGGCACGCGGGGATGAACAAATCAGTGTGGCCATAGAATTTGGCCACGGTCTCAGCTGGGAGGGTATGGATCCCAGTCTGTAGCAAATCAAACAGGTCCTCGGTCCCTGTTGGGGTTCCTTGCTTGACAACTTGCTTGAGCCACCCAAAGATCTTCCTCAATGGGATTTAGGAAGGGCAAATAGGTGGGGAGGAAGAGAAGGCGCAAATTTGCCGTGGCCAATTGCTGGGGGCCCACTGCAATGCTGGTGTCAATTGATGGAAATTCTTCAAGAATATCTGCCACCTTGTGGAGACCAACATTGTCCAATACAATTACGTTGGTGAAGCCCAGGCTTGTGCGCCTCAGGTGCTCCTGGAACAATTGGAGAAATCATAGGAAAGTCTGGCTATTGTGGGAGCCTAGTATCATTTGGTAGAGCTCAACCCCCCTTTGGACCAAGGAGAGCCACCATTGAGTATGCTGTGGCGCAGATTGCAGCACGCTGAGCCATCCTGTCATTGGAGCCTTTGGGGACATATTCATACACATTACACATCAACAAGGCAAAAGCTGATTCTTCAATATAGTAAAATTTGACTGTCCCCTTGGATTTGAGGGTAGTGTATGCCTCAGAGTACTTTTTCTGGTTCTTAATATTGGCTGGGCTGTTCTGATTGTAGGGGGATACCCTAAGATTTTCCCAGGAAAAGCACATTCCCTTGACCAAATGATAATAGAAGGAAATCGAGGCCTCAATCCCAAAAGAAGACTTGACTATGGCCTGTATATTTGCCAGTTTAAGATGGCAATCTTGGGTTATTCACTGGCGGATTTCCCATTTGTGCTCCTTGTTGAGCATGGTTGAAACACGCAAGGATTTCTCTGCAGCAAGGACTCAGCCAGTATCAATGAACTTGTTGAAGGTCTTTGAGGCATACTTGGGATCCACCCCAACAAGAGCTGCAGCCGCCTTGTAATTGCCAGATTCCCGCATGAGCTGGAGAAGGATGATGCGCTTAATGTCAGGGATGTGCTTCTGGGCGGGCTTTTTATCAATGTGGATTGACTTGTTGGCATTGGGCACAGCACAGGGCATAGGTACCTTGGTATAGAAGGCTGCAAGCTTTTTTAACACCAGCTGTCACTAATTGGTTTGGTAGAACTGGGGCTCCTTGTCATCCTCCTGATTGCCATCACTGACGTAGGGCTTGTAGCTAGTATTAAGTACAGGCTTCACCTTCTCCAGCATGGCTGACAGGACCAACTCTTGCTGGTACATAACGTCAAACATATAAAAAGTAAGTTCTACCTCCTTGTTTCTAACTTTCTTTGTAGTGGTGACCTTGGTTGGCTTCTGGGTCAGCTTTGGGACCTGAGGGTTTATGCTCCGCACCCTAGCAGCTTGTGCTCCTTGAACCAGCTGTGTCAGTGCAGTGTCACTATGGAACTCTCCTCTCCTGTCTCCTCCTTGAGTAGGCACTTGGGTTGCAATAACTCTATTCCTTGACCCGCAGGGGTGACCGCAACTGCGGTGCACAACAGTTGTATTAGTACTCTGTTGTTGTGTTCCTTCCATTTTGAGAATTTAATAAAATATTAAATAAATTTCAATTAAGTTACTCCATAATTTTAATTTTTGCTTTTATCTGAATAAGGATATTTAATTAGAGTTTTTCCCACCTAATATCCTAATTATAGATTTTATATTTCTTAGTTAGTTGTTTTTGGTTTTACAACGCCCATTTTAGAATACTCAAAAAAAATCCACCCATTTTCCTAGATTTTACTGCCAAATTCAAACACCCAACACAATATTTTTAAAATTTATGTTTCAGATCTTGTGTCTTATTTTAGATACCTTGGTATCATTCATGATTACAATCCATTGCACACATTGCGTGAGTGATTTTGTTTACATAGTGAGTTGCTATTGTGTTTTGTTTTTGGATTGAGTTTTGACACTTTGCTTGGGTGTATTTTGTCACCAATTCACATAGTAAACATATGTACACCAAAAGTCAACTCACACAATTTTTTTTGTGAATCCATGTATTCTGGATTATATTTTGAATGGTTTTGCTTTGCGCGTGAGTACTTTGTTGCTGTGTTGACCCATTTTGCCCATTAACGCCAATAAACTCTGTTAACAGAGTGTATATTTTAACCTGGGAGTTGGATTTTGTTTGAATATGAAATCATTTTGTTTAAATCTGAAGTATTTTTGATTGTTGCCATAGCTTTTAAAACTACTGTATTTATAGCCCCTTGTTCCTAATGTTTTCATCTTCAGAATGGCTTTTGTTAAAAGCTTAAACTATTCTAAATCCAATTTCTTCTAAAATAAAACCAGCTTTAAAACTTAATTTCATGATAGCAATTGCTGGTGGGAACACTGTTTGGCGCAGGCAGAGGGACTGTCAGGACAGAAGATAATGCCTGCCATTGGATGAGAGCCAGCTTGATACCATAGGATAAGGAGCAACCAAGCAAAGACCAAGTACTGAAATTTAGAACCATGTAATCCAACAAGCCTGTAAGAGTAATATAGAGTAATCCAAACATTTGGGTGGAAGTGGAACCTCAGTGGCAACAATTTCTTGAAGGAGGTTAGGCTGCAGGGTTGGAGGTGGGGTCATTGGTACCAGGTATGCAGGCAGATAATTATATTTATCACAGAATAGTCTGGGTGGAACAGTGTACCACTTTCTTTCACAGCCAATTGTTTCTGTGACTCTAGTTCTTGTCAAGAGGTCAGAAAAGAGTATGTTTTTCAGAGTGAACTAGGAATAGGCTGGGTTTGGAGGGCACTTGGTAACATTTACTGGTTCAAAGGGTGCTCCAGGTGGACGGAATAACACAGGTAAGGGGTCTGTGGGATCAACAGTAGGAGTAGCAGGGGGTAAGGAATTACATTCCTTTAACAAAGTAAAACACTCAAGAACATTTAATTTTGATAAATAGGCCAAGAAAATAAGTGAAGAAATTGCCTTTTAAATGCAAAAATATATTCAACAATCAATAATCAATCAAATATAGAAAACAGGTTTAAAACATGATCAAAATTGATAAATAAACATATAATGGAATCACAGAGCAAAAGTAAAAGCAAATGTGGAATTTTAAATAATAGTATAAATTCTATTATAAAACAAGGAATCCAGAGCTCAATTGACTATGCCGGCAATGTTAAAAGCAATAAATCAGCAGTTAATGGCTCCAAAAGAGCAATTGCATTAAATCTAGCCAAACAGCAGGAATTTAAATGCAGAAATGAATCCCAGGAATGACCAGGGGTTCCCAACTACCAATAAGATAAAGAATATCAACCAATCCAAGGAAACACTCTACATCTAACCCAGGAAACCATTCCAACCCACAGTAAGGAACTTAACTGCAGTCCACCTGTAAAAACAAACATTACTTCTTCCTACATTGCAGGCTGCAGCTTGCTGAAGACTTGTAGGGCAATACTTCATCATCAACCCTTTCAGGAACCATTGGTAGCTACTATGTCCCTCCCCCACCTTCACTTCAGTATTTAAGCTGAATATCCCCTCCTGAGTAAATTGTTCCAACAATATTATTCCTTTCAAACACCCTCAATAAATTCTATATTTTTAAACTATAGCTGATTAGTAAATAATTGAGTTCATTACAAACAACATGAAGCTTCTCCTCCTTGTGTGGGGTTTTGGTGTGTTAATAGGATATAACCAGGAAAACATGAGCTTCAAAACTCCAGAACCAACTCCAACTGAAAAATACAAGGATTCCATCTGGCATCAATTTTTTCCATGCTGCCGCCATGTCCCTTATGTCAAAACTGCTTGCTTCCCTCCTATCATTCATCCCAAGGCACCTTGATTGGTCTTGGGATACCCCAGCATATATTACTTGGTAAATCAATTCACTCCCTTCTTGAGGAGATTTAGATTATTAGGCCACTTACTTCATATGTTAATTATTGGAATTCCAGTAGGATCCACCTTAGTCAAGTTTAATTTGGGAGCGCTTCTTCTTTCTATTGGGGAGAAGCTCCCAAATGAGTGGATCCCTGACAGGGGGCCTGTGTGTCTGGGGGACTTGAATGAAGATGGAAAAATACTAAAACTAGATAAGGTAGAATTTGTATGAACCAAAGCTACATTTAAACTTTATTATCAGAATGACAATACCTTTGTTCTCATCATAGAAGGGGTTTTATACTATTAAAATTTGTGTCTTCAAAGTTTACAGGCTTTAGGTCTGCAGGCATTCTTTTAACTGGACTTTGGCCCTTTGGGAGGCTTTACAGGTGGCTAATTATGGGTTGGCTGGTGCTGGAGAATAGAAGTGGCAACAATCTATTTCTCCATCTCTATTCCCTTTATCATGCAGCCTGGCCAAATACACCATTGATTTGGTACTGAGGACTGATGTTGAATGGTGTTCATTGGAGGGTTTATTTTTAAGTTCAGTCTTAACCTCCCTTTGGAAAGCGGCTACCTCAGCAAAGGTTTGGATCTTCAGCGGTACACATTCTACTGGGGTCAACACTCTTTTCAAGAAATCTCCTTAATCTTGCGGGAAGTCAGAAAACAATCTTTGAATTTGAGAGCAAAAAAACACAGGCGGCTGGCCCCTTGGCCCTCTTGGATAGCAGCCTGTACTTTCTGGGGACCAGGGTTCAATTATTGGATTTAAATCATGTTCAATATTATAATCAAAATATCTTTCATGGCACTTACTCTCTCAAAAACCTAAAGCATTGCATTGATGCTTTTTGACCATTATTTAAGCTTTGAGCTCCTAACCAATATTAATCATTATTAAACCTGCCTCCAACTCAACCAACTATTACAGTATTTATTGTTTCAAAACTCTTCAAATATTTCACAGATCCACCACATTTCAAACAGGAAGTTAAATTTCCACCACTGGAACTAATCAAAGCGCTAAGACTTTGCCCTCCAAAGCACCAAAATTTCTTGTTTTAGAACAAAACTTCCCTGCGTTCAAAACCACCAAATTACATAGTAAGTTAATATGTAAGTTGCTGTTAGCAGACATTATTAAAATTTACTTTGTTTTTGATCTCATAGCAAAATCAAGGAGAAATGCCTCACCAAAACAGTTTTATTCTGCTCTTGTAGCAAAATCCTTCCAAGAATTGGTTCAGCTTGTCTTCAGCATTTCCCCAGAGCGTTTATGCATATAATAATTGCCAAGCATACTTGCTTACCTATTGAGTACATTCCTTAGCACTAGTGGTGTCCTCCTAACTAGGCCTTCTAGAGACAAGCACACACATACTAACTCCTCTTTTTTACCCAAGTGGTTAGCCTGGGATTTCCTATGCAAAGCAATCAGCTTGACTTCCTAAACACCCCAAATCATTAAGTTGAGAAGTTGCTTCTCTAAACATCTAACCCAATGATGGGTTTAGGCACACTATGCTTGCATAGTAGCAGTATACCCCATTAAAGCTACCCATAAGACATAGACAGAGAAACCTAATCCTTGTGCTTGTGAAACTCAACTCTGTTATTTCCCTAGTTGGTCTCAGGATTTCATTACCACATGACATATCTATCCTAGGGCACATCTTTACCCCTACATGGTACTATTAGGTGTCCCTCCTACCAACACCCAAAAGGCATAAAAAGCCAGCTGTTGTAGCTGGGCAACAAGAAAATATCACCAATCCTTGTGATTAGGCAGCTTAACCTTAATTCAGCCAATATCAGCCCACCCCTACAAAATAGCCTCCATTGTGTTCATTACAAACAGTTATATCCTTATTAAGGGTTGCTGGATGTTGTTAGAAATTGAATTATAAACGGGCACAGAATAATGTGGGTTAGATATGTGACTTTTACAATCCATAAATGGGGGTGGCAGCAGAACTCTTCTCAACCATTGCCCTATAATAGAGTGATCAACCTTTAATATCTCAAGGGATTCAAGTTGATGATATCCCATAGATGGGTCTCGTCCAAGCCCATTTTTAGCACTAGTCAAGCTCAAAGAGCTGGTATACTAATTTTAAAGCTGATGGATCTTTGGGGCACATCTACTGTTGGTAGATTTGAACCCCTCAAAATCAGGGAGCTGATGCAATGGTTCCCTGTTTAAGTTTATCAAATGATATTTTACTAACATTGCCGGATCAGCTTAATAATGACTTGGTTTACCAAATGTTCTTCATGTCTTTTATATAAAAAGTACACTTCTTTTTAAACTATAAGAATTCTTATTATTAAATAACCTTTTCCCTTGCCTATATTCTTTACAATCGCCATGCCTTAGCCCAAGTTCGTTCTTTACCATAAGTTTATATCTCTTAGTCGATCACGAGGAGTCGCTTGAGGCAGGTCTAACTCAAATTGCTGCCTCAACGCAGGCCTTCATATAATTTTTGGCAGGCCTATAATCAGCTATTCTAAATCCGAATCTAACCAGGGGATCAGAAGTAGCCAGACCAAGTGCTTGTTTGATGGGCAAGCTAATTTATAAAATCGGTAAATACGTTCCAAGCTGCTTTCAAGCCAACGGGGTTGGAGCTGGGGCGGTTGGAAATTCTATGTAGGCTCTCGGCAGCAGGGTTAAGCCTTTCTTAATATGCTATTTTCCTTATTTTGCATACAAATTTAGTCCGTTTTAAAGGTTGTACGGAACCCAAAAAAGAAAATGAAGCCATATGTGTGCATTGGTAGGGCATGGGGATAGGATAGTTTTCCGAAGAATATTGTGTCATATACAATGTTTCCGATGTATAACATTTAATTTAAATCCAGTATTCAAAAAAGAGGATCGGGTTAGATCAATTTAAACCCTGCTGCTAAAAGGTTGATGGAGTAAGCTTAAGATCAACTTTAGCTTTTAGGGTGATCATGCTGCATCCTTTTTTGCAACCACTTCAACAATTCTGAGGAGCAAAGAGCAGACTCTCTTAAAAACGGAGTAGGAACTAAGCTGCAGCAGCAAGGATTTAGCACTGTGGATGATCTTTTGGTAGAATTGTGGTTCCTTCCTGGATAAGTGGCTATACCGAATCAGGAATATGATGGCTTTGCTGAGGTTTACAACATCTCGTCTTGCGTATGGCGCATTTCCCAAGCTTTTTTCAAGATGAATGATCTTCACTAAATTATCAAAAGTCTTCTCAATCTGTTCAGAGTTGGAACTGAACACTGGCTTTGACAAAGGGGGAAGACGAGGATTCGAGTTGAGGTGGAAGGAAAGCACTAAGGTATCGTTGTACAAATAGCGATATTTAAGCTCTAAATTGGACTTGGTGACGTTACAAGCCTCCAGGAGTATTTGGTGATCGTTTAAGGACAACAATCTGATTTGATACTTTATCAGCTCCAACTCTTTCAAAGCATCAATAAATATATCCCTGATACAAATTTGGAGGCTTGCTAGCTGACAACCTAACTCTCTGGTGGATCCAATGCCGTTTATGATGTCACGGCGTACCTCTAAGAGGCTTATAAGGAAGCATGAAGCCTGGTAGTGACAGTCACTGACAACACTCACAGAATGTGATTGTAATTTATCCAACATTGCCTCTAGCTCATACTTGGAGCTGATGCCAATAAGAAAGTTGCTGCCCAGGTCGAAAGAATGCTTCTTTGAAAGAGATCTTTGGTTGGGTTGTGAGGGAACAAATATAATAAATTCCGATCCCAAAAACCACATGCTCCTGCAATTGTAGTATAAGATATCTACGTATGCCATCTCACGCTCTTTGGAAAGGAAAGGAAACCTTGTTGATCGTTTTTTGTGAAGACCTAAACAGAGTGCACAAATAAGTGCGCGACTGTAACACAACCATGCTAATTTTGAAGCCCAATCGACATGATTGAGACCATGTAAAATCACAAGAAAGAGTTGGATCATATCCAAGGATACCTTGTTTAAGCTTTTTTTAAATCCATGCTGTAACTTATACAGCAATAGCTGTTGGAGATCTCGTGTCACGCTTTCTTTAGGAAGGTAAGTCATTCCTGAGGTCCATATTGCCAGCTTAAGGAGGTTACTTCTCGGGATCAACTCAAAGGTTTGTGGATCGAATAAAGGAAAACCTGAATTGACATATTTAAAGTAGGCCTGGGTTGCCATTGTCAAATAGGGTAGAATCATTTTGTTTGGTTTCGAGGGAACAACAAGTTTGGCGGCAGGAGAAGCCCGAGCGTTTTTCATGTAAGGAGCAATATCAGAGAAGGTTTTTAAAAGTGTTTTTGATTCATCATTAAAACTATTCCCCAATGAATGAAAGCTGAGCATGGTAACTAGGAATGCTGTCAGATTCTTGTATGGCATGGCGTTCATCTTGATTAAAATGTGACGCAAACTCTTTTCGAGAGGCTTGGTAGGACTGGCAAGCATTGTAAGCTTTTTGGGAGAAGAACGCTTGATGAGATCTGACCCAGAAATCTGAAAGACAATTGTCGCCTTCTCAAACATGGGTTCCTTCTTTCGTGGGGTCCTCTTGATTAAACGAAGGTAAGTACACGGTTCTTTACGGAGGGTACATTGGCCGCAATATGGCAGCTGTCGACTACATTTGACACGGCGTCTGTTGCACTGATCACATGTTTGGTTTGAAAGGTCGTTTGGTATCATATTGCACCAAAAAATAGATTTGATATTGATAGGATTTTACCTTTGTACCATTCGTTGCTTTGTCCTTGTTGATTGAAGTAGTATGAACTATTTTTCCATCAAGAGCATCTATGAATCCTAGCTCCACTCCAAAAACCTGCATAAATTTCATTAATGTACCGCCCCTTCACGTGCTTATCTTCCACACGGATGCTTAGAATAATTATTCATGCTAATCTTTATTATCTGTCGATCTTATATAAGCTCTTTACCAAGGCATGGCCAACCAATCAAGAAGCTCGAGTACATCCACATTTGAAATTATTCTTTGTAGATCAAACTCTTTGCAATTAAGCTGATACTTGAGTTTTAAATATATATTATTTAAAGTGGTGGATTGTTTTATGAAGTTCTGTTTCAGAACAATAAAAGATTAAGTTACTTGTCTCAAGTTTCAAAGCCGCTATTGAGAAAGCTCAGTATTAGCCACTATGTTCATATTGAAAAAGTTGCTTCCTTCGCGGTTAAATAAGTAGTCAAGTATTTAGCACATTGAAGGACCACATTTTTTTTCAAGCCTGTTTAAATTCCAGGCAAGAGTTTGGTGTGGATTAAAGAAATATAGTTTACAGGTTAAGTCATTAGTTTATTCGGGAGCATGGGACCGTTGTTTGTGATACATTGATTTATTTTGGCAATTAAAATTTGCGCATTGTTATTAACTTCTAATTACTTGAATAAAGCTGATGGCTAGTGTAGATCAAACTCTAAACTCTTGGACCATCAAGATAATTAAAGTGTTACAAAATGAATTATAGACAGAAAACAGTCAGATACTAACAAGTGTAAATTCTCCAAACTCAATGTACATCTTTATAAAAATATCGAAAGAAACTTTTGGAATATTTACACGAACTCGACGAATATTTTGATGCAATAAACCCGAGGGGACACTAAAGGCACCTTCCTAATATAGTGATTTAGCTGTAGAGATTGATTTTTCTGCTTAATCAAAGCGGTAGATTTTACGTTTCATGCGCTTATTGTAATCGGCGCTTTATTTTTAATCAAGACAAATAAAATATCTGAAACTATAAGGAATTTAGCTACGGTCGCATGCTAATTTAGAATGGGTATTTAAAACACAAGGGTTAATTTCTGTCTAATTCAACAGTTTATTTTTATTTTAGCACGTTTTGTACTATTTCGGCTAATGAGGAGCAACTTCTGGTGTAGTGGGGAACTGCAGAAAAGCCCAAAATCAATGCAAGGGACCAAAGAACAGTTTATTTGATTCAAGGCAATCCACTTTTATAGTGGTTCAGTAGCGCTAACTGCTTCGGTCAAATTCATCAAAATTACCATTAACGCTATCACACTCCCCTGCTAAACTAAGCGTGGTAGAGTTTAAGGCGGCTTCCATTGACTGGTTGGGAGAAGCAGACACCTTTGCTGTCTTCAAGGTAGTAGTTAAAGTTGGACCCTACTCGGTAAACTTGGAACGGGCCTGACCACTTGGTCTTGAACTTGGTGGAATGGAAGTTACCAAGTTCAGTCTTCATCTTGAGAACCCATTGACCAGTCTTGAAGATGGGGATGTGGTGTGGGATATTTGCTTTGGATCCTCTGACCTTAAGGGCTCTAGCCACTAGGTTTGCCTCTGCCTTAGCCCGTACATTGTCTCTGTGCTCCCAAGCCGTGAGGTAGTTGGGCAGTAGGGGCTTCTTGACTGTAGGTGGTTTGACTCCGTAGATGACCTCAAATGGGGTGACTTTGGTTACTGCATGTACTTTGGTGCGGTAGTTCCATAGGGCGGCAGTTAGGGCATCCTCTCATAGAGATGATTGATACTTGGTGCATTTCTCCAGTGTTTCAACTAAGGTCTTGTTAAACCTCTGTCAGTCCATTGCAGCGGGGGTTATAGGCAGTAGCAAATCTTTGGGTGATAGTAACTTTCTTCATGAGGCCAGATATTAGCTGGTTTCAGAAATGGGATCCTTGGTCAGAGAGTAGAGTTGTGGGTGGGCCAAACTGGGTGATTATCTCCTTGTAGATAAACTTGGCGGTAGATAGGGTGGAGTTATCAGGGCAGGCAACAGCTACAGGTCAGCAGGAGTAGTACTCTGTGGCTACTAGGATGTACTTGTTCTCATGCTTGGAAAGTGGTATGGGTCCCAGGAAATCAATGTCCCATAATTTGAAGATATTGGACACCACAATGGGTATAATTGGTTTGGAATGGGCTGAATTCTTGCTGCAGCGCTGACAGATCTTGCTTATCTGCAGATGATTCACTGTATCTACATACATTCCAGGCCACCAGTAGGTAGCCTTGAGTCTATATAATGTGGCATCCTGCCAATTTGGCCTGCACCCTCATGAGCTTCTTTGAGTATTGTAGCTCTGTCAGCAATCTTGGGTACCAGCCAAAAGCTACCATCCACTTTTTTAAAAATGGAGTCATTGATAATGGTAAAGTTGGTGCAGTCTTGGATAAACTGCTTGACCTCAGCAAGTGATTGAGGTGTGACCTTGCTGAGGCCAACTCCCTGAATTGCTGGAGGTTGCTCTTGTAGGAAGAAATCTCAGACAAGAGAGAGAACTGTCTGGATAGCCCATCAGCAACAACATTTTCCTTACCTGGTACATGCTTAATGTCAAGGTTGTACTCAAGTAAATCAAGGAACCGGCAAATACGCCTACTGTTTGCACCCAGGTCATCAGCAATAAACCGTACAGCAAGGTTGTCAGTGTGGATGGTGAGTGGGTGACCCAGGATGTAATATCAGAATTTCTCAAGGGCACAGACCACAGCCAAAACCTCCTTGTCATGAATGCCATAGTTGTACTCAGCCATAAGAAACTCCTTCATAATGAATTCAATAGGTCTAAACACGCTATCAGATTCCTAGCACAGTACAGCACCAATCACATCTTTGCATGCATCAGAGAAGTTGTGAAACATTTTGGTGAATTTGGGGTAGACACAGACCATATCAGATGACACAGTAGCCTTCAGTTGCCTAAACACATCTTCTCCTCAGGCCCCCAACTAAACTCTTGTTTCTTGTGCGCGAGATTGAAGAGGGGGGCAGCCATATTACTATAATTAGGTATGAACTGCTTGGAATACCCAACCAGGCCCAAGAAGGACAGGACTTGACTGGCATTGGTAGGGGTGGTCCATGCAGATATAGAAGTGACCTTGTCAGGGTCAGGATGCTTGCCATTGGTATCAACAATGTGGCCAAGGAGCTTCAGCTCTTGTACAGCCAGGATGGTATTCTCAGCATTGACACTAAGACTAGCATTCCTGATGTGGTCAAGGCAGATACAGAGGTGCGCCAAGTGTTCCTCAAAAGTCTTTGAGTAAATGGTAATGTTGTCCAAGTACACGGTGACAAAATTCCTAATCAACCCATTGAAGACTTGGCTCATGATGTGTTGGAAAGTTTGTGGTGCACCCTTAAGATCAAAAGGCATGCAGGTGTATTTGTACTGACCCCACTTGGTTACAAATGCAGCCTTGGGTTGGTCTTCAGGGCAGAAAAAAATATGACAGGAGCCACTGAATAGATCAATGTTGGAAAACCACAGAGCGCCACCAAACAAAGCAAGGATGCCAGATATAAAATAAGAGGGTAGTTGTTGCTTATGGTCACCTTGTTAAAGGGGATGTAATTGACACACATTTGCTGTTTATCCCCTTTCTTGGGCACAACAACCAAGGGGGAGGACCATGATGACTTGCTAGGCTTAATGAGGCCTTGTTTCAGAAGCCTCTGGATTTCAGACTTGACAAATCTCTCCTTGGAATGGGGCAGTTGATAGAATCTGGAGGCTATAGGGAGGGCATCTCCAGTGTCAATTTTGTGCTCCAACCCTGATGCCTCAGGTAGGTTGTCAGAGTCCTCTACTATATTTGTAGAAAACCTGTCAACCACAGAAGCCAGCTGCACTCTTTGGTCTGGGGACAGCCAAGGATTATCATGGATAGATCTGGGCACAGGCTCACATAAGAATTCCTCAGCGTGAGAACTATCAAAAGAGACACTAAGTGGGAATTCCTTGCCACTGCATTCCACGGTCCAACAATTGTTGGTGTATATTGTTATGACTCCTAAATTGCTCATGGTCTTCCGGCCAATAAGCAGTGTATATTGCTTATGGTCAAAAACAGCTGCCTCTATGGCCATCCAGATGCCTCCAAGCCACAGTGTAGGATGTACAGCGGTGCCCATGCTGAAGCTCTCGCAACTGTCAGCCATGAAAAACACTGTATTGGAGGGGGCTACCATCACATCAGGGAGCATCTTCAGAAAGGGGTGCAAAATAATATAGCTATAGGAGCCACCATCAAGGATCATAGAGGGTTGCACACCATTGATGGTCCCTTTGGCCCTGGGTGCCCCTTTACAGGTGTCAAAACAGCAGGCTTGACCCACCAGCAAGGTTCCAAGTAAGCGGGTTTGTGATCCGCAACCTGATTACACGGCCACTCAAAGCCAGACTAAGAAGTCAACTTGAATTGCCAAATCCAACAACATGAAAAAGTGCTGATCCCCTATGGTGGATACCTTGTTTTGGTGCTTAGCTCATTACCAGGATCAAGCCATCCCCTTCACCATCCAACTGTGTGATCAACACTATCATGTTCCTGTTACCCATATTTCACACCAACTATATAATAATTATCTCCCAATAAAGAATATTATCTAGTTTCTAAATATTTCCCCCTTGTTTTCTTCTAAAACAGCACAGTTATGACATTGGTAGCAGAAACAGGTTCTCCATCCTACTGCATCTTGTAAAATTCCACCTGTTACCCGTACTTGCTGCGGCCAACAAATCTTTGACAGAATCATGTCTGGCCTCCCACTGGACTGGAATCTTTACACCCCTGGTACTGAGATCCCTGATGGGTTTGTCCTGTACCAGAACACGGTGATACCACTACCCGCCTTCAACGCCATGTCTGCACAAGGGTTCTTCCAGACGGCCGCCACCATCCCGCAACCAACTGACAAAAACACCATGCTTGCCTATGTTGCCCAAAGACTACAAAGCACTGCCTTGGAACCTTTCTCCAGGGCCAACAAAAACAACACTGCCACATGGATCCAGTCTACTCAGAGCAAGCTGGCCCAGATAGAATGCCCACAGCAATTTTGAATTGTGGAAATTTCCATCCAACTGACCCACAACGCTGGCACCTGGTGCAACAAGTGGCACAAAGAACACACCAAGAAGAACTGGGATATCTTCAAACAAGACTTCTTGGCAAGGTTTGTGCTTAAGGACACTGCGCTCATGATCATACGTCAAGTAAAGAACTTAACCCAGATGGGCACTGTGAAAGAACTCACCCGCTCCTACAAGGAACTCCAACTATGCACACCCTCTGACATGGCCTTTGACACCCCAGCCACACACCTCATGTACTATGACGCCCTCAAATTGCATGTAATGAGGCATGTGAACCTGGACCAGGTGACTAATCTACAGAGCCTGTATTGTAAGGCGGAAAAAGCAGAACAAACATCCAACACTCTCCATAAGGCGCAAACTGGAAAACAAGAAAGACCCAATGATTCTCACACAGGCGGGTGTTTCACTTGACCACCCCCAGGAAACAACGTGAACAACACCAATCATAAACCCACAGGCTCAAATGGACATGGAAGTGGGAACAATGGCCAGTCAAATTGTACCCATTTCCGTATCACTGCCACACAAGGCAATCAAGATGAGGGAAAAGCCTGGGGAGAGCATTAAGCAAGCCAAGCTCTCCCCACACAACTCCTGACTCTCCCAATGATGAGTACCAACTTGAGGACGTGGACCAATGTCCAATGATCCAAGTACCCTCAGAGGACCCGGTTGTCAGGGTAGGTTCCATCATGCCGGGTATTAGTATTATCTGCCCAGTAAGAAGGCTCAAAAAGCCAGAAAGCCTTTATCAAAATTGACCAAGTTAATGGATTTAAATCAAATGGTTGATAAAAAAGGGTTATGGCTGCTCCAGTCTGTCAGCTGAAACCGGTTCCCCCTTGCAAATTGACATTGATAAATGTCGTGACTAACAGCATTCACCATGTTTCA
Source organism: Entomophthora muscae (assembly GCA_014839935.2). Taxonomy (NCBI): domain Eukaryota; kingdom Fungi; phylum Entomophthoromycota; class Entomophthoromycetes; order Entomophthorales; family Entomophthoraceae; genus Entomophthora; species Entomophthora muscae. The sequence goes on along the minus strand of QTSX02007125.1, from coordinate 548,506 downwards.
ATTTTGCCTTTGTTGGGCCATTTTGAAGACAAATCTCTTGCTTTTGCTTTTGACTCTCAAAATGAACTGGCTTCTGCTTCAGGAAATATGATTGTTTGGTTTCTTGACTCTGCGCAACTCACTTGCCCCACTCATGCTTGTGGCAAGTGATCCTACCGTCCTGGTAGTGTTTTGTGGTAATCTCAACCACTATATATTCCATTTCACATTCACTAATAAAAATTAAGTTCTATTCACATTTTTGTCTTTGTGTCTTCTGTACATCCGCGCCTCTCTCTAGCCACGCCTAGTAGAGATTATTCATCCAGGGCCGCAAGGTAAACACATTTGCCTTCCCTGTCATATAACTGAGACTTAGTACAAATCCAATCCTAAGGTTAGGATTTCCTGCCGTGTGTCTGTGCCACGTCTCAGAACACAAAAAAATGGTGCTCACTACAGAGGCTGTAAGCCCCTTGGTTATCCCTTTTGCATCTACGTTTGCAGGTCCCTTGCCCCTGCCTATTTGGGAGTCAACCTTGCCTGAAATTACCAGCCCTCCTATTGAGGAAGACGTTGCTGACCCGCCTATTGTCCCTACTGTACTGAACCTTGGGAATGGTCCCCGCTTAGTTGCTTACCCTATGTGTACCCCTGACTTGGAACAAGTCATGGCAGTAACCCTTGGGATAGCTTAGGACGGGGCCATCCCTTGCCTTCAGCTACAGTTTAGACGTGCCAAATACTATGAGTTAATTCTGGTCCCTCAGTTTCCACAACATCTCCTCTCAGCGGCTGGCTCCGCTGATCATCTGCTGTCATCCTTTGTACAGCCTGCCTTGGCCCACCACCAGATGGTGTTGGGACTCCACGTTCAAGAAATCTTGTCTCTACAAGCAGCTGTTACCCATCATTGGGACCAGTTTGCCGCCTACCAACAATGGATTCATTCCCTGTTCTCCCTGATATCTGACAATCAGCGTGATTTGGTCACCTCTCAAACACGTTTAGTCAATTCCATCAAGCAAATGCGCCAGTTCATCCCTGAGTACCTTAGGGAGCAACTACATGAGTTTCACCAGTTAGAACAACCCTGGCAAACTCAAGTAGACTCCACCCTAAACACTTATCTCACCAACTTCAAACACCTAGTGCAACAGCTCAATGCATTCAGTGCCTATTCCTTTGAGCAATTGCAACAGGTAGCTGACCTTGCTGCCCAAGGTCTAAATGAACTCAGTGCAGAATTTGATCAAGAGAGAGCTACCACTGCCGCAGCTATTGCCAAACTTCAGAGTCAGGTGAATGAGCTGTCCACTCCCAAACCTGATGTTCCACCTTCTCCTCCTGCTGATGATCTGGTGGACAGGGAGCAGAAAATCTGGGAAGGCATCTAGGAATTACATGCTTCCACTCATAGAGAAGGACGTCCTACTGAAATGCCTCAACCTGATCCCCAGGTTCTTGCTCTGACTGCTCAGGTTGCTGAACTACAGCAAGAAGCTGCTGCTTTACGTGAGGTAGTGACGACCGCTGCTAGCCCACTTGGGGTTAACAAGGAGGATGGCTGTTGTCCTGGCTTGGTGGGGGCTCCTCAAATCCACTGTGCCAGAGAGTTGATTGCCCTGGCTAATGAGGTGGATCATTTAAAACAAGACCAGACTGAGTTGGACAGGGACATACAGGAGATGAGTGAGTTGATTGATTTGGTAAACAACAGATTTGCCCCTTGCCTATTGGTGGGCCATCCCTTACTTTGCGACTGGCTGAGCTCTCCACAGTTGTCACTACCCAAGGACAACACCTAGATGTTACTGAACAACAGACCACTCTAGCCAACACTACGGGTGCCAGAACTACCAAGACTCTGACGACCCTTGAAGAAAGTGTTTGACAACTGTGGGCTAGACAACCCCCCTCCAAATCTGAAGCTGAGTTCTCCCCGCGCATAAATGTACTCAATAGCAGCAATGGTGATCCAGCTCCCAAGGCACACCTCAAACCTACTTTTAAGCAAGTCTTTGATCCCAAAACCTCGACTATTGCAGCTTTCTTAACTATTTACAAGACTGCTATGAGACAAGCCTCAGATGAAGTTAAGAAAGAACATATTTTGACTTGCCTACACCCAACCTGTTAAGAGGTAGTTGTACCAGAGCTGCCCTCCATCAAGACCTGGGAGGACATGAAACAGCTCTTATTGACAAGTTTGGTGGTGATCTTATCCTGGAGGTGAAAAAGGATGCTTTCATGCACATATCCTTCAAGCCCAAACAGACATTAGCTGAATTTGCTGACAGATTTTATATGGAGGGACAACAGTTAATAACAAGCAGACAATTGACGGCGCAGGAAGCATATATGGCCTGCGCCCAAGCCCTCAAGGTAAATCAACTCCTATGCCTTCATTTCAAGGCCCACAAGGCTATACTGTCCTCAATGAAAAGTATAAAGACCCTGCTCTAAGATATGCATCTTACCCATTCTGGGGCAGTTGTTCAGGAAAGTTGTGCCGCTTCCAACTCTGGCTCCTCTTCTCGCGGCCCTTGTATCCTCACTATGAACTCCAAAAAATCCTCCTTGACGTCAAGGTTGCCACAACTGCGGTTAGATAGGCCACCACTTGCGTCTGCACCAATCCGCGGGTTGAAGGAGCTGATCCCAAGGATCAGTCGGGAAAAGAACAGTCAACCTAGAGGTGGAGACGCTCTCAGTTGACAATTCTTCCCAGTCTCCTCCTACACCCCCGCCTGCTACTGACTCTGAGCCTGTTGATGATGAAGCTCCTCCTATCCTCCTCCTGTTCCATGACATTTATGACAATTCTGATGTGGATGAATCTGATGTTGAAGACCATGAGGCATACGGGTATTCTGTTCTTGCCGTCCCTGAGACTATTGCAGTTCCCTACAAGCTACAATCTGGGAAGACTATAACTACCACCAAGCCCATGTCTGAGGCCAAAGCAGTTGTCTCCTGCCCCTATCTTACTCAGGAAAAACGGTCCCCTGTATTAGTGGAATCATCAGAGGAAGCCACTGAAGTTGCAGACGCCGTTTTCAAGAATGTATCTATCTCACTCCCTCTCCAAACTGTATATAAGGAGTTTCTGGGACTACAATGCATGATTGAGAAATGGGACAAGGAACTAGCTGAGGCACAGGATATCTTGGCTGTTCTGCCACCCTTTGGACGCACCACCACCCAAGTAGAGGTATCTATTCAAAAAGTCAAGATCAAAGCTGTCCTGGACACTGGTTCTCCTGTCAACTAAGTTCTTCTAAACTGGTGAAGAAACTTAAGTTGGCCCCCAACCTCAACTACCTTCAATCCTATGGCACCGCTGGTCTCTCCATGAGCCACGCCATTGGCACGTACTCCACCTTGCCAATGCAATTTGGTAAACTCCTGTTGGCTGCGCCAGCTGTTGTTCTAGAAAATGGGATCTATGACCTTTTGGTTGGTACCCAGTTCCTTCAGGAATATAATGGGATCATCAACCTAAAGGATGGTTATCTCTCTATCCTAGGGTACAAAGTCCCTCTGATCTTTGAGGAGCCAATCAAATTTCCTGGTAAACGTTTGAAGACATGTACTCTGGAGTACCCCACTGGAGTTTTCACCCTGAAATACCAAACCCATTCCACCAACATGAAGTGTCCTCCCATGGCTTGTCCTGCAACTGAGGGAATCCCTCTCATGGCCACATCTGCTATCACCATCCCCCAGGCTCTCAGGCTATCATAGACTCCCAGATATCATATGAACTACCTGAACGGAATTTATTAGAGCTGTACTCCCCTCCTTTGCTGGGGCGCAACAAGCCTTACCTTTGTCCTGGAATTCTGGACGTTTCCCACAAGGATCCTGTTCAATTACTAGTTGCCAACCTTACCGCGCTTCCTATGACTGTATCCAGAGGACAGGTTGTTGGTTACAGAAAGTTGTTAAATGCTCCTGACGTCTTGTCTCTTCACCCTTTTGGAATGTTTCAATACTTTAACCTACCCAAAGACGAGCCTCAAGTCCTATCTCTGTTCACTGCCCAAGACTTCCCTCAGCTGTCCCTGGTTCAACAGAAAGAGGTGCTTGATTTACTAGACCAGTTCTCAGACATCTTTGCTAAAGATAGTAATAATTATGGGCTAGAAAAAGGTGTGATTCATCAGATTGACACAGGAGATGCTCCCCTCTTTTGTGCCAAGCCATACCAACACAGCCAAGTGGAAGATGCACAGGTTTCTAAGGAGCTCAAACAACTTCTGGATGCTGGACTGCTAGCACCCTCTCAAAGTCCCTGGGCTTCCCCTCTGCTCATCTTAAAGAAAAAAGATGGAGGACACCGGATTGTGATGGACTATTGAAGGTTGAACTCTCTAACCAAGAAAGATTCCTATCCCTTACTGCGCATTGACGACGCTCTTTGATGCCTTGGAGGTTCTAAGTTTTTCTCTGCCATGGACTTGGCGTCTGGCTACTGGAAAGTTGACCTCTCTCCTGAAGACTATCAGAAGGCTGCACTAATTACATCAGAAGGATTGTTTGAACCTACCTGCATGCTGCAAGGGCTCTGTAATGCCCCGGCAACTTTCCATAGGGCCATGGATTCCATCCTGCGTGATATGAAGTTGTCGTGTGTCTTTGTCTACCTAGATGATATAACAGTCTTCAGCGCAACTTTCAGAGATCACCTAGCCCATCTTAAAGAGGTGTTCATAAAGATCCAAGAAGCTGGCCTCAAATTAAAGCCCTCTAAGTGTGCTTTCTTCAAAGAGCGCCTTGAATTCCTAGGCCATGAAGTAACCCAAACGGGAATTTGTCCAATGACCAAGAAGGTTGAAGCCATTGACAAAATGCTTCTGCCCACCAACCTCTGAGAAGTACAAGTCTTTCTGGGCATGATGGGTTCTATACACAGTTCATCCCTGATTTTGCTGATACTAGCAAACCCCTGGTCCAACTATTGTGTAATGTCCCTTTCAAATGGACCGCCAGCCAACAACAAGTCCTTGAGACTCTGAAGCAGAAACTCAAAGAAGCACCCATTTTAGTGTACCCTGATTACAATAAGGAATTAATCTTGTATACTGATGCTAGTGACCTTGCTATTGGGGCTATCTTGGCTCAGCTCAACAATGAAGGTGTGGAACACCCTGTAGCCTATACTTCCCATGTGCTGAATAAGCATGAAAAGAATTATAGTGTTATAGAGAAGGAGTGCCTTGCTGTGCTGCATGCAGTCAAACAATTCCGCCTTACGTGTATGATACCCGTTTCACTGTCGTCACTGACCACACTTTGCTCAAATGGTTTCAACAACTTAAGGAGCCTGAAGGACGCTTAGCCAGATGGGCTCTCCGCCTGCAAGGCTATGACTTCACTGTGCTCCATTGCCCCAGGATTCAACATCAGAACACTGATGGGTTGTCCCAAATGCCCATCCTTGCCCTACATCCTGCTGAGGCAGACCACCTGTACGAGCTAATTGGCTACCCTTCTTCCTGGGAAAGTGAGACTGAAGAGGTTTGACTTGCCCTGTCTAAATTATCTGAAGACACCCTCATACGTGATAACCAACTCTTCAAGAAGGTGCGGGGTCAATACCTGGCATATGTGCGCCCCAGTCTTTGCCTCTCTTTAGTGTTGCAAGCTCATAAAGAAACTGGCCATGTAGGCATTTCCAAGACCTTTGACTGGCTTTAGAAGAATTAATTCTGGGGGAACCTTTGCCTGTTGATCCCTGATGTTATAGCTAGTTGCCATGACTGCCAACTCCAGAGGCCCCGAGCTGCCTCTCACAAATTCAAATTGGTCCCCCCTCAACATGCCTTTCACACTGTCAGCATTGATGCTGTAGGTCCTCTCCCCCCACTCATGCTCCGGATGCTGCTTTATCCTGATTGCCGTTGACCACTTCAGCAAGTGAGTAGAAGCTTGCCCTACTAAAGACATCACTGCTAAGAATACTGCTGCCTTCCTGCTGCTGGATGTTTTCTACCGCCATGGCTGTCCTCAAGTGCTGTTATCAGACAACGGAACCAACTTCAATGCCAAACTTGTAACTTCTGTTGTTGAAGCTCTAGGAACTCACCAGTCTTTCTCTGCCCCCTATAATTCTTCCATTAATGGAGCAATTGAGCGTGCCAACTTGACACTGGTTTCTATCATGAGGAAACTCACCTACTCTGACGCTGCCAATTGGGATCTATACTTACCTGCTGCACTCTTTGCCTATTGTCTGAGCAAGCATTGGGTCACAGGGTACTTCCCCTTTGCCATGTTGTATGGGCGTGAAGCCACCACTCTGTTGCTATTTGGGGTTCCCTTACTCTCCTCTGATAAGGCCATGAACCCTGACAACCACATCAAAGACTTAGTCAATCACATCATTGATATACAGGCCACTACCTACACTTCCGCATATAAGACTAAGATGCTCAAGCTCTCTCCTGACAATGCAGGGCGCTCCCCCTTGCCTGAGTTTGATGTTGGTGACCATGTCCTATGCTATCAACACCATGTGGGTGGGCGCGCGCACAAACTGGACTCCCTGTGGATTGGTCCTTTAGAGGTGACTTTCAAGCAAGGATCTGAGTATACTGTAAAGCTCCTCTCCAGTGGTTGCCCTTTTGCTTGTGTACACGCCAAGTTCCTCTTCAAGTATCACCCCCCAAAGGCCAATCTAGAGGGGGGCAATGTCGTGAATAACAGCAATCACCATGTTTTAATTTCGCCTTTGTTGGGCCATTTCAAAGACAAATCTCTTGCTTTTGCTTTTGACTCTTGAAATGAACTGGCTTCCGCTTCAGGAAATATGATTGTTTGGTTTCCTGACTCTGCAGCAACTCACTTGCCCCACTCATGCTTGTGGCAAGTGATCTCACCATCCTGGTAGTGTTTTGTGGTATTCTCAACCACTATATATTCCATTTCCATATTCACCAATAAAATTAAGTACTATTAACATTTTTATCTTTGTGTCTTCTGTACTTCCGCGCCTCTCTCTAGCCACGCCTAGTAGAGATTAATCATCCAGGGCCGCAAGGTAAACACATTTGCCTTCCCTGTCATCTAACCAAGACTTAGTACAAATCCAATCCCAAGGTTAGGATTTCCTGCTGTGTGTCTGTGCCACGGCTCAGAACACGACAATAAATTGGCGTAATTTGAAGGTCACCCAATATGAGCTTGTCAATCAGCATGGTTATCAGAAACTAGTCACACAAGGGTTCCTTGCAACCTGGACCAGATACTTGCTTGACAATGTGGAAGGAAAAGGAGGTCAAGACTCAGGTGGCATTGCTTAGTCAATTTTTCTGATATATATTGAGTAATTTTACTGTTTCAACTCTAAGAGTTGAGTCCTCCCAAAATTTTGCTCAGTAAAAATTATTTATCCCAAGCTCTAATTTACTTTTTAAAAATGCATCCTGTGGTTGGGTTATTACAATATATCCCGTACAATCTGATTCTCAACAGAATCATTTCTGGAAGATGGGGTCCTGCAGTTGGAACTTTGTTGTTGGTGCTGCCCAATGTTAATTTTGCGCCAACCAATTTTGCAGCTCCTCCCCATTCTTGAAACAGGAAATTGTGTTGCCTCCCAATGTCCAGAATTTTATTCTGAAGATTTATTGATGTTGTCTCAGGCCATTTATCTTGGGCTACTTTGGGTAGGATTAATTGTTCTGCTTAATCCTGGTATTACAATTGGAAATTTTACAAAAAGATATTGGAAGCCATGTCGGTGGTTAATAATTAATTCTATGTGGATTTGGGTGGTAATTCCCCATCACTTAGAAACGGCTTCATACTATCCCACAATTTCTGTCACACCGGTACTGTACACCATTTCCAGAAATCCCAATAAACTGATGTCCTATTCTTTCCGTTTTTGCAGTTACACAGGCTCAGCACTCCTGGACTTGGGCGCGGATTGAACCCTAGTCAACAGCAGCTTTGTGGACAAGTTCAAGCTAGCCACTAATCCTTTGCAGATTAAGAGCATGGTTTTAGCTGATGAACATCTCATTGATGTGACACAAGAGACTGCCCCTTTTTTATTGCGCCAAGAATCTCCACTCCACCATCCAAGGACCTGTCATCAACTTCCCAAAGTTTGACATTGTACTGGGTTTGGATTGGTTACAAAAGAACAATACTCACATAGACTGGGTAGCCTTGGTGTTGACCATCAAGTGTGAAGGTGTCAACCACCAGATCTACCCTGACTCAGTGGATCAACTCCTATGCAACCAAGTCTTTGTGCGCATTACAGAGACCCTGGACAAAAAGGAAAACATGAAGGCTATTGACTGGGACTCCTGCAAGTACAAGATCATACACTTCAAAGACCACCAGGATACCTCCATGCGTAGGATCACAAAATTGTGGCCCACCATCCAGAAAACTTCAAGGAGGCTCTACCCAGGTTGCCTCCAGAAAAACACATCCAACATTCCATCCAACTCAAAGGAGCTGTACCCAAAGCACAACCTATCTACCAGCTGACCCCAAACAAAGACAACACCCTACGTACTTACCTCAAGGAAACATTAGAGAAAGGAAATATCTGCCCTTCACAATCTCCCTTTGGGGCTGCTATATTCTTTGTGGCCAAGAAGGATGGTACCTTGCGTCTAGTCACAGACTACCAAGCCCTAAACAAAGTTACAATCAATAATCATTACCCACTACCACTCATTGACAACCTCTTTGACACCTTGGGTGGAGCCACAGTCTTCTCCAAGATTGAACTAACTGCAGGCTACAATCAGATTTGTATTAAGGAGGAAGAAATTCCCCAAGCAGCCTTCCATACTAAATACAGCTCATACAAGTGTGTGGTACTCAACTTTGGCATGACAAACACCCCCTCAACCTTTGTGACCTTCATGAACAAGGTGTTTGCCCTGTACATAGGCAAGTATGCCTTAGTCTACCTAGAAAACATAATTGTCTATAGTCCCTTGGTAGAGAAGCACCACAAAGACCTAGAGGCAGTCTTTACTACCCTGGCACAACACAAGCTGCTGGCCAAACCCTCCAAGTGCCAGTTCTTCTGCAAGCAATTACCCTTCCTGGGACACATAGTCTCAAAAGACGGCATCAACCCTGACAGTCAAAAGATACAGGCCATATGCAAGATGCTGCCACCCAAGGATAAGTTGGAACTCTGCACCTTCTTGGTGATGGTGGCGTATGTACACCACTTCATACCTGACTGTGGCATTTTGACTGCCCCCTTATCTGCCATAACAGGCACCAAATCCAAGTTTGTGTGGACCCCCAAGGTGACATCTTCTTTAGATGTCTTAAGAAAAAAACTCACAACAGCTCCTATACTGCAATACTTCAAATGTGACAGGGAATACCAAATAGAAACCAACGCCTCAGATGCATCCATTGGGGGAGTACTACAAATCAAAAATAATGACAGTGACTTCCTGCCTGTAGCTTATGAATTGAGAAAATTGACAGATGGAAAGTGTCAATACCCTATCCACGCCAAGGAACTACTGGCCATTGTACACTGCACAGTCAAATGGCGTTGTTATCTAGAACAACAGGAAGAATTCACAGCATTAACTGACCACAAGTTGCACATATATTTCAAAACTAAAGCAAATCTATCTTGCCGCCAAGCCCGCTGGATGGAGCTCTTGGAGAGATTCAATATGCTCATATAGTAAAAACTTGGTCCCAAGCTTGCTATGGTAGACACCCTCTCACACCTATATGTCCGTGCCACAAGAGGAGAAAATGGACTCAACCCAGACTGTCCCCTCTTGGTACTACAGACAAAAAATAAGGGCTTCCCTCTAGGCACAACCAACATAACAAAGGAAACAGTCATAAAAAACAAACACCTATTTACTGACGTGTATGGAAACTTGTACCAAAAAATGTCTGGCAGGACTATCATCCCTTACATCCTCACACACCAGCAAGTGGACACCATCCTACAATATCACATAGACTTAGGACACACCAAGAGCTAAAACCTATACAAATTCCTTAAACACAAGGCCTGGTGGCCAGCCCTATATTGTGATTTTCAAGAAGTCCTAGAACAATGTGAAGTATGCAAGAAATTTTCTAAAAGCAAAGCCCCACCAAAATCTGTACTGCCTATTTGTTTACAACTGCCTTTCAAAGTGTGGGCCCTCAATATTGTTGGCCCCATACCAGGGAAACACAATTCTAAGAAATACATCATCACTGCTATATACTTTGCTACACAATTGCCATTAGCCCAAGCAGTAAAGGCGCACACTGGTAATGACGTGCAGCAGTTCATAAGGAGAGAAATAATCAGCAAGTTTGGAAAGCCAGAACTCCTGATAACTGATGGAGGGAAAGAATTGACCTCTGAAAACACCAACATATACCTCGCTAAAAATGGGGTCAAACACACCATAACAACACCAAACCACCCACAGGTAATGGACGTGTAGAGCAGCTAAATGGCAGCCTTGTGCAAACCTTGGCTAAGCTCACTGCTGGGAGGCCTGAAGACTGGTATAAGCAGCTTTCAACTGCACTACTTGTGTGCCAAACCCGGATGAACAGATCCACTGGAAAAAGCCCTTTTGAGTTGGTATACAGCACACAGCCCAATATCATTCAAGCATTGACAGGACCCATGCTGGAAATTCCAAGCAAAGTCCCCCTTGATCAGATCCTCAAGTTATAGAGGCCAACAGTAATCAAGCAGAAAAGGAAAATGTGCGTCTGCAAAAAACATTTGTCCCCATGCAAGATAAACATGAAGTTGGGGACAAAGTTTGGGTCATGAACGTTGATAAAAGCAAACTACAACCCAAGAGAGTAGGCCCAGCAATCATCTTAAAGGTGAAAAAATAACACTTACCTTGTGCAAGGACTTGGGAAGCGCAAACAAGATAAAATCCTCCACCATGATTGCCTGAGACCCTGCTAAGCAAGACAAAAACAATGCAAAACTGCCCTGCCCACCACATAACAACAGCTAGTCCAGTATGGCGCCCGGGCACCTGACAACCTCCCCAACAACCTACCTCCCAGAGGAGGCCAACCTTCAGTTGGGGGGGGTGTTGAAACAGCAGGCTTGACCTGCCAGCAAGGTTCCAAATAAGCAGGTTTGTGACCTGCAACCCAATTACCCGGCCACTCAAAGCCAGACTAAGAAGTCAACTTGAATTGCCAAATCCAACAACATGAAAAAGTGCTGATCCCCTATGGTGGATACCTTGTTTTGGCGCTTGACTCATTGCCAGGATCAAGCCACCCTCTTCACCATCCAACTGTGTGATCAACACTATCATGTTCCTGTTACCCATGATTCACACCAAAGATAATCATTTTCTCCCAATAAAGAATATTATCTAGTTTCTAAATATTTTCCCCCTTGTAACTCTTCTAAAACAGCACAGTTATGTCACAGGGAAGTAAGAGTTCATATCTGAGGTGTGGGACAAGGGCAGCAACAGCCTTAGTCAACTTTTGGCAGAACTTTGGGCTTTTGCAAAGCAAATCCTCAAGGGAAATATCTAAGACTAGTTTTTTAGTATATCAGGAGAAGATAATAATACCTCAGGTTCCTTCACATTTTCTGAAACCTTAGGGCAAGGTCTGAGTAGTGCTGTCACTAACCATTGCTTGGCACCATCCAAGACTTGCTGATGAACTCTCTGGTTGAGAGCAGCAATACTGGCTACAATGTCAGCAATCTCCTTGGGAGTATTTGCTTCATCCATTGGTTGATTGGAATTGTGTAGTGCTCCTGAGGGGGTGTCAATATCCATGGGTGAATTCAGGTAGCTGAAATTTTCACCATTGACAGGATGAGCATTTTTCATGCTTTCTGTCTCCATTGGCTCATTGGAGTACATATTAGGGTCACTGTAGGCATCTGGATTGGGAATATGGTTATTCCAATCCACATTTGTATTATTATTAATAATCCTTTCCTGGCCAGCACCTGCCAAGTTACTGGCAGAGTTTAAATTCAAGAAATTTGAACTTGATTGGCCTTGGGCAACAGGATCCAAAACATTATTGCTTTTAAAATTGGATTTTATGTTTCCTGCTCTGGGATTAATGCTAGGTTTGTTATTTTTGAATTCAAACCCGTTGAGCTTGACTGTAGGTGCCATGTTGTCTGATTGCAGTTTGATTTTAAATGGTTCTGAATTTGAACTTGTATTTGAAATCAAACAACTCTGATAATTGGCTTGCCTTCACTTAAGGTAAGCAGTATTGTTGAAATTATTAATCTTATTGCCAGTTTTAGAAGAGGGCTTTAAAAGGCCTGGAAAATTGACTTCTGATTGGCTAGTTTTGCCACGGCCACTAGTGACAGAAGGTAAGATAAAATAGACATTACTAATGTTCTCTAGGTTATTGTTTTCTTTAGGGAAGTCAAGGACTGGGGTTGTGATGGCACCGACCATCCCATTGGCTCCTGTTGAAGGGGCAAAGACCACGCTTGTATGCAGCTGCTCTGATTGGTTAATGGGGCCAGGAAAAAAGTGATTCATGCATTCTACTACTAATATTTTCTAGGTTGGTCCCAAGAATTGGGAATGCTAGGCAGGGGGCACCAGAAACACTAGTCCTCTCATTGGCTGCATCAGTAGCAGCATAGCTGACATCTCCGCCTGCTGCTTCTGATTGGCTGGTCTCTGCATTCTGTGAATAATGAGCCTCAGGGGCCTCAGTTTCCTATAGGAGGGTATTGGAGGGGCCAGGGCTGCTTGGTGGTGTGTTTGGTGTGGTTTCCACTGTGACCATGTTGTAGCGGGTTTCATCAGAAGCAAGAGCGGGGTTGTTGAAATCCAGTAGCTCTTCCAAGGGGATGAATGGATTAGGGTACTCTGGATTTCAGCAGCTGTTGCAAATATACAAGCGGGGTGGTGATGGAGAGCTGAGGGGCTTGGTAAAGTGGGGTAGAGTGCTGGGGGGATTTACGGCAGCAGGGATGAGTGAATCCCAAAGAGGATGCATACCAAAATGCTCAGTTGATGGTGCAGCTTCCCTATCAGTACGTTTCATGGGTGGTGGGGTGTGCCCATGATCTGGTAATGACCCACAAGAGCAAACTTTTCTGGGGTTGATCAATTTGAAGGGGAAATGGGGCCCATTTGAATCAACAATGTAATCAGAATTGGATTTTTTATTCATAGCTTGGGGGATAGCAGAGGAGGATAGGGCATGTTATTCTGCAGCAAAAGCCTGCTTGAACAACATGATGTATAGAGGGCGTTGCCCAGATTTGGGCCAATGGCTGTCACGGCCCATATCAGAGTCTGACTGGACTCTCACAGGGGAGGCAGGCTGGGCCTGGAAGGCCATGTACACAATATGTGCAATACGGATCAGATAGTTAACTGAAGTAGCTAGGGGGCGCCAACTCCCAGTATGGGGCACAACCTGGTTGGCCAGCCCCAATACTGTGATGTAGACAAACCCCAACTTACTGAAGTCCTGGGTAGGAGGCACATTGGGTAGGGGGAGCAGCAGGAATATCCTTCATTTTAGGCAGGAGATCCAGATGATGAGGGTGGTAATACTCCATGTCAAGAACGCAAGGTGGATTGAATGAGGTAGCAGGAGTATAGCCAGGAGGATGTGGATAGGCAAGTTTGTATTGTGCTGTGGATTACCAAATAGATACAGAGAAAATAATTAAATTGTAGCAAAAATAAACAATTCTTGCAATAAGATAATAAATTTCTGGGCATAAACTTGCTCTATTAAGATTTCAACAGTGAGGAGGGCTTCTCCTCCTCACTATTTACTTGCTGGTATTTTAAGGCTTTTAGTGCCATCAGAGTACTGATGGCATCAATTGCAGTTAAACTTACAATTTTTACTGGAATTTGCGTACTTGGACTAGGGAGTGGATGCTCATTGGTTGGTATATTATGAACCTTTCTTGAACTACAGCATGCTAAGGTACCACAGTTATTTATAGATCATGTAAGTGATTGAGCACCCAATCATGCAATCAAACAATCAAGCTCCTGATGTACCTGTGGTGCAGGCCGCCACTCCCCGGCATTGCCTTATCTGGACCAATCTCTTATTTAGAAAAGTATAAGGGGAACTGCTGCCCTCTTTTGTAATCTATCCTGGAGAGTAACCCTCCAAATTACATAGCGTCAATTCTGATTAGAGACCAATCAACGCACCTGCAGCTAACTGCAGATGCGTCAGAGAGTAACCCATCAGAGTGAGTTTTCATATGATAATTAGTGACCAGTTGGAGCATCTGCGGCTAGCTGCAGATGCATCAATGATTGACCCATTGTTCATCTCACTATGTAAATTGGTTATTTGATCTTCCACCCTTCTTCCTGCTAAAATGTGAACTTCAAAGAGAGTAGTATGAAACCCTATTCTACACTCAATTCCCTAAAGACAGCCCTACTATTTCTGCAACCACCTGATCCCAGATCACATGCCTAAATGTTCTCTTCTTGCCCAGTATAACCCCTTTCCCTCTGAATATTCTCCAAAATGTTTCAGCCCTCTAAGAATAGGCTCATTGCCTGACAGACTAGACCCTAGTCAGCATGACTCACCTTTTCTTTTCCCTTCTCTTCCTCCAAGTATAAAAAGACCCCAAGAGGTCCCCAATAAACAGAATCATTCACCATAACAACATAACAATTGACTTAAAAATCTTAGACTACTTGCAGAGCCCAAAAATAGAGGTTCTGTTGAATAAGAAGAATTTAGTCTTGTTGTGTTTCCAGTTGCTCAGCTACACTCAACCCATCCCTATAATCCTTGAGCACCACAGTACCATTTCCTGATAGTTGAGAGGCCTAAATTTGATAATAGAATTGAAGCCAGGGATTCAAGGCTTGTGTGCCTCTCAAATCCTGGGTCATTTTTTAGTCAAAAAGGTTTTTTTTGCTCTGGGAGATAATTGGCAGGGGTTCTCAAGCTGTGGGGTTTTTTGCCTCTAGGAAGGCCAGCTGATTGTCCAGGGCTTTCTGGGCCCTGACAATGGCAGAGAGGGCAGCATAAATTAGAATGTTCAGGTTGCTTGCAAATGGGACAGGGGCTGGTGTACAACTTGGAAACGTGGCTGACCTCACTACAATTGTAGGAAGTGAGGTTGGCACTTGAGCAGGGGTATTGCAGGGTGCACAGGGGCCTCAATCTTGAGCAAGGTACAATGATTCAAAATTTTTTTTTCAACTCTTTGAACTTGGCCTCCATGGTTTCAGCAAGTGCAGCCTCCTTCTTTGACTTCATTTCAGACACAACAGGGTTCCAAATGCTGGTGGCCCAAATATCTTCATTCAATAAACGGCTGACATAGTTATCATATTGCTTCTGTAAAATACAGAATGCTTCATCCAGGGTGCTAGGTTCCTTTTTGTGGATAAGTGCAGCATAAGGGGATGGAAGAACATTTTTGAATGTAGGGATACCAATAAGCTTATGAAATGTTTCAATAGCTACAGCGCAATCAGTGCCAGAAGTAGACTTGACATGCTGAGAGAGGACAGCATTATC
The DNA here is from genome assembly GCA_014839935.2 of Entomophthora muscae. Classification (NCBI taxonomy): domain Eukaryota; kingdom Fungi; phylum Entomophthoromycota; class Entomophthoromycetes; order Entomophthorales; family Entomophthoraceae; genus Entomophthora; species Entomophthora muscae. Next base: position 533,014 of record QTSX02007125.1, on the reverse strand, counting down.
TGCATCCTGAAAAGCAACAATGAAGTCTTGCATGGAACTGAACTGAGTATTTTTAACTTTGTTGAGGCAGTGGTGTGCATCAGATTTGTGGCCAACAAACTGCATACATGTCTTCTGTTTCCAGTCCTCCCAGTTGGAGAAGGTGAGGTCTTGGTGCCAAAGGCAGGCCTTGTCATGAAAGAAGGGCACCACCTCCTTCAACCAAGTGGCGTTGATAACCCAAAGTCTACATAGTAATCTTCAAAGGAGAAGATCCAGGCTTTATAACCTTTCCCCCTAAAGTGCCCCACATTTTGAGCAACCCAAAACTTAATAGATGAGGGCGGCTAAAGTAGGAAACCAAAGAGAGAGACCCAGAGGGAGCTTTGGCAGCAGACAAAGAAGGAGTAGCCTCAGTAGGCTTAGAAACAACAGCAGGGGGGGTGCTATCACAGCCGGCACAAAACAACAACAAGCAACAGAAAAATCTAAGTAGGTGGAAAGGTGTGACCTCCAAAATTTGTAGTGGTGAACTACAGAAAAACAAAATTAATGTAAGGGATCAAAGAACAGTTTATTTGATTCAAGCTAATTCACTTTTATAGTGGTTTGGTAGCATTAAGTGAGTTGGTTGAATTCATCAAATTTGCCGTTAACACTATTACACTGGGGAAGCTTAGAAGATAGGTTTAGAGAAGAAGAGTGATTTTATTGGATAATTGTGGGGTTCCTGGTTGCCAGTTCCCACATTTTGTCCTGAGTCAACCAGGGACTGGCTTGGAGGAGTCGTCATTCCCTAGCAGGGGTGAGTGGTTTGCTAGAATCTTGTACTTAGCCTGCATGACTGCAAACTCTTCCAGCACTTTTTCAATTACTAGGCGGGCATCCCCGTCATGCACCTGTACTTCAGCAGGTGCTAACCCCTCTGTGGGCCTGTACCAGTCCTTTAACAACCTAGTAAGTTCATTCCTTGTGACTGTACAACAGTCACTGTTAAGTATTTATCTGAATAAATACTCCAAGATATAAAGTTGCTCTATTTTTGCTGTTTGTTTTATGTAGATAGGTTTGGTTGGAATTCTTCAGATAAATATTCCCAAGAACTTAGAATCTATATTCAATAAAAGAGCAGAAGGCAAGATTGGCTGAAATAATCTTGGAGACTAGGTGTTTCAAAAACAATTTAATTAATTGGGAAGATTAATTAATAAATACATGGGAATATAATTAATGAGGTTTTAATTATACTGGTTAATTGCCTTGACTGTATCAAGAAGTTTGGTTAAGGTTAATCAAAAGTAACCCCCCCCCCAAATTTTGGGTTAAAGAGCCGCTTTGGAAAATTCATTGGGTTAGAAGCGCCACCACGCCACCTAATTGATTTGAGAAGCGCCAAGGCGCTGCCTGGGGAAATTTCTGGGCGCTGTGGTGGCGCCTGGTTCAAGTTTTGAAGTTTTTTAATGGGTTTTAAGGCAAAAAACCATTAAATGCAAAGATAACTAAATAAAGGCAAGGATGCCTAGGAATTCAGGTTTGATCAGCTGGTTTCCAGTTGGAACATCAATAGCTGAGTTTTGGGATGTGTAATCTACAGGGGTTTGGCGCTGCAAGCTGGGGAAGCTTCATGCTGAATTGGTACATTGGGATGAATGGAGTCAGGTGACTTCTTCCCATTGTAGGTTGTTTCTCATAGGTTGAGAAATAATGGTGACCTTTTAGGTAAAGATCTAGGTTTAGATGACTCAAATGTAATAGACCACGTGATATGAATCATAGGTTGATTCAGGAACCAGAGGGGTTTTCAGCCAAATATGACCTGAATAGTATATAAGCAAAAACAGCTAATTTTAAATAAATATATATTGTCAATTTTGACGCTTTCCCCTCAACTTCTTTTTAATTATTATGTCTTCTTTATTACTATTTGAAAAAGCAAAATTTGGAGTTCTTTGTGTTGAGGCTGCTGCTGCAAGAAAGGAAGTTCCTACCAGCTTGCTTGAGGAGGCTTGGGCAAATCTGGAGGTCTCTAAGATTGCACCTGAGGAATCTTTGGTAGAAGTGAAAGCGGCTTTTGAAAAACTATACTCCAAGTATTTTGCCAGAGAAGGAACCCCAGCACAAGGAAATTAAGTTTATGCATGGGACTCCTGGAACTTGCTGTTAGGGTTTGATGGAATTTTGTAACAAGTAAAGGACTGAGCCAATTGTGAAGTTGAGGTGTTAAGAAATAGAGAGTAAAAGAGTATCAAAATTATGGCTTGTTGGAGAGATGACAATAAAGCGTTGTCTCACAAAATTGCCTCCCTGGAGGCAAAGCTTCTCAAAGATTTGTCACAGGAAGATACCAGTAACAAGAGTCAAGGGCAAGATAACAGTAAGTTTGACTGGTTAGACCTGGATCTGTCACATTCCCTATAAACTCCCTCCCCCTATCCATCATCTCAAGATGCCTAGTCAATCTCTCCCACTCCTCCTGGGAAGACTTAATAGTGGCAAATCTCCTACAACTTTGACAATATGTATCTTCTTCCCCTTGACTAGGGTAAAAGAAATGGGGTAGCTCACTCATAGGCTTGTATTCTGATCACTGAAAAATTTGGTCAGGGGCTGTAATAGGCTTTTATTCCCGGTCAGAAGGAAGATCCCCTTAGAAAACTTCTGATATACTGCCTGTGTATAAGGAAAAATATGGGTTTGTCAATATTTAGAGTCTTTCAACAATCTCTTGGACTCCTTGTACTTGGTCTTGGGCTCCTGAAACTTTTTCTTGGGCTCCTGCGCTCTGTTCTGGCTCTGGATTCTTATTCCTAGCTCTAGATTCTTTATCCTGGGCTTCTGCACCTTTAACTTGATCTTCAGCTCCTTTTGTAGTCCTTGTGGCCTTTTTAATCCACTTGATCCAGTCCTGAGAATCCTCAGATAGCTCCCCCCTTTATAGCTCCTTTTCTAAGTCCAAATTTCTTCTCAGAACTCTTGTCTTTCAAAGCTTAAACTATACGGTTTTTCTTCCTCTACAATATATTAAGACTTAAAACTTACTTCAGTAAATGAAAGCCATGATTTTTCTGCTTCTGCACCTCATTTTTTAGGCTTTAACTCTCAAGTGAAAGCCCTCAAAACACTGATTAAATAAACTCCAGCTTGCAGCCAAACATATACCTTGATTCAACAGTTTTGCCAAAAAGTTTTCCCAAATGACTTGCTCTTGACTATGGTTTAAACTCAAAGCTGTCTTGCTCCAGGTAAACAACTGCTCTGCGTTCTGAACGGTTTTGCCGTGATTCCCGTCACGTTTTTCTGGCAAATCTTGGGCGCTTTTGCCTATGTTTTACATAGGGGATTTTCAAACCCTTGATTCATAAAACGTTTTTCTGTTTCTCCTGCATTTGCTTCAGCATTTTGCGCCTTTGAACTTGCCTGTTGCTTGCTTTGCATCTCTCCTAGTTGTTCTTAGCAAAATTTGCTTATTTGCCTTCACAGTTTCTCTGTTCTGGTTCTGGCCTCTTCCCAGCTCATTTCCACTCCATTCAACCATAATAAATTTACAGTTCAAAAAATGTAAGTAATTTATTTTTCTCTCTCTTTATACAATATTTTTTATCATATCTTTGGCAGTATTAAACCCTTATTTAACTGCTTCTTTTCTTAATATTTCCTCTTCTAAGAAACCAAAATAAGCACTTTAGCTTCTGTATCCAGTCTGGCTAGTCCTTCTAAGTCATACTTTAGCTCCATAGCTAGTCCTGCACTACCATCTTCAGGTCCTTCTGCTAGTTCTTCAACTATATCTTTCAGCTATTCAGCCTAGCCAGCAATCAGTCCATTTCAATCAACAAACAGCATATTCCAGTATTCAAGCAGCTCATTTTATCCATCAAACCTACAGCTACTCCTGCATCCTGATCTTCCAGTTATTCAGCTTATCCTCACTATGAATCACCTTGGTTCCATCTTCACAATGAACTATCTTGGTTTTAAACTTCAACATGAACCAACAGTCCCTCAACTAGTCTTTACTATGATCATACAGTCCTTTTTACTAGCCTTATATGCTGCTTTCATACTATGAACCACCTTGGTTTTTTATTTCAGTCCCTGTTACCAGAACCTGTAGACCCAGGCATGAGTCTACATTGAACTGGCATTTGACTGGGCCCTTGCAAGTGGCAATCCACTTAGGTCATCCAACCATAGATCAATAAAGTCTATGTTGTTGTTTTTACTCACCCAGGTGATTAAATCTGGGCTTTTGGTTACAAAGTAATTGGCTTTACTTCCCAGAGGCCTGATCACACCAAGTTCTTCAGCTATTTCCCCAAGCAACCGCCTTGGGGACACCTATGAGCAAATCCATGCTCTTCAATTCTCACTCTGGGTTCTCCCCAAAGCTTCCATAGGGGAATAAACAAGGATATCCTACCAGTTTGTTAGTTAGGATGCTTGCTCACAGACGTCCTGTAAGTGTATCAGGGTACATAGAGCCCTCAGAGCTCTTCCCCTCCCTGGCAGCCCGCGCTATCCGTCAGGGGTCTAAAACTTACAGCCCTGGTAGGCAAGTTAACTACCATGCTGGCACACACTTCTACCCTGTCAGCCCGTGTTACCCTCCAGGGTCTAAACATCTTACTGCCTGATCAGCACACACTACCCATCAGGCTGGATCACTCCCCATCCCAAGCAGCTAAAGTTCCATGCTGAGCTATTTCATTCCTCACCCCTAAAAGCCACAGTTCTCTGCTGGGTGAGGACCTCTAGCCCACAGCAGCCAATATCTTCTGCTGGGTGGAGACAACATCTGACTCTAGTAGTCTCTACACCTACTAGCTAGGCCTTACCTTCCCTAGTAGCCATCATTCCCTAATTGGCCTCTACCTGCAACAAACCAACAACACATTGTCAATTTTTAGCATAGCGTCTTTATTTGAAGCCAAATCAACCCTTGCCTGCAAGACTGTTTACATGTGGACCATCACAATAATATTTTAGGCTTATATATTGTGTGCGCTGTGGCAGGGACTCAAGTCAAATCAAATATTTGAGGTCATGTTTCAGTCAGATTAGGATAGCTGGATATCTGGACAAGTCATGGGATATTGATTTGCTGCCATTTCAGGAATGTCAAACCTTTTATTGAATTGGCACCAAACCAAGCAATATCTGGATGTTACTTGTGTTGGTGCTGAACAGAATTCTTGTACATCCAGCTCCTTGACACAGCTAATAATATTAGATTTTTTTAAATATTTGACATTCTCTGTATAAAAAATAATTTAAAACTTAGCAAAATAGTAATTGACGTAAACTAAATTCTTAACATTGTATATAATCATTTTTCCAGACTAATTTTAAATTACACTTAGAACTCCTAGCCATTAAATATAAAGTGCCTTGTACCCTAAAGATACAGAATAAATATATAAGCAGGTTAAATTTCTTTTTATCTTACAAGAATGTCATGGCCGTAGTTTTCCTGGGTGTGGCTCAGCCAAAGCGCCGCCACACGGGGAAACCCGGCCCAAAGCCCCGCCTGGTTGCGGCAATTGAAGATTTAAATCTAACAATCAATCACAAGTGGGTAGTGGCACAGGAAATTGGGTCCAAGTGGGGTGCAGATGCCCCACACCCAATTTTTCCTTCTTTGACCTGCTGGTTAACAAATCCTGACCTCAAAGGAGGTCAGGTAACAGCTTACAGAGCCACCATTGGTGGTATCTGTAAGCTGTCTAAATATTGTATTCAAGGAGGCCACTTCATCAAGATGTACTCAAAGGCTTTAAGTAATAATTGTCCCCACCAAACTACCTTAGTAGTTTGATATTTTACTCTCAATAAATATCTTGCCTCAATGATTCACTTATTTCAATATTTTCCAATCAGATTTGTAATAACCAGACTGCTAGATTCTGCTTTCTCACCTCTGCAATTTCCTGGTAATCTTCCACCTCCTGCTGAAATGATTCCTGAAACCCGCAAAATTGAATGTGAGCCTATCTATGCTGCTGATTCCTTGACGTTGAGCCAAATTAAGGTCTTCCTGATGTACCTGTGTATAATCTTCTACTGCACCTTTCCTTATTCACTCTTCAAGGGTTAGAATTTACAAGTAAACACACATCATCTCCTCCTAATTGGTAATGTCATCCTAATTTGGGTGTACACTCCCCATTTAATTAATTACAACAAGCTCTCTCTACTTTATCCTGACATTATCAAACTACTCTAATTTTGATATATTGTATGGCCTGCGCATCTTTGTTGTTAGATCATTCTCTTGCATCATGGATATCTCAGTGATGACTTCCACAATGCTCATTACTTCATTTTGGAGTTTTTTTGCAGTGGTTTTCTTTCCCCTGTTATACCCATCCTTTGCAAAGATAGAGACCACACAACCTTGTTGTACTTTACTCTCACGCCTCAAATTCTAGCAGCCTGCTCTTAGCCTTCCATCCCCTTTGTTAAATACTGCAAGAGAAATCTTGGCACTAACTGAGGAATGGACACAGCATGATTTCCCTCAGAAGCTTCTCAGCTTCTTACTCAAACAAGCAGAACCCAAATCCTGTGAGTGGTTTTTGTCTATTCTTGACCAAGCACCAAACTCCTTTGATGATGCGTCAACCCTAATCTCTTTGGTGACATGCCAATCTCCAGCAACTTCCTCTTTGATTGACTACAAAAAACTGTTCTCAAGTTCTCAAGGCCCTCAACCTCTAACCTTGTACCTAAGGAAGTTTCAAGCCAATGCCAAGAAGTCATCACTCCCCAAAAGCGCTAAGCTTGCAGCCCTCTATCTCAGCCTTGACCACACCAGTCAAAGCCTGTCACCCTGGTTGCACCCTTCTGCTTCTGTCTCTAATATGATACAGCGCCTCCTGCAAGCAGTTGGGGTTAAGCTAGTGACGTCCCAGAAGCCAACTCAGACTCTGTTATTGGAGGCCCCTCTCATGTTAAATTGCTTGAAAAGTCAACAGGAGCAAGCCACTCCACAAGGGCCCATATCCCCTGAGGTTTCTCAATCTCTTGTGATTCCAGCCCCCACTCTGGCTATAGCTCCTGTTGTCAGTTCTTCTCCTTAGAGTATTCCTACCCTGGCCGCACTCTCTTTTTACAATATTGACAACTCTAGCGCTACCCTGGCAAACTTGAACTCTACTGACTCCCAAGTGCCCACTTCAGGTAATGCTACCAATGCCTGTAAACTTATACGCTTCAACAAGAACTGTCCATTGCTATACACCAAGGCTCAGGCTATAGTGGATCTCCACATTGCCACTATGAATAAGGTTGCAACTGCTCCTTGTCTTGAGCCTATTGTCATTAGTCCTGTGATTGACCAACCATTTTTAGCCTTGAATAAGGACCTGTTGTCCATTCAGACAGCTCCTCAACTCCAGGTACAAGTTGATTCTAATAATCCCCCTCTATCAAATAAAACAAAGATGGGATATTTTTTGTTTCATTGTTCCTTTGCTTCCACATCACATCTAACAAAAGCTGTAGCTTTAGTAGATACTGGTGCCACAGACAACTTAATTTCAAAAGATCTGGTTGACAAGATAGGTTTTGAATATAATCCTGGTGCTCTGTTCAAAGGAGGTGTATCAAATGTCTTCTGTTCATTCAGACTACATCACCCATTATCCTTCTCCATCACTGATCATGCCTTTGTTGCTGAATTCACAGTGGCAAAGCACCTGTCATACCTGGTGATCCTAGGCGTGGAATAGTGGCAGGAGCACAATATCACCCCAATCCTCAAAGATAACCTACTGAGTATTGCTCATCCTGCCAGAATTTCCTTGGAGGTACCAATGATCCCGTTTGGGAAAGAATTCCCTCACATCTCAATGTCAGTCTCAGCAACAATAAAACCCGCCACAGCATTTGATGTCCTTCTGTTGTGCCTCTCCACTTGCACACAGCCTTTGATTCTAAGCTGGCTGATGGTCTCCCTGCACACTCACAATTTGACTTTGAGTTTAAACTCACTGTTGATTTGGTGAACTTTGCTTCTCCCATCTATCCCTTGAACTTAAAGGAGGAACAATGCTTAGAAGAATAGACAAAGCACATGGAAGCCAAAGGACAGATCTTTAGGAAATCTTATTCTATATGCTCTCTACTGCTGTTTGTTCAAAAGTCTGATGGATCATTACGCCCCTGCATTGATTTTGGCAACATGAACAATGTGACTGTACAAGACCCATACCCCATGCCCATTGAGTCTCAGATCTCCAGGGAGATGGAGAAAGCTAAGATCTTTTCAAAGCTGGACCTCTTAAATGCTTTTAACCAGATTTGCATCAAAGAAGGTCAGGAATGGCTCACCACTTTCAGGACTAAGAAAGGCATCTTTCAGTACTGAGTCATGCCCTTTGGTCTAAAAAATGCCCCAGCAGTCTTCCAGAAGATGATCAATACAGTCTTAGTTAACCTCATTGGGAGCTGTATTATAGCATACATGGACAACATCTTAGTATACTCTCCGGATGAGGAGTCTCATGCCACCCACCTTTGTGCCAGAGTGGAAAGGATCCAAAAGGTCAATCTTGTCATCAAACTGAGCAAATGTGAATTTTTCAAGAGTAAGGTTTCTTTCTTAGGAAATCTGATTTTGGAGAAAGGCCATGTCATTTCCCCTGTCAAGGAAGCTGCAATAAGAAATTGGCAGACCCTGACAAACATTACCCAACTCTGCAGTTTCCTGGGAACATGCAACTTCTTGAAATGCTTCACCCCCCACTTTTCAGAAACAGCAGCCCCCCTTTACGCTTCTAGTGGGAAAAGAACTCTGGAATGGTCCACACAATGCAATGCTGCGTTCAATGCTTTTAAGAACATCATGTGTTCTGCAACCATGCTCTGCCATGTTGATGCCTCCAAAACCTTCATCTTAGCCACAGATGCCTCCAAATTTGCCATTGCCTCAGTCCTTCTACAAACTGCTGATGATGGACTAGAATACCCTGTGGGCTATTTCTCAAGAAAAATGAGATATGAAGAGCTCAGCTACATGATCTATGAAAAGGATCTATTAGCAGTAGTAGAGTCTATGAAATACTGGCAGCATCACCTTTGCTCAGCCACACACCCATTTACAGTAAGGACAGACCACAAAGCCCTACTGTATTACCAGGAACCTTGTATCTTAACTGAACATCAGATCAGATGGTATGAAGTCCTAGTCAAGTTCAAATTCCAATACAAGTTTATCAAGGGTATTGATAACCATCTTGCGGACTCTCTCAGTTGCAACCCAGCATTCCTTCCAGCTGTTAAGGCTGAACAAGAATTTAATACAAAGGTCATGATTCCCCCCAGTGCCATTCTATCCTCTCCTCTCACAGAAACAATCTGTACCCTAAGTGTCCAAGAACCTTCCAACCCAGACCTGGTAGATAGAGTCAAGTTGCTGCAACCTTTAGACAAACAGTACCCCCAGTTGTTTAAGTTGGCAAGTCAATCTACTCCCCACACCTGCTACAGTTCTGAAGACAGTACCATACATCACAATGGTTGCCTGTGGGTACCTGATGATGATATTTGCTTGGAAGTCATCAAGGCCCACCATGACAACATATTGGTTGGTCACCAAGGGGAAAATAAGACCATAGAGATAATCTGTAGACAGTTTGATTGGAGAGGTCTCACATCAGACGTAGCTAAGTACTTGAAGGGCTCCATGGTTTGTCTAAAGTCAAAGCCCTCCCGTCTCAAACAGACAGGTATACTGGTCCCCCTACAAATCCCAAATGGGCCATGGACATCTCTGTCTGTTGATTTCATAGTAGAAATTCCTCCATCAAACGGTTATGATGCAATCATGATAGTAGTAGATTGTTACACAAAGATGAGTCATTTCATCCCCTGCCAAACCACAATCACATCAGTCCAGATGGCCAAACTGTTTTTCAACAATGTCTTTGCCCAACATGGAATCCCCCAAGAGATCATAAGTGACAGAGGTCCCCAATTCACAGCACAATTCTGGGAGGAATTCTCCAGACTCCTAGGCATTAAGTTATGCAGATCAACAGCCTACCACCCCCAATTCAATGGCCAGACAGAGAGGGTGAATCAATGTTTTGAAACATTTCTTAGATGCTACTCTGACGCTGAACAAGATAACTGGTCCCAAAACATACCAATGGCCCAGTTTGCTTACAACAATGCCACACACTCCTCTTCTAATGTCTCCCCATTCTTTTCAAATTATGGATACTACCCCCAATGTAACTTTGGCTCACTCTCAGGTAGCAAAGTGGAATTGGCATCCTCACAGGCAGCAGCTTTAAAAAGAATCCACAAAGAAGTCAAAGTGTCCTTAACTCATGCTGTGACAACTTACAATGCTTATGCAGAAATGAAAAGAAGAGAGGGCCCAGCGTACAAAATTGATGATCAAGTACTGGTTGACTCCTGGAACATGCAACTAAAAGTACCCTGCCGGAAGCTAGGTCCCAAAAGAGTAGGTCCATTCAGAATCTTAAAGAAGATAGGATCTTCAGCCTACCAACTGGACCTCCCTCCCTCCTTCTACATCTTCAGCACATTCCATGAATGCTCATTAACTAAGTATGAAGGTCCCCCTGTATCTACTCCTGACTCCATAATGGTGGATGGACAACTGGAATATGAACTGGATCAATAATTGCATCCAAACTATCTCGCAAGCGCCTGCACTACCTAGTATCCTGGAAGGGATACCAAGCCTCAGAAAACTGTTGGATTCCCCATCACAACCTCACTCACGCTCAAGAAATGCTCCAGGAATTCCACAATAACAATCCCCAAGCAGTAGGTCCAGTAAAGGCCACCCTAGCTGCCATGAAACTCCCTCCTGCCCACAAGAACTATGCATTGGCAGCACTTCCAGGAGGCAGGAAGTCCCTGTTACCAAAACAAGGAGAGTAATTTCATGGCCATAGTTTTCCCAGGTGTGGCTCGGCCAAAGCGCCGCCACCCGGGGAAACCCAGCCCAAAGCCCTGCCTGCTTGCAGCAATCATAGATTTAAGTCTAACAATTGATCACAAGTGTGTGATGGAACAAGAAATTGGGTCTGAGTGGGGCGTGGATGCCCCACGCCCAATTTTCCCTTCTTTGACCTGCTGGTCAACAAATCCTGACCTCAAAGGAGGTCAGGTAACAGCTTACAGAACCACCATTGGTGGTATCTGTAAGCTGTCTAAATATTGTATTCAAGGAGGCCACTTCATCAAGATGTACTCAAAGGCTTTAAGTAATAATTGTCCCCACCAAACTACCTTAGTAGTTTGATATTTTACTCTCAATAAATATCTTGCCTCAATGATTCACTTGCTTCAATATTTTTCAATCAGATTTGTAATAACCAGACTGCTAGATTCTGCTTTCTCACCTCTGCAATTTCCTGATAATCTTCCACCTCCTGCTGAAATGATTCCTGAAACCCGCAAAATTGAATGTGAGCCTATCTATGCTGCTGATTCCTTGACGTTGAGCCAAATTAAGGTTTTCCTGATGTACCTGTGTATAATCTTCTGCTCACATTTCCTTATTCACTCTTCAAGGGTTATCATTTATGAGTAAACACACATTGTCTGCTCCTAATTGGTAATATCATCCTAATTTGGGTGTACATTCCCATTTGATCAATTACAACAAGCTCTCTCTACTTTACCCTGACAAAGAAAAAAATGTGCTATTAGCTTTAGGCCAACTCACTAGGAAACATAATGTGATGATTAGATAGAGATACTTATAGATAAATATCTTATCAGTGTTATCAATGCATATTATTTATTCTCAGTTAAAAATCAACTGATTTATTTTAAAATGACTTTGATATAAAGTGCTTTTAACCATCACCTTTGAAGATTTGAGTTTGCCTGAAACTAGGGCTGTGGCGTCTCACCCCCAGACAAAGATCTTTTTCTGGCATTCCAGAAAAAATGGGTCTAAAATCAGGTTTAAATAGAAAATATATTACCTTCCACATTTTCAGAGACTTTGGATAGAATCTGGGTTTTGTCTGGAGGTGGGACGCCGCAGCCCTACCTGAAACCCCTTTAACTTCAAAGAGATTTCCATTCAAATTCAAAATTTTAGAGCCAAAAAAGATAAACACCTGAGCAGGCATATTTTTATAAACATCAATGTTAAACTTTTAAAATAAAACAATTTTTTTAGAAAATTACTCCCCACTAATATAAGAGCCTATCCTATGTTTCCTTTCATGTGCTAATTAGCCCATGCTCCATAAAGAAAATTATGAACCAGTATGTTATTTTGATGAAAATAACTTTGTTATTAATAAACAAATCAATCTTAATTTTTAAGCCTGTCAAGGGGTTTTATTTTAAACCCCCAACCTTCCTTTTGGGATCCTTTTCATCCCCTTTGCTAATAAAATAGTTCATCACATGATGGTTTAAACAGACTTTTCCCCACTCATACTGATCCTTCAACATTAGTTGGATCAAGTAACAATACCTTTAAATTAAAAGCCAAACATAACTGTCACAAAAATATATTTCTCTCATTTATTTCTTGCTTAATCTCTGCAGTTTGCCTTGTTCTAAGGTCAAAAGAATAGCAAACTTGATGAAAATAAATCAATGCAAGCTTTAATTTTTTTAAATCATTTAAATTTGCTCATAGCAACTGATTTAGCCTCAACATAAAAATTTGCAATTACCAGAAGATTGTCTTTTTCTATTAAAGCCAATATTAATTATTTTTGCTTTCATAATGTTTTTATTAATAAATTCTCTCTTGTCAAATAAGAGGGTTTATTGTTAAATTTTACGTTATAAAAAATATACAGTGATTTTAAAAGCTATGGCAACAACCAAAAATACCTCAAATTTAAACAAAATGATTTCAGATTTGAACAAAATCCAAGTCACACAAGATTCAGGATTCAACTAATTTAAATATTTTGGTTAACAAATAAAATGTCAAACAAAAAACAAAATTTCACTAGCCCTTTATACAAAATTATAGCAAATATCAAGCAGTGTAGTCAACCCGCAAACAAAATGATCTGGCACATCAAGTGAAATGGATGAGTGCTGTTCCAGAATATATTATAATCCTGTTGTAACTGTGCTGTTTTAGAAGAGTTACAAGGGGAAAAATATTTAGAAGCTAGATAATAATCTTTATTGTGAGATATTGATTATATAGTCATGGTGAATCAATAGATAGCAGGAACATGATTGTTGATCACACGGTTGGATGGAAGAAGGGAGTGGCTTGATCCTGGTAATGAGTCAAGCGCCAAAACAAGGTATCCACTGTTGGGGATCATCATCTGTTCATGTTGTTGGATTTGGTAATTTGAGTTGACTTCCTAGTCTGGCTTTGAGTGACCGTATAATTGGATTGCAGGTCACAAACCTGCTTGTTTGGAACCTTGATGGCGGGTCAAGCCTGTGGTTTTGACACCCCCCAACTGAAGGTCAGCCTCCTCTGGGGGCAGGTCATCAGGGAGGTTGTCAGGAGCCCAGGCGCCGTACTGGACTAATTGTTGTTCTGTGGCGGGCAGGGCAGTTTCTTGTTGTTTTTGTCTTGCTTTGCAGGGTCTCAGGAAATCATGGTGTAAGGTCTTGTCTTACTTGTGTTTCCCAAGTCCTTGCACAAGATAAGTGTTATTTTTTACCTTTAGAATGATTGCTGGCCCTACTTTATTGGGGTGTAGTTTGCTTTTATCAACGTTCATGACCCAACTTTTGTCCCCAACTTCATGTCTATCTCTGATGGGGACAAAGGTTTTTTGCAGACGTTCATTTTCCTTTTCTGTTTGTTTGCTGTTGGCCTCTATGACTTGAGGGTCTGAGCAAGGGGGGAATTTAATTGGGATTCCTAGTTTGGGTCCTGTTTATGCTTGGATGATATTTGGCTATGTGCTGTATACCAACTCAAAAGGGCTTTTTCCAGTGGATCTGTTCACTTGGGTTTGGCACACAAGTTATGCAGTCGGTAGCTGCTTATACCAGTTTTCAGGTCTCCCAGCAATGAGCTTGGCTAAGGCTTGCACAAAGCTGCCATTAAGCCGCTCTACACGTCCATTACCTGTGGGTGGTTTGGCGTTGTTATGGTGTGTTTGACCCCATTTTTTGCGAGGTATACATTGGTGGTTTTGGACGTTAATTTTTTCCCTCCATTAGTTATCAGGAGTTTTGGCTTTCAAAACTTGTATATTATCTCTTTGCCAATAAATTGAGTACATTGTTGCCAGTGTGCGCCCTTACTGCTTAGGCTACTGGCCATCTTGTTGCAAAGTCAATGGTGGTGATGATGTATTTCTTATCATTGTAATTCCCTGGCATGGGGCCAACAATGTCAAGAGCCCAACCTTTGAAGGGTAGTTGTGTGCAGATGGGAAGTACTGACTTTGGAGGGATTTTGCTTTTGGCAAACTTTTTGCATACCTCACATTGGTCTAGGGCTTCTTGAACGTTACAATATAATGTTGGCCACCAGGCCTTGTGCTTAAGGAACTCATATAGGTTTTGGCTCTTGGTATGTCCGAGGTCTCTGTGATAGTGTAGGATGGTGTCTACCCGCTGATGCGTGGAGATATAGGGAATGGTTTTGCTGTCAGAATTTTCTGTGCAGGGTCCTGTATAAGTCAGCAAATAGGTGTTTGTTTTTGATAACTGTCTCCTTTGTTATATTGGTTGTGCTGGGGGAAAGCCTTGTCTTTTGTTTGTAGTACTAAGAGAGGCCAGTCTGGGTCAAGCCCATTTTCCCCTCTTGAGGCACGGAGATACAGGTGGGAGAGGGCATCTTCCATGGCAAGCTCAGCCCCAGGTTTGTACTGTATGAGCATGTTGAATCTCTCCAAGAGCTCCATCCAGCGGGCTTGGTGGCAAGACAGATTTGCTTGAGTTTTGAAATATATGAGCAACTTGTGGTCAGTTAATGCTGTGAATTCTTCCTGCTGTTCCAGGTAACAGCGCCATTTGACTAGACATTGCACAATAGCCAACAGTTACTTGTTGTGGATAGGATATTGACACTTGCCATATGTCAATTTTCTCAATTCATAAGCTACAGGCAGAAAGTCTCTGTCATTATTTTTAATTTTTAGTACTCCCCCAATGGATGCATCTGAGGCGTTGGTTTCTATTTGGTATTCTCTGTCACATTTGAAGTATTGCAGTATAGGAGCTGTTATGAGCTTCTCTTTGAGGAGTCTAAAACAGAGGTCATGTTGGAGGGTCCACATGAACTTGGATTGGGTGCCTGTTATGGCAGATAAGGTAGCAGTCAAAACACCACAGTCAGGTATAAAGCGGTGTACATAGGCCATCATCCCCAAGAAGGTGCAGAGTTCCAACTTATCCTTGGGTGGCAGCATCTTGCATTTGGCTTGTATTGTTTGACTGTTGGGTTAGATGCCGTCCTTTGATACTATGTGTCCCAGGAAGGGTAATTGCTTGTGAAAGAACTGGTACTTGGAGGGTTTGGTCAACAGTTTGTGTTGTGCCAAGGTAGCAAAGACAGCCTCAAGGTCTTTGTGGTGCTGTTCCATCAAGGGGCTGTAGACAATGATGTTGTCCAGGTAGACTAGGGCATGCTTTCTTATGTGTGGTGCAAATACTTTGTTCATGAAGGTCATAAAGGTGAACAAGGCGTTTGTCATGCTAAAGTTGAGCACCACACATTTTTATGAGCCATACTTAGTGCAGAAGGCTTTTTTGGGGATGTCTTCCTCCTTGATGCAAATTGGGTTGTAGCCTGCAGTCAGATTGATCTTGGAGAAGACTGTGGCTCCTCCTAAGGTGTCAAAGAGATTGTCAATAAGTGGTAGTGGATAACAATTCTTGATGGTAACTTTGTTTAGGGCTCAGTAGTCTGTGACCAGACGTAAGGTACCGTCCTTCTTGGCCACAAAAAATATGGTGGCCCCAAAGGGAGACTGTGAGGGGAGGATAAGTCCTTTCTCTAACGCTTCCTTGAGGTAGGCGTGTAGGGCGTCGTGTTGTTTGGGGTCAGCTGGTAGATAGGTTGTGCTTTGGGTACAGCTCCTTTGAGTTGGATGGAATATTGGATGTGCTTCTCAGGGGGCAGACTGGGCAGCGCTTCCTTGAAGATTTCTGGATGGCGGGCCACAATTTTGCGGTCCTGAGGCGTGGAGTATACTGGTGATTTTTGAAGTGTAAGATCTCGTACTGGCAGGAGTCTCAGTCAATTGCCTTCAGGTTTTCTTTTTTGTCCAGGGTCTCTGTGATGAACACAAAGACGTGGTTGTGTAGGAGTTGATCCACTGAGTCAGGGTAGATCTGGTGGTTGACACCTTCACGCTTGATGGTCAACACTGAGGTTTCCCAGTCTACGTGAGGATTGTTCTTTTGTAATCAGTAAGCCCCAGTACAATGTCAAACTTTGGGAAGTCAATGACGGGACCTTGGATGGTGGAGTGTAAGTTCTCAAGCATGACAGAGAAGGGGGCAGTTTCCCTTGTCATGGCAATGTGGTGTTTGTCAGCCAGGACCACATTTTTAATCTGCAAAGGATTAGTGGCCAGCTTGAACTTGTCCACAAAGCTACTGTTGACTAGGGTTTGATCCGCACCCAAATCCAGGAGTGCTGAGCCTGTGTAACTTTAAAAGCGGAAAGGATAGGACATCAGTTTATTGGGATGTCTGGCAATGGTGTACAGTACTGGGTCCTCCAAGGGAACTTGGATCATTGGGCATTGGTCCACGTCCTTGGGTTGGTACTCATCATTGGTCAAGTCAGGAGTTGCTTGGGGAGAACTTGTCTTGCTTAGTGCTCTCCCCAGGCTTTTCCCTTGTTTTGGTTGCCTTGCATGGCGGTGACATGGAAATGGGTACAATTTGACTGGCCATTGTTCCCACTTCCATTTCCATTCAAACCTATGGGTTTGTGGTTGGTGTTATTCCTGTTGCCTCCAGGGGGTGGTTGAGTGGAACGCCTGCCTGGATGGGAATCCTTGGGTCTTTCTTGTTTCTCAGTTTGTGCCTTATGAAGTGTGTTGGAGGTTTATTCTGCTTTCTCTGCTTTCCAATACAGGCTTTGCAGGTTGGTCACCTGGTCCAGGTTCACATGCCTCATCACATGCAACTTGAGGGTGCCGTAATACATGAGGTGTGTGGCTGGGGTGTTAAAAGCCATTTCAGATAGTGCTCAAAGTCAGAGTTCTTTGTAGGCGCAGGTGAGCTCTTTCACAGTGCCTGTCTGGGTAAGGTTCTTTACTTGGCTTATTATCATAAGCGCTGTATCCTTAAGCACAAATCTTGCCAGGAATTATTGCTTAAAGTTATCCCAGTTCTTGTTGGTGTGTTCCTTGTGCCACTTTTCACACCAGGTGCCAGTGTCATGGGTCAGGTGGATGGAGATTTACGCAATCCAAAATTGCTGTGAACATTCCATCTGGGCCAGCTTGCTCTGGGCGGACTGGATCCATGTGGCAGTGTTGTTGTTGTTGGCCCCAAAATAAGGTTCCAAGGCGGCGCTTCATAGTCTTTGAGCTACGTAGGCTGGCATGGCGCTTTTGTTGGTTGGCCGCGGCATGGAGGAGGGAGCCTGGAAGAACCCTTGTGCAGACATGGCATTGAAGGCAGGTAGTGGTATCACCATATTCTGGTACAGGACAAAACCATTGGGTATCTTGGCACCAGGAGTGTACAGGGTTTAGTCAGGCAGGAGGCCAGACATAATTCTGTCAAGGATTTGTTTGGCTGTGGCGTGTGCAGGCAACAGGCAGAATTTTTCAAGATAAGGTAGGATGGAGAACCTACCTGTGCTCCAATGTTGTAACTGTGCTGTTTTAGCAGAGTTACAAGGGGAAAAATATTTAGAAGCTAGATAATAATCTTTATTGTGAAATAGTGATTATATAGTCATTGTGAATCAATGGATAGCAGGAACATGATTGTTGATCACACAGTTAGATGGAAGAAGGGGGTGGCTTGATCCTGGTAATGAGTCAAGCGCCAAAACAAGGTATTCATTGTAGGGGATCATTATCTTTTCATGTTGTTGGATTTGGTAATTTGAGTTGACTTCCTAGTCTGGCTTTGAGTGACCGTATAATTGGATTGCAGGTCACAAACCTGCTTGTTTGGAACCTTGCTGGCAGGTCAAGCCTGCAGTTTCAACAATCCAATCAGGATTCATACAAGCCACTAACAGAAAGACTAAAATGAGACAAAATTAGAGCAATCTAGAAGCAAGATTCCACAAGCATGAAACAAAATGAAGTCACACATGATGTGTAGTATGAGCAGCCTAAAATAGAAGTATAACAGTTTAATAGCCAATCAACAGCTATCTAATTTAGAAACAGAGGCATTTTATTTATTTTCATGGCTCCTGATTTGTGTAAAATGGTTTTGAGCATCTTCCAAATATGGACTCAAGATTACAATAAAAATAAATTATAAAATTTTAAACTTCTATTTTTAGTGATTTTATCCTAGGTTTTTTGCAATGGTTTTCAACAACAAAAATATCTTCAACAGCGCCAGCAACCAAACCAGCAGCAGACAAGCCAGCTTCAATGGAGGCAAGGCTCAGAACGTGGAGGCACCTGTTTACACCCAAGCCTTTGATGAAGGTAACAAGGAATCTGACCTATACCTGACCCCAACCCCTATGGCTTTGACTTGTTCAGTAGTCACATAGTGTCTAGCTCTTCCCCTGCTCCTGTACCCACCCCTGCACAAGCTGCCCACCAACCAGCCAATAAGGATGGCAACCTTGATTTAGAACAACTTCCTGCCACAAGCCAACCTTCCCCCCAGTCAATCAGGATTCAACTCCTACAGCCCAGCGCCCCAAATGCAGAATAATCACTACCTGAATTCTCCAAGAAATTGTGGCACTGAACCAGCAGGGTCTGTCCTGGGAACAGATTTCAACCCAATTGCAATTTAACTGAGCCACCATAATGCGGGAGTTTAATAACTTAATGAACAAGGGGAATCTGATTGGGACAGTCAAGAAGCCTAAGAAGCAGGTGGACTCCCAGATCAAGAGAGCATATCCTATAATTCTTGACCTCCTGCAGCAGAACCCCAAGCTTCCCCTGACCCAGGTCCAGAAGCAACTTGCACACCATGATATTTGGGTGTCTGAGCCATGGTGCAGCTGTGGATGTATGGAAAGGTGGCTTCAGTCCGGGTGTTGACCAATGTTGCCGGCAACCAATGGGATGGCAATGTGGATTTCTCATATGTTTAGGCCATTGAATCCACCCTGGTCCAATGCTTGACAAGTCTATTATATGACATCATATTAATCTCCTACTATAAGCTATCCATAGCTTTTGATAATTTTGGCAAGCAAGGAAGAACTGCCACCCAAAAAAGGAGAAAGAGGGTCAATAAAGGGACTTTCATTGGTGCATTTCTGGCTGTTTTAGCCAAGGGGTTTGTCCATTATAGGACAAACCCAGATTTCACAAATGGCTACAAATACGGCCAAATCCTTTGTGAATTAATTGACTCCTAGGATAGCTCAAATTCCAAGCACCAGGCTTTCTTAAGCCACCAGATGGAGGGTATCTCCACCACCCTTGAGGCCATCCAGGGATGCGGGCACCAGGCCTCAGTCTACCCTGTTGGTCATGCAGATATCCATCTGGATTCTTTAGTGTTCTTCAATATTGAAGACACAGTTTGGGATTGCTGCCTTCAGGCTTTCAACGGCCTCTATCTTGGTGTCCTCAATCACAAATCTCTCTTTGGTCAACAGATAGTGGCTGGCTTGTTTGCCCAAATTGTCTTCCACGTGAACATGGGCAACCAATCACACAAGGATAAGCGCCTCCCACCCTGTGCCACAGCCACATATCAGCCAATCAAGGCAATGTCCAATGAGGAATACAACAAGCAGCATATGGCAGCCATCACAGTTAATCCTCTTGCCTCTACCCCCGCCACCCCCACCCCCACCTTCCAGCATCACCCACCCAATCCCAGCCCTCTCAGGCCAGTACCACCTCAATGCCTTCCTTCCTGCAATATTCTGCCTACTAGGCATCACTCTTCCCCACCCCCAATAAACTCCCTGTTGCCAAACATTTTCTATCTATATTATCTTTTACTGAATTTCAATTGTTCATTTTATCTTTGTTTATAGTTGGTTTTATTATTTATGCTCAGTTTATTTCTATAAAATCATATATTTACTATGCTGTGTATCTAGATCCAGAATACAGTTATTTTTAGTACCCAAATACAGCCCCTTGTGAAAATATTAACAAAAATTTGGTGATCAGCTAAATTGTTGTTAATATTTTCACAAGGGGCTGTGCAAAGTGCCAAAAATAATATGGTGATTATGGAAGCAATGTTGACACAAAGCAAACAACACATTTGAGATAAGCGTAAAACATATACAAATGGGTAAAAGATGAGATATTGTAGAAAATGGGGAAACAAACAGGGATAAACAAAGAGGCAATTATATCAGAATAACACAGAGTTTATTAGAATTGTTGAAACAGCAGGCTTGAACTGCCAGCAAGGTTCCAATAAAGCAGGTTTGTGACCTGCAATCCAATTATCCAGTCACTCAAAGCCAAACTAGGAAGTTGACTCAAATTTCCAAATCCAACAACATTAACAGATGATGATCTCTCATAGTGGATACCTCAATTTGGCGCTTGACTCATTACCAGGGTCAAGCCACCCCCCTTCACCATCCAACTGTGTGATCAACAATCTGGTTCCTACTATCCATTGATTCACTACTGTAAATTCAGAACCAGAACATAAAAATGTGGGATTGTCAAATCCTTGGTCCAAATTTCAAATCACTTTTGCGGGATGGCCTTTTTTTAATTAAATCAATTTTTTTTGTATTTTTATTTGAATATTTAAAAATTCAGAAATCATAGACACTTTGCAAATTTCAAGTTGAACTGCATATTTCCAATGGACAAAATGAATTAACTGGAATCAGATTTGAAGTGTTCAAATCCAAGAACCAAATTTCTTATCACTTTTGAATGCCACTAGTAAACTCAGATATTGATTCCAAGAACTGGAATCCAAATTTACTGTACAGTAAGCACACTAGGAAACACCAACCAAAATAAAAAAGCTCCACTCTGGATAAAATCAAATGAAAAATTCAATCTCAACAACCATGTTTAGACAAAAAAGTTTTTAAACTTTAAAATCATCCAAAACTGGAAAGGATACAATATTATACACTTAAAATTACAGATATAGAAATTCTGTTACTATTCAAGGCTAACTCAAGAGAAAATAACTACCCACAACTAAACCAATAAATCCAAATAAATACATATTTTATATAAAATATATTATTTATTTTATTTTTATGAATTGTCAATTGCCTTCCCAACCAGCTCCTACACCAGACCGCAGGGCAGTCCATCCACAAGGGCATCCCAGAGGGTCCAAGAACAGACCCGGAACCCAACTCAAGGGGAGTCATGCCAATACACAGGCCTCCCAAGGTGTCAGCGCCAGCCAACCACCTCCCGCATCCCAAGCCCAATCAACCAGTCTTCAACCCAGATAGAAGCCACTCTCAAGGCCTGCCACAAAAGTCTCCTACACCAGGGTCACCAGGAACACTGAGGTTACTTACACCTTCACCGTTTACCCAGTTGTCACCTGGCCCAGCACCCTTGACCCAAGAGCTGCTACTTCTTGCCCCGCGTTTTTGATACCTCCTATCAGCCATTGGCCACAACTGAGGAGCCATCTGTGCCTGTGTCTTATGCCACCATTGACAGCGCACCTCCAAGCAAGTGTGATCCCACCTTCTACACAAAGGTCCCCATCCCCTGTGTTGAGCCTGGTAGCCAGGATGCCGTGGTACCTGCCAAGGGCCGGCGTTGGTTGACAGATAGTGAGCGTGAAGCTCTTCTCAACTGCTTGAACAGGGGAATGATGGTTCAGGATATTGCGTCCCAATTTGATGCCACAGCTAGATACATTGCCAACATCAACAATAAGTATGGCAATACCGGGAAAATTGTTGAATCCGCCAAGGCAAAAAGACAGCCCAAACTCCTTCCACCTAT